>JAOTQP010000792.1:1750524-1764148 GCA_026413545.1 Cichladusa arquata
GAGAGGAGAGGAGAGGAGAGGAGAGGAGAGGAGAGGAGAGGAGAGGAGAGGAGGGGACCAAGCACAGCCCCAGACACTGAGGAAGGAGACGTTTCAGGGAGAGCTGGGTCTTGTCAGGGCTCTGAGACATCCCAAGACAAGGCTGCTCTTTGCCATGGGAGCAGTGCTGCTGGGAGAGTCAGCTCCTTCTGGGGAGGATTTATGGGATGTCTGAGGTGTCAAGAGCCCCCCACCCTTGGCACTGCAGTGCATGGGCCATGCAGCTCGTGCCATAAACCTGGGCTGTCTTCCCAGCCCGGTGCAGCTGCATCCAGGCCCTGGGTGTGTGCTCCCCAGCCAGGGCCAGCCCAGTTTCAGAAGAGGCAGATGTGAGAGCAGGGCAGCAAACACTCTGGGCACGCTGCAATGGCTGTGGCCGCCCGTGGGACTGCGGTCACGTTCCCTGAGAGCAGGACACGGTGGCAGGGCCGTGCTCTGTGCCTGCCAGGGCCAGGGAGGCTTTCCCAGGGACACATTCCAGTCTCCTGGGTCATGGCAGCTCCCTTGGATGTTGTTTTGAAAAAGCTCCCGGGCGGATCTATGACAAAGTGCAACCCAGAAGAGCAAGTGAAAGCCTGGCTCCCTTGAAGCCAATGGGATTTCTGCCTCCCACAGTCATGGGGTGAGGGTCTGTCCCAGCCTCCCCCACTCCCCCCTTGGCTGTGGTGTCAGTGGGCACAGAACAATGCCAAGCCTTTGGGTACACAGTAATTTGGGGTGCATGCAGGCCCCACAGAGACAGAATGGATGGAAAAAGTGCAAACAGCCATTCTCCAAATGCTCCCCTCCAGAACCAAGGATTGGTTCTGGGGCAGAAGCAGCAGAGCTGGGAAATGCCAGGGTGCATCTTCCAGGGCAGAAGGCACTGATGATGGGACAGCTTCCATGGCCACTGGAGAAGCCAGTCCAGAAGGCCTGGGGGGACAGGATGGGAAATCAGTGCCTCTCAGGCTGGCCAGCAGCTGCAATCCCTGCGGTGCTTAGCCCTGCAGACAGTCCCTGTGCTCCTGGATCTGGGATGTTGTGGCCATGGAAGGGGTGGGTGGCTGTGCTGTGCCCCTGCTGGCCCCTCCCCAGCTCCCTGAGCCCAGCCCAGCCCAGCCCTGTCCCACCACAGAGCCCAGCTCAGCTCACACAAGGGGGTGTCCCCTCACTGACCTCAGCTCACTGCAGAGAAAAATAACTCTGCCACAGGACCCGAGCGCTCCCTGCCAGCTGTGTCACGGGTCTGCTCCCAGAGTCACAGCTCCCAATGTCACAGCTCCCAGTGTCACAGCTCCCAGTGTCACAGCTCCCAGTGTCACGTGCATTACAGTGCTGTCTGCACAGCTGAAATGCTCCCCCTATCATTCTTATCCTTTTCCCCAAGGCAATAATTTCTTTGCCTCATTCCTGGATGGAAAGTCTTCTCCTGATGTATAAGATGAGGTGTAACTTCCACAAACCCTCCTTTCTTTAGGGCAAATATCTCCCTGTCTCAAAATCTCCTTAGCTGGATGATCATTTATCTTCGGGTTTCCACTGGGTTCATGTTTCCTGTTTTCTTCTTCCAGATTGTGATCCCTAACTGGAGATATTTTACAGCTCTGCTTTGCTTTCCACATATCACTGCAGAGATAATCTCTAAGCAGACAGTTTCTTTTTCCTTGGAAGTTATTGGGGAAAAAAAAGTAACCAAGCTATCAAAAGACAAGTGTGTCTTTGAAACCAAAAAAGCTCCTCTCTGACTGTGCATCCTCCTGGCCCCAGCACATCACCCAGTAATTGAGATTTCTGCCTTTCCAAGTATTTGCTTTCTGTCTGCTTCTCCTTTAAATTCCCAGGAGCCTTCTGGCAGTGCAGGCAGCGCTGATCCCGTTTTACCAGCAGAGAATGCCTTACACTTGGTTTTGTTGATTCCTTTAATCTAAACTTAGTCATTCACCCAGAAAGTTCAAGGCTCTGGAAAGGTGATGCTTTGGGCCCCGTCCCAGGTGAATGTTCCCATTCCCTGCCAGCTCCCAGACGGGTAAAGGCTTCCCAGCTCCACTGGCCCAGCACTGCTGGAGTCAACTCTTATAAACCTGCCACGGGGGATGAGAGCTCATGAAAGGAAAGGGAGCCTCTTTATTGTCTGTCTGCTTGCCTGCCTTTGGTGCTGCTTCCCATCAGCACTGTTACCCTGGGAGTCCACATGAGATCTGCAGCAGCAGCAGCACAGAAATGCTCCTAGAGCAGCACAGAAATGGTCCTAGAGCAGCACAGAAATGTTCCTAGAGCAGCACAGAAATGCTCCTAGAACTGCACAGAAATGCTCCTAGAGCAGCACAGAAATGTTCCTAGAGCAGCACAGAAATGCTCCTAGAATAGCTGCACAGAAATGCTCCTAGAACTGCACAGAAATGCTCCTAGAGCAGCACAGAAATGCTCTTCCATAGACACAGAAATGTTCCTGCAGCAGCACAGAAATGCTCCTAGAGCTGCACAGAAATGCTCCTAGAGCTGCACAGAAATACTCTTCCATAGACACATAAATGCTCCTGCAGCTTCACAGAAATGCTCCTAGAGCTGCACAGAAATGTTCTTCCAGCAGTGGAGCCCAGCCCATGACACTCAGCCCTGTCACTGTCCCACTGCACCCAGTCCCAGGGACCTCCTTTCCCTCTCTTCTGCTTTCTCAGGCATCAAGTGGTGACAAATTTCCTGGTGGCACCTCTGCAGAAGGCAAGTCATGGGACACAGAAAGTTGTAGTGAATGCACTGAGGAAAGCAGTAAGGCTGCTGGCACTTTTCTAGAAGCTGAATTCAGCTGCTGTGACACTGAGATCTTTTCACTCTTTTTCCATCTACTGCTACAGAGAACATATCTGAGTAGGAGGTATTTCCATATTTTTCCCCAGAAAGTACCAGGGTGGCTGGCAGGGAAGTGGGGCATGTAGGGGTGAAAGGGAGTGGGAGAAATCTGGTGTCAGATTATCTTCCCAAAATAAAAAATAAAGCAGTGCCTCTTTTCTTTAGATAGTTGTGCTCCAACCCCAACTCCTGGTCATGTTTATATCTCTGCTGTTGGAGATGGAAAACCAGGATCCTGGTGTGGAGAACCAGTTCAGGCTACTTGGGATGCTGGATTCACATTTTCAAAGAACTTCACATGGTGTGGAAGGCATCTCACAGCACCTTTCTGGGAGCAGCCTAAGATGCTTTACAGACCAGGAATGGCTTTCATGGACACCTGTGGTGCAGTCCAGTCCTTGCTCTCTGGGGCAGTCCAGAGATCCACCACCCTCTTCAGAAGGTGTGAAGGACACACTGACAGCCACATTCTTGTGCCAGCCCCACGCCTCATGTTATGTCTGACCCCTCCATCTCTCCCTGCTGCATCTGTGTTGACACTTCTTCTTGCTGGATTCACAGCTTTGATTTGGAAATGCCCCTTCAGTATTTTGGGAGAGTAGGGCTGGTACTTCCTGGGGTTTGGGAAGAGAGGCTGTGACACATGTGGGGTGTGTATAGGATCCCCAAAATGCTCGTCCAGATTTTTATTGCAAACAATTTTGATGTCTGTCAGTCATGTCACACCTGGCACCTCTCCTTGCTGTACACAGATTTATTTTCCCAGCTCGTTAAAAGGGGCCTTGACAGGGCAAGTTTTCCAGCAAGGCACTGGCAGCAGCCTTGGGAGTGTAGGTGAGGATAAGCTGCAACTTGGCCCTTTCTGAGTTAGACTCTGTCCCTCCTGCAGGGAGCTTCAGCCCTAATCAAGGCCCTGACACATGCTGAAACCCCTCTATATCAACCCCTCTGAAACCCTCACTATATCAACGTTTTAACAGGGGTCTAATTAACTGATTTATCCTATTAATAGATTAGATATATTTGTTTAATTTTTTCTAATAGCACCTGTTTCTGCAACCTCTCATGGCAGACCATGCTCAGATATTCATTAGTGGTTGTATGAAGAAGTGATTTCATATTCTGCTAATTGGTTCCCTGACAGGATCATCCCTTGCCCTGCTTCTAGGACAGCAGGGCTGGGGAAACAACAGCTTTTGGTGTTCCCATCACCCCTTAGAGTCTGTCAGCCCTGCTGGCTCCTGCCTCCTGCTGTACCTGCTCACGCAGCAGCAGCTGCATCCCTTCTCCATTTCCATCGCTGCCCTCCAGACCTTCCCTGATTCAATGATGTCCAAAGGAGAGCATTTCATGGGTTCTGGTCACCTTCTGTCCTGTTCTCTGTGCTGTCAGAGCTGCCCCAGGCAGTGTTTTGGAGCTCCCTGCACGTGCAGGACCTGGGCTGGGACATCTCCAAGCTCCAAAGCCTTTCTGTGCCAGCCCCAATGCCAACACGCTGCCCATCCCAACGTGCCACCAGGCTGCTCCCAGGCAGTGTGGCCCCAGTGGCTCCTGCAAGCATTGGATGGAACCAGTGACCCCCAGCACCTCCTGAACTGGTGCTGGACCCCACAATAATTTGTGTTTCTCCTCTGTCCTGCTGCATGGAGGCTGCAGGAAGGACAGTGGTTCTGGGTGGTTACTCCTCCCCAGCTCCAGCAGGATGGAGAGGTGCAACCCCAGCAGGCACCCCCATGTCCCCCTCCAGTTCCATCTCCCAGCACCCTGGACCAGAGCAGGACATGCAATGAGCACATCAGTGCTCCACAACACAGCAGGATGTGCAGTGAGCACATCAGTGCTCCACATCAGAGGCAGAACATGCAATGAGCACATCAGTGCTCCACAACACAGCAGGATGTGCAATGAGCACATCAGTGCTCCACAACACAGCAGGATGTGAAATGAGCACATCAGTGCTCCACATCAGAGGCAGAACATGCAATGAGCACATCAGTGCTCCACAACAGAGGCAGGAGCACCCCTGGCCCAAGGCACCCTCAGGGTGCAGCCCTGAGCTGAGGCCTGCGTGGGGCAGAGGGCACAGCACGTGCAGACAACATCATGGAGCACAGACCCAAATTCTTGGCAGGGCTGGCTTCCAGCTCCTCCATGGTCATAGCCCCTGCAGAGCTGGAGTGAAATTTCCACACATGGTACTTGTCGGCCTTGGGAGCGTCTCTGCCGCCCGGCACGTAACTGCCTGCCTGGAGGAATGTGCTGGTGTTTCTTTCGGGGGATTACGAGGTCTTTCCTGTCCTGTTTTTCCTTGGAAAAGCCCTTTCTGTCTGCAGGCCCAGGCAGCTCCCTGGGCTGTGCAAAGCTCTGCACAGCAGCCTGGATGTCTGTGGTGGCAGAGGGGACCTTGCCCTGCAGAGGAGCTCCAGGGGCTGCTGCTGCTGCTGGCAAAGCCACCTGCCCACGGTGTGTGACCTGTCCAGGAGGGCAGCTCGCCTTGGCTGAGCACAGAGCAGCACCTGGATTCACATGTGGACAGGGAAGCACAGGGAAGCTGTCACCCATCCCCTGAGCTCCTCTCTGAGCCCAAGAGGTGGCCCTTGGCTCCCACAGGGCTGTGCAGGTGTGTGCCCATCACAGCTCCCCTCCTCCAGTGCCTAAAGCTGCTTGGCTTGGTGGTTGAGCTGGACCCTGCTCGTCGTGGGATGTCCCCACACCTCGTGTGTATTGAAATATAGCTGGGAATGTACTCCTGGCATGCTGCAGAAGGATGGCCTGGAAATTCAGAGCTTGGCCATCATGCAGTGGCTTTAGGCCTAATGTTTAAGCTCATCTTCTAGAGAATTTCTCTTCTAATGCAAATAGCAAAACAGGACCCACCTTCTTATCTGGAAGTAAGAGATGTTTCCATGGTGCCCCTGATCAGACTGTGGATCTGGAGCTCCGTGGCTCAGCTGTGTGCCACTGTTGTGTCCACTGGGGACGAGCAGGAGGGGACAATTCAAAGTTTTGGAGCGTATCAGAGCATGCACAGGGAGCAGGGCCTGCCTGGGACGCTGTGGGTGCTGCTGCAGACCAGAAGGTCTGAGAGACACAAACATTTTCTGAAACAGCGTTTCCTCTTATTGATCTCCTCCAGTCACCAGGCATGACTCTTCCCAGAAGCAAATCATTCATCTAAGCTATCGCTGCATAAAATCCCCTGGAGGCTCAGCTGCTATCGCTCCATTTATCCAGGCTCTCCCTACCAGCACACTTGTGAGTGGATCTGCTGGCTGAGAGCAGCGCAGAGCTCCTGGCCCTGAAAATCCCCCGCACGCGGCTGTGGTCAGACAGACTGCAGCACAGCACAGCCCTGAAGACTCTCACTGAAGAGGTTAAAGAGTTACCTTGAGCTGGGATCTGTATTTTGTTAAATTATTTGAAAGAACAGCATCTCTGCTGTTTCCTTCTCCAACATGCAGAAGAAAAATGACTGTATTATGGTTGTGTCTAGCGTAGTGCTTGGCACCAGGCCAGCAGGATTTACAATGGCTGGGTGAAAAGTCTGCAGGGAAGGCAGTTCATTTTGCTGTGGACAGTACTTACAGGGTCTGCAAGGACCAATCTCACAGCACAGCAGGGGCCAGGAGGAGACCTGCCAGCACAGAGCTGCTGGAGAAGCCATTTGTTCTGTCCATGAAACATGAGGTCAGCAGGACCCACCGCCTCCTGCCAGGGGTGATAAGAGAGGGAAGGCAACAGAGTAAGACAGGCTTTGTCTATTCTGGATGAAAGATCAATTTTATTACAGCTCTTTAGCATGAGATTTTTCATGCTGGAATTTTCTGGCTGGAAAAACACGTGTCTGATTCAGAACCATTTTCAGAAAGAAACACCTGGCCTCACTCCCTGGAGGGGAGGAAGCAGCTGAATATTAATTTCTAATACTCTGTATTGAACTCGCATGCATTCCTGAATGAGATTTTACACTAGAGGCAAGTACAGCTGCCAGGACAGGCAGGTCTCTGCTCTGCTATGTTTCCCAGCACAGCAGGTCCTGCTCTGCTGGAATGCTGTGTCCTCTCCTCACCAGAGAGATGCTCAGGCAATGAAGGGTCTCAGTTTGACCCCTCTCCATAGCAGCTCCTTTTGTGATTGCAGCACTAGCAGATGGGACAGGAGACAGAGTTTGCAGAGGAAACAAGGCATAGTCTGGAGGTGGAAGAGATCCATGGTGTGGTTTGTTGGTTTGCTCTGATCAGGTTGGACAATGGCTGGGGCTGGAGGAGAGCTGTGTGCTCAGGTGGGTTTCAGACTGTAAGGGACAGCTGAATTGCTTCTCTAAGGATGGGCCTGGTTTTTGGGTCAGACTGGCGCTGGGTATTCATCACCTCAGCTGGTAACTGCAGGCAGAGACCTCAGGCACAGATATCATGGACATTCCCAAACATTCATGGATGTCATTGTCCCTACAGCAATAGGACACTTACCCCCAGTGCACCAAGGTGCTCTGTACCCCAAGCAGCAACACTGCACCTCTCCACAAGGGCAGGGTCCCACCTCAAGCTGAGCACATCATCTCTTTAACCAGGGTCAGATCTGGCTGCCTTCATCTCCAGCTGAACTGGCCAAACCAGCACTGAGGTCCATTCAAATTCTGGCCAAAGTCTTGCTCTCTGGTGAGGTAAGGCCTTCAGCTGGATATCTGAGCGACTGGGACACACTTGCCCCACATCCCAGCAGCAGGTTTCACATCTTGGAGGATCATTTCAGCAGAGTGGTGTCCCTTCAGGAGGCAGTGTGGGCTCGCTTTCCAGCACGGGCTGTAGCAGATCCGTACCTGACAGTGGCAGCAGATCCACAGGTTTCCTGTCACGAGAGGCTGAGCAGGCTGTGATGACTGACCAGGGACAGCCACATCCTCAGAAAGGTTTATAGCAGTAGCCAGGTGTCTTATAAACTGTTTTTCTGGTTAGCAAGGAGATATATTTTAAAAGCTGAAAGAGAATGATTCTGGGAAACTACTCTGGAAAATGTGTAGTAAAGATGAATCTCTATGGATGGAGTTACACTGGGGATACAATGCTGCTGCTCCTCCTTGTAGGCTAATGTTAGAGGAGCTGTCCTAAACCACAGGCCAGACCCTTGCAGCCAGATCTGCTGTCCCCATGCAACCTGAACAACCCAGACTTTGTGTCAAGTCTTGGGAAAGGAGTTAAAATCATCTAATTTTTGTTGCATCATCTTGGATTCTGGTGATATCCTGACTGGTGTGTGTGAACCCCACATGGGTGGCACCAGCTGGGTTCCTCTGACACCAGCTGTCAGGACAGCCTGCCACTGAACTTGTTACTGACCACCTGAAGGCCAGGTGAGCCTCCCAGTTCCCCAGGCAGCTAGAGAGGACAGTACTGTCCCCAGCAGCACAGCCCCATGGGCTCTTGGGCTGGGCTGGTGAGCTCTGCTGCTCCATGGAGTCAGGGACACAGGCTGTGGCTCTGTGAAGGGAGACAGGTGTCCCCTGGCCAGCAGAACCAGGCTGTTCTGTGTGTGACCTGCTGTCCTACCTGTCCTGGAAGTGACAGGAGCCAGGGAATGGCTGGAGCTGTGTCAGCAGGCAGTCAGGCTGGAGATCAGGAAAGGTTCTTCCCCAGAGGGTGCTGGGCACTGCCCAGGGAATGGGCACAGCCCCGAGGCTGCCAGAGCCCCAGGAGCTCCCAGGGTGGGATTGTTGGGGTGTCTGTGCAGGGACAAGGGCTGGATTGGGTGATCCTGTGTGTCCCTTCCAGCTCAGGAGATGTGATTGTATGCAGGCAAGACAGGCTGGCCATCTCTCCTCGCACACAGGGTCACTGGTGCTCCCCATCCCGAGTGCAGGAGCAGGGAATGGTCCAAGCCAGCTCTGCTGGGCTTAGCAGAGGGAGAAGGGAGCAGGCATCGGGGCTCAGCTGTGTTGGTGAGTGTCTGCCTGAGCATGCAGCTCCCTAAATCCCAGAGATTACTCACAGCAACCTCAGCACAAGAGTTACTGCTGAAGGAAAAACTTCAATGTCAAGAGCATGAGTAATAACCAAGCTGGCACTTAACGGTTCAAACAGAAGATAAGAGCTAAGGCTGGATTCTCAGAGGGCCCGTTTTATCTCTTTTATATATGTCACAACTGAAGAAATGAAGAATATAAAAGTTATTTATTAGCGTTGCGTTCCTGCAGTACTTTTATCATGTCGAGTGTGCATTGACCCCACGGTACCACAGAACTGGAGAAGGGATTAACAGATTAAGGGAATCCTCTATCTCAGTAGGACCAGATTTGGGGGTGATCTTCACCCTCTGACCCCTTCACAGCTCTTCCCTGTTCGCTGGGGAAGCTGCTGTGCTACTCCTGCCCAGCTCCGAGCCTTCCCCAGGGTGAAGAACACATTTTGACCCTCTGGGCAGCAGGCTGGAGGTGATCTGGTGCAGCCACTTGCACTGGCCCAGGGGCCAGCTCTGCTTGTTGGGGGAGCCCATCGCCAGGCTGCTCTTTCCCTGCTCCTGCAACACCAACCAGAGTGCTCAGAGGTCCTGCTGAGTGGACATGGTGCAAGAACCAGCTGGAGCAGCCTGGTGCTAACAGCAGAGGCACGGCAAGGTGAGAGAACTGGAAGGGCTGGAGAAAAGAAATTCAGACAGGAAAATGTATGATCTCTGTGAAAGTACCTAAGGTAGGAAAGAAAACAGGAGAAAGGAGGACGGAAGCAACAAACTTCAGTAAGTACAAAATATATCTTAATTTTCCTTGACTGTGTGATACGGATCTTGGCAATGCTGTGCGTGCTGTCCTTGGCTGAAAAATTACCCTGCTGTCCTAGCTGTGAATGAGGTGGCTCCAAAGTGGCAATTCCTGCTGCTGGGAATTATTGAGCTGAACAGCAGTGGCTGGGCAGAGCAGACTGGTGCAGGGCTCAGCAGTGCCTGGGACTGCGGGGCAGAGAGAGCCGTGGCTCGCTGAGCTGTGCTCAACTGAGCCTTCCTGGCAGCAGGAGAAGCTGAGCTGTGCTCAACTGAGCTTTCCTGGCAGCAGGAGAAGCTGAGCTGTACTGAAACGAGTTTAGATTGGTGCAGAAAGGCAAAGGCTGGAGCGTTTTGAAACATGGCATGTCGGGCTGAGCTAAACAGCGCTGAAAGGTGCAGCACTCCCAGTCTACACAGACCATCAGGGTGTTTACTGCTGCAGGCAGAGGGATTGCTCCAGGGCTTCAGGCACAGGAAAGGTCAATCATTAATTATTGAACAGATGGGACAGTTTTGCCTGCATCTTCCTATAATTTGACTGTGGCCAGGTGGTGACTGTCTTGAATCTGTCTGTGATCTGCAGTTAGTGTCTGTCACTGAATAATTCTTGACCCTTGAAACATTTGCATGCTGTAAATGTATGAGAAATCCAAGCCTGTGCCCTTTGACAGAGCTCCAGGTAGGTCCTTGCACTCAGTCTGGTCTCACAGGCTGGGAGGGAAGAGGAGGATTTCAGGTCTCAGACAGGATGTGTGGGATATACCCTCACAGAGTGAATTTTAAATATTATAGTTCAGTCCACCAGCTGCAGTGTGGATGTTTAAGCTCAGAGATCACCTTTCTTAATTGTTCCTGTTAGCGATGTCCCTGTTCTGGCTCATTTAAGGAAACCAAGTGGGAAATGGGTAGGAGTAGGGTACTGGGGTAGATGTGGATCTGCTTGAACATCTCAGTAGGCACCAGGGAGTGCTTAGAAGAACCTCCATGTGCCAAGAACAATCCAAGTACTGTGGTGTTCCTGGTCAAAATCACACAAGTTTGTTATTCTGACTATCAGGACAAACTCCAGCTGGAAGATGGAAGAGCTTTCCAGGAAAGAAGGATCATCACAGGATGGGCAAAGGGCTGGCAAACACAATTCTGGGTGCAGGCCTCTCTGGGCTGATCTGGGCAGACCAAGTGTGCTCTCAATGGCACTTTAGAGAACTGTGTTTTGACAGCTTTAATTCCTCTGATCTCATCTCACACAAAATGTCCTGGATTTTGGCATCTGCATCACCCTTTTCAGAATTACTGGTACCTCTGAAGTAAACCAAATGTGAATCTAGGGCAATTACAGCTTAAATTTAACATTGAAGATTGAAGTGTGGCTTGTTGTTAATGACAAGTAAGTGAGAAATGATCTTTGTAGCTCAGGTCACTCAACACTTCTCATCTCAAGGGCCTCTTTCCATTTGTCAATAACTCTGATGAATGCCCATGTATCTGTCTTGTCCTGGATTTATTTATAACATCATGCTGAAATCAGTGAAGTTGCACCAGAGAAGGAGATTAGAGAAAACCAGTAGATTTTTCCCATTTTGTCCAAAATTCTTATGACTTTCATTTTGAGAAGCTCCAGCACATGCAGGCTGTGGAGCTGTACATGACATTTGGCAGAGGTGGTGGTGTGTATGTCAAGATGTGCCTTCTGCTATCCTGGAGAAAAGATGCCCAAATTTGGGAACATAAAAAGTGTTTGAAAAGCCCTGGTTCACACAGACTCAATGGGAACTAGCTGGAGTTTAGCACCTAAAACCATGCAAGCATTTGTCTGCACAGGCCATGCTGCAGCTCTGCTCTGTGGGCTGCTCTCTGTGAGCCCTGCTGGGGACAGGCTTGGGGGAGGAGCAGAATATGGATGTGGAAGTCCTGGAAAACAACCCAGAGCAGAGGAAGAACACACAAGAAGGATCCTGGGGTGGAAATGGATTCAGGAGCCCAGGTGGACACAACAATAAAACAATGTGGGCATCCAGGTGGGGGAACAGGTAGGATTGGTTTGAGAACAAGTGATGCTGCTGGAGAAGTAGAAAGGGAAAAAGGTGACATGAGGGCACTTGGGACCTCAGAGTTGGAGGAGCTGGAGGAGAGTGAAAACCAGCCCAGAAAAAGGGCAGTAGGTCAGTAACTAACATAATGTTGGGGTCACTGTGAATGGGCAGTCCAGGGGATGATGTCCAGTGTCTCTGGTCATGCCTGATGCTCTGGCTCTGTGCTGAGGGCACACAAGGCACCACTGCTTAGCTTTCTGTCATGGAACAAATCTCCTGCTGGGCCCCTTGGATGTAGCCAGTGCTTTGGCTACTGCTTGGACAACTGCAGACTTGTTCCCAAAATTAGAGGAGAGGAATTAGCAGATTTAAGAGGCTCTCTCTACTCACTGACATAATCTTCTCTGTAGCCCATGAGATGTAAGTGGCTCCAAAAGCTGAAAATTCACAATAAAACTGACAGCTTCACAGCAGTGACAGGGACCCTAGGATCTCATGTTTCACCAGCAGTGCAGAATATCAGAAGAAGAAAAAGGCCAAAAGGCCACAGATAAATACTGGAGCTCACATTTTGTGGGCCATCACCTATATTCTCCCTTGCACCTCCGTGTCCCAGCACAAACAGAAGAAGGTTGCACTTGAAATTTGGAGCCCCCTCCCTTCCTGTCAACCTGGACCCCACCATCCCCCAGAGCAGCCCAGGCAGCAGCCAAGGAGGCTCCGAGTTGGCTTTGCCTCCCTGCCATGGCAGCTTCACTGTGTCAAGCCTGACAGGACAGGTTTGTGTCCTGGAGTGCTGTGGAGCAAGGGCTGCCATCCATGGCAGCACAGAGAGGGGAAAGCACTCCTGTCTGTGCAGCTTCCCCCAGAGAGGCTGTACCTCACTGGCTTCTTCTGTCTTTGAGAAACAAAACCTCCATATATTCATTGCTCAAAAGCCACCAGTCCTTTAGCAGCTGCATAAGCAGGGAATGTGGAGGAAGGCTCTGTGCAGTGCCTTTATGAAGTCTCAGGGCTGCTGCTTCTGAGCCACTGCTCCCTGTGCACGAGCCAGGAGCCCTGCCAGGATGATGCTTTTCAAACACAAGCAGGCAGCAACTGCTCTATGCTTGCAGTCCTGGAACACCTCTCTGCAGGCACAGAGGGAGTGAAAAAACCCAGCAGCCTCCTGACTACTGCTTGGGGTTGTCATTTCTAGGAAAGCCAGCTCCAAGCCTGTGCTGAGCAGCAGATTGCATTGGGAACATCCCTGGCCATGCTGTGCTGCAACCCTGCACACCCTGCAGGCTCTGCAGGAGCTCAGCCTGGGGACAGCTCCTGGCACAGCTGCTGCGACTCAGAAGAAACTCTGAGTGCTGCAGAGGGACCTGCTGCAGGCACAGGGCCCCTGCCATGGCAGGAGGGCTCAGGCAGGGCTGTGAGACACTCACCACTCTCAGCACAGAGCAGAGGAAGAAGGGAAGCATTAGATCTGGAAAGCAGGAGCACACTAACAGAACTGACAGAACAAGAGGACACAGTCTTAATCTGTGCCAAGGGAAATATAGGTTGGATGTTACAAAAAAGGTTTTGACTGAAAGAGTAATCAAGTACTGGAATTGTCTGCCCAGGGAGGTGGTGGAGTCACCATCCCTGGATGTATTTAAAAAAGGACTGGATGTCTTCATGTCAGTGCCATGGTTTAGTTGAGGTGTAAGGGCATGGGCTGGACTTGGTCTTGGAGGTCTCTTCCAACCTGGTGATTCTGTGATTGTGTGATTCTGTGATTGTGTGACTCACAGAATGCACTGGAGGCTGGAGGAGTCTGTTCCAACTGGTCTCACCCATACCCTGAGCACAGAGTGGGACTCGGTTACAGTATTGTGTGAATAGGTGGAACAAGGGACAGGAGAGGAGAGTGTGTCCCCTTCCCTTCCCTTCCCTTCCCTTCCCTTCCCTTCCCTTCCCTTCCCTTCCCTTCCCTTCCC
>JAOTQP010000792.1:1764248-1779407 GCA_026413545.1 Cichladusa arquata
TTCCCTTCCCTTCCCTTCCCTTCCCTTCCCTTCCCTTCCCTTCCCTTCCCTTCCCTTCCCTTCCCTTCCCTTCCCATGAGCTGCCTGCAGAGATCTGTCACCAGCAGCTGCAGCCTGCCTGCCCCCAGAGCAGGAAAAGGGCTGAGATGTCAGCCAGAGCACAGCTGTTTGATCTCCAGGCCTCCCCTGGGTCCGTCAGGGCTCAAGCCCTACACACCACTCTGGCAGGAGAGGTGGGATAGGCAGGAGTCCCCCAAACAGCAGTCAGGTCAAACAGACCCAGCAGAGGGACATGAAGGGCTGGGCTATGGCTGTCCCCTCACTTAGGATGGGAAGAACAAGGGATCTTGCTGGGAAGAGAAGATGCTCTCCCCTGGCATCTCTAGAGCCCCCTGGCACAGACAGGGCTCTCTTGTGTCACAAGGTCAGCTCTGATGGCACGTGGCACTGGCAGAGGGGAGAAGGACCTGCTCTGTCCCCAGAGCTTCTGTCTGGGGCAGTCTCAGTGGTGCTGACAGCAAAGGGCAGCACAGGTTGCACTTTGCTCAGACCAGCAAACAGCAGCATACTCCCAACTCCTACCAGAGCAGCTTCAGCACAGAGGTTTTCACATGCTTGGCAATTTCAGCTTGCAGCTCATCCAGACGTGGGTGACATTTAGGTGACCTGCAAGAGGGCCTTAGTTCCCCAGGCTCACAGACAAATACCAGTTTCCTCTTCCAACTTCTAGAGGTGAACAGGTGACAGGTGTCAGCTGTTCTCTTCTTCTGTTTAGAAGCAGCTGAGCTGATTTTGCTGAGATATTAGCAATTCTAGGAAAACTTAACCCTGACATTTGATTCCTGGCTAAGCTGATAGCTTGCTAAGAAAATCCAACACTAATAAAAAATAATCTTATTTGCTCCTAAACATCGAAACTGCACCATTAGCAGATGTTTGTTTTCTGCTTCTGTTTTTTATTTTCACAAAAATATTTGCAGAAAATCTTGTTAGGATATTTTCTTAGCATTTCAGCCAGTGCTATCATTGCTGCAGTGCTCCCTTCCCAGGGAGGGCTCTCACGGGAGGCACAGGGCAGCACTAATGAGGGGCTCGCTGTGCTCCACTGCCCACAGCAGTCATGCTGAATCTTCCCTTATATGTCAGTCTTCCCAGTGTCTCAACCTTTCCCACCACTTCCATGATCTTCAGTCTTCGCCTCAAGGCCACCACACCCAGCTTGGATAGTCCTGTGTGATGCCTGGAGTGATGGAAATGCTGGTGTTCTGCACCAAAATATTGCACAATGTCTTTGTTTCCCACCCTCCCGATGCTCATCCAAGCTGTGTGCTGGGTGTGTTCCATCTCCAGCTTCAGGGCCCATCTTAGGTGGGTGTCTTTAGGTCCAAGCAGATGCTGCTGATTCCTGTTGTCCCCAAGGGATGGGAGAGCCCCAGCACATCAGGAGGTCACAGCCTCCCTGGGGTGACAGCCTGCCTGTACCAGCCACACAGCCACAGTGGCAGAGGCTGAGAACACCTTGTCTTTGTAAATCCTCACAGCTCAGGACCCAAGAGCATTTCACTGTGGGGGAGCCAGCAGGGAACACTGCCACCCCAAAGCTTTGGACAGCAGGTGGTGCTGGGAGAAGGCAAGGGCTGCCATCCATGGCAGCATGGAGAGGGGAAAGCACTCCTGTCTGTGCAGCTTCCCAGACAGGCTGTACCTCATGGCTTTTTCTGTCTTCGAGGAACAACACCCCCACTGGTCCATATTTTCATGGCTCAAAAGCCACCGGTCCTTTAGCAGCTGCATAACCAGTCTCTCTGCCCCATGGGAGTGTGGAGGAAGGCTCTGTGCAGTGGCTTTATGAAGTCTCAGGGCTGCTGCATCTGAGCCACTGCTCCCTGTGCACAAGGAGGGTCAGGAGTTGTGAGGAACCTCCTAAGAGGTAGTTTCACATCTACCTCCGATGGAGAGAAGCTCCTGGGAAAAGGGAACACCATCTTCCCCACTCCTGCTGGCCCTGTTTGATGCTGTTCAACAAAAAGGGCACGAGCACAAACTGCTCCTGGTGAATGCAGTGCAGGGCACAGTGTGTGTGCAGCTGGCCCAGGGCAGGCAAAGCCTCAGAGAGGATGTGAGGGTGGGACTGTGAGCACACTGCCCAGGCTGTGGTATGGTTACAGGATGGGAGCCAGGGAAAAGAGGTAGTGATGTGGATACAGAGGGGAAAAACAAACCTGGGAGAGCTGCAGGCTCAAATTCTGGGAATCTTTTACAACTTCCAGCCTCTGCAATCCAGTGAGGGTGAGCAGAGCCACAGGGGCAGCACCCAGACCTTGGGGTGGTGTGGGACACCATGGGGAGAGGTGGGTGAGGGGATCCTGCCTCACCTCAGGCACTCACTGCACTTGGCCAGGGCTTTTTCTGCTTCAGCTCAGGTGCCAGGTTGCCCAGCTGCAGTTTCCTCCTAGTTAAAACAACATGCTGGGCAGGTCAACAAAAGCAAGTGCAGCTCAGTACAGAAGGAAAAGCAACAACGGAGGGAATGGTGGAGCTGAAGAATTCAGTGCTTTCTCTGCTTCAACTGCTCCTAGAGTGATTAACTTTAATGAAGTGATTAATGCAATTAACTAACTACAAAGGAGGAGAAATGTGGATTGAATAAGAGAAGAATCAGTTTGAGAGTGCTTACATAAATGAAATCCACTTATTTTCACCTCAGCTGGGTCTGCTGAAATTGTGCTGAATTTGTCTAAATCATTTAAGGAACTGGTGCCATCTCACAGCTCCTGGCAGCTCTCCCCTGAGAACAAGGGCAGGGACAAAATTTTATCTACTCTCAGGCAGGGAGATGAAAGGATCCAGATAGAAGGGATAATCCACATCATGGCAATAACACTGAAATACTGGAACAGGTAACCAAGTGTGCTACTTACAGGCACCTGGAGCAGGCCATGATGAGGTGGAGCAGCCAGCTGACGTGGATTTGTCAAGAAAAATGTCATGTTGGAGTGACCCCTTTCCTTTGTGCTAATGTGGGCATTAGAGGCAAGGAAAAGCAATAGCTCTCAAATAACTGGATGTGCAGAAATGTTGACACTCTCGTGGGCATGCTGACAGGAGAAGGTCTGGGTGGAATTGCTAAAGGCTGGTACAAAGGGAGGGAGCAGGAATGTGGAGTGGTCATTCCCATCCAGTGTCTGTCTGGACGGTGCTGGGGAAGGAGGGGACAGCCAGGCTGTGCCTGGGTACCCCAGAGACTCCCATGGACTAGCAGGGGCTGACCACAGGCTGGGACAAGAGGGCATTTTCAGCAGGACAGGATCAGTGTCCAGACTGGTTGAGAGCAACTGGAGAGGTGTGAGAGAAGCAGGATCCAGCCCTGTGCAGGTGGTGGCTCCCCCTGGGCCAGGTGGGACACACCTGTCCTTGCCTCAGGGAGCCTCAGGAGGGGGATTCCTGCCGTGTGCCCAGCCCTGCCGGGAGGGGGGGGCTTTCTCCAGCCAGCTGCTGCCTGCTGCAGACCGGCCAGGGGGAGCAGAGCTCCGGGCACTGCCCTGCACAGCTCCCAGACTGCTGCCACGGGCAGCGAGCCTCCAGGCACACACTGCTCTGCCAGCAGGAATACATTTTCCTTCAGAATCATTTTGCAGTGGAAAAGTACCCTTATTTTAGCAGCTCAGTAGATTTTTGGTTGGGCAATCTGAAATGCCATCTGTCTGGCACGATCAGGAGGCACCGAGCACCTCAGCCACCCAAGTTCCACTCAGGAACACTCGTGGGAGCACAAGTAAGGAGCTGAAGACTTGAGGGCTTTGGAGCCAGCAGCATTCTGAAGGAAACTGAAGTGGCAGGGGCTGAAGGCAGAGATCAGGCTCCCATGACCTTCTCGTTTTTCCTCCTCCCACCTGCCCTTAGGAGCACAGGATTCCCCAAGGGAGTTGACAGAAGGAGCCAGTCTCCACTGACTTCCTATGTGCTGTCTCATGACCAGAGGTGTTCCAGACTCCCCTGGACAAAGCTGTGACCTGATCTCACACTGTCATTAGCTCTCCTTTGGGCAGGAGTTTGGTGCTCTCCAGGTGTCCCCTCCACCAACTCACCTGTGACTGCACAAGAGGCAGGGGAAGGAAACCCTCACTGGGACAGTTCCTTCCCGTGTGATCTTCCCAGGAATTCTCCTGCTGCCTGCAAGGACTCCCCTGTGCTGTGTCTGCCAATTGCACCTGCACCCCCTTCCCCTCTCTCACAGCAGTGTTTGCACCTCCTGGAGCCAAGGTGGGCACAGTGGTGTCAGCACAGACAGTCAGAGGCCAAGATAACCTGCAGTGAAGGTGTTTTCCTCTCTGCCCTGGCCCTGGTCAGATTTTCACAGCCTCTCATTCAAGTGGGGTGACTTGGGACAGGCCATTCCTTCCTGCATCTCACAGTCTGAAAGACTGTCACAGACAATGTCCTGAGCTGGGAGAGGCACACAGGGATCATCCACTCCAGCTCCTGGCCCTGCACAGGACACCCCAACAACCCCACCTGTCCCTGAGAGCATTGTCCAGACACCCCTTCAGCTCTGGCAGGTTTTGTGCTGTGGCCACTGCACTGGGGAGCCTGTTCAGTGCCCCATGATCCTGTGGGGGAAGAACCTTTGTCCTCTAAGCTGAGCCCACCTTTTGAAAATGAGTAGGAGGAAATGCCAAGCTGATTTGTAGGTATTTCATTGTAGCTTGTCTGGGAGAAAAATATGTATCTGAGAAACAAATGCAGTTCTTGCCTACGTCAGGGATGATCTTATCTGGGAAACACAAGAACAGTGGTGCTGTTTAGCAGGTCCTAAAGAGGCCTTACCTGGAAAGCCAATGTCATTCATATCATTCACTTCAATAAAAGCTGAGCTCAGAAGGAATTGGATGTAGAAACTGGCCCATGGGATGAGCAGTTTGGGCTATGCCTGTAGTGTAGTGTGGAAGGAGCAGCAGCTCTTCCTTGGTGGAGAGCAGTGCTTGGTCCAGGGCCTCATGTGGGGACAGAAGCTGGGAGAGACAGGAGCTGGAGTGGGCACCTCTTCATCCCATCCTGGGAGGGGATTGCCATGCCTCTTTGCTCCTTGCCTGCCAGCAAGGACCTAACAAAACTCCTGGCAGAGTCCAGGCTCTGCAGTGCCAGCTGAGGAGGTGGCACCACTCTGTGGGCACACTGCTGCTCCAGCGAGGGCTCCAGGGCACCAAAGGGTTCCTGACCCAGGACACACAGCCAGGGGGACACCACAGCTGGGCAGGAGCTGATTCACAGCTGGATAGAGAAGGGGCTGTGACCCTCAGCTCACAGAGTGGCACAGCCCACCCTCGTGTTTCAGCAGGATTTGGGGCTGTCTGAGCCTTTTTGTGCATGCCCAGGCATCCCAATGTCCCCTGTCTGCCAAGGGCTGTGAGGGGGAAGCAGAGCCTTTTGCTGCTGGTCCACAGGATGCTGTAAATCTTGGGGAGCTGCTGCTGTGAAGCCCTTCACAGCACCCAGCCTGCTGTCTATTGAGAAAAGCCAATACCCTTCTGTCTGTCAGATGGCACTTAACCACTGCTGTTATTCTAGATGAGTGAACACTTGTGTTATATTTTCCAATAGCAAAAACTGGGGTCAGCAGGGTGTCTGCTGTTTTAGCCAAATCCAGATGGGGTTTTCCTATAAACAAGTGCACACAGAATATTTATACAGGCGATGGCACCTGACGCCTTAACACTTAGGCCATCCTATTGAGTAGCCACTCATACTATAAGTCACTTCAGTGCATTAAGTAAATATTTTAATATAGCCATGTCACTGTTTATTATATAATGGCGGGGGCCCAAATCTTGCCTAATGCTTGGTTAAAAAGTCAGTTTACACCATCCTTTACAGTGAATCAAAGAATGCATAAACGGGGCTCTTTTGTTACTCAGAGCTCTGTTTACTTTACTTTTCTGTAAACCTTTCGAAACACTTGCTTATAAGAGCTGATAGAACCCAGATTTTCCCCAGGGGCTGAGGTGTTCATGATGTCGGGAAGGTACGGCACAGAGTAATCAATGGAGTTTCCACTGAGCAGCCCCAAGCTCATCCTTCAATATCTGTCCCTAGTTCTGGTCAAAAACCAGCTTGGGGTGGCACAAAGGCTGCTCAGCAGCCCCTGCTCCAGCACAGGTAGCTCTGACACACCTGGGGGCAGGTGCAGGTGGCAGCCACACAGAGCAGCAGAGGTTCCTGCATCAGGAAAGGGTGTCTGGCTTCTTCTCCAGCTGAAGGACTGTGTGAGGTGCTGACCAGAGGGATGAATCCATCTCTTTTCTTTATTGCCTGCCTCCTTCACTTGCCTTTTCCATCTCCCACTGCCTCTCCCAGTGTACACCATTCTCTGCTTCACTCTGCAGCATGTGAGTTCCTTGGGGTCAGGAGCCATGTGTGGATCTTACCTAAGATCAGGGATCACAGAAATCCATGACAACATGAACTAGAGGCTGGGGCCCTCAAAGGCCCATCCTAGGTCCTGGCTCAGAAGGATTTGGGACGTTGCAGAGGATCATGTGGTCCTCTCAGCCCTGCTCACATTTCAGTTCTCTGCACCCAACCCTAGTTCCACTTCTGGCAGGGGAGAAACTCGCCCTGAGCAGGACATGCATGATTCTTGGGAGACACTACATAATGCAAGAAAGCCCCCCAGGACAGTGCCCCCCAGTCCCAGCTTGCCCTCAGCACTTTTGTACCTCTCCCAGGACCCTGAGCCTCAGAACAGCAGCCAAAACCTCTGCAGGCAGGAGCTGGGGTGAGGTTAGGACACGGGAAAAGCCCATCTGCTCCAGCCTGGCTTTGCCCTGCACTGACATGCAGATTGTCCCAGAGAAAGAAAGGCTGTACAGGAAGATGACAGGGATATTTGGGAAGGTTGTGCCTCCCTAACTCACCAGCTGTCCATGTGCTTGGAAGAGGCTGTGGGTGCTCTGAGCTAGTGCAGAATCAGCACAGGGTTTGGGATGGAGGATTTTCCTGTAGATGTTTTCAGCTGGTTAAGGAGGTTCAGCTGCACAGGGAGAGCCATGTGCACAGCCCTGGAGCTGATGGCAGCAAAAAAGGACGTGGAGCTGCTTTGCAGACAGACAGTGGGGTTTGCAAAATGATTGTGGGACAGTGCTGGGCTCAGCTCTCCTGGGAAAGGCAGGTAATTGCTGCCTGGGAGGAGATTGGGCCCTAAGGGGGAAAATGAGTGGTTTGGCAGCAAATAACAACTGAGCACACCTTGTGTCCCCTCTGAGCTTGTCCCTGGGAGCCCCTGGCTGTGGAGCACCACTGATCCCCTCAAAGCTTCATCTGCACCAAGCCCACCAGAGCCAGGGGTGGAAAGGCCTGCAGAGCATCAGGGAGGATGCAGGATGTGCAGTCACAGGTCAGAACAAAGGGGTAAATGGACCCTGAGAGAGGGAGCAGGAGAGGGCCAGGCTGCAGGGTGATTTAGGTGGGAAGGAAATCCCTCCTCAGGCCAGTTGTTTGTGTGGCTGCTCCATCCAGCATCTGCTTTTGCTTACTCTGCCAAAACAACAAGCCTGTGTGGAATTCTAGAGCATTGGTTCTGGGTCTGATATCAATCAGAAGATCACCCCTCTGTGAGTTTCTGAGGTAACCAATGTCCACATCCTCCCCTATGCCACTCTACCAAAGGTTACAGCACGTAGCACCTCGGCTCCCTGGAAGGTGAGATGGGAGCTTTGGGAGCAGACAAAGCTGGAGCTGGAGGCTGCAGGTAGGTCCTTGAGCCCTTTTGGATGGGCAAAGGGATGGCAGGAAGGGGAAGGGTCTCAGCCCCCCTGGAGCAGCACAGGGCAGTGAGCTGCCCTCTCAGCTCAGCTTGGTGCTCCCATGCACTCACATGCATGTGCATCCTGGCTGTGGAGAGAAGAAACCCACAGTTCCCTCACAGACCAGCTCAGCTAGCTGTAGTTCAGCTAGCCTGGGGCAGTGAAGGACTGAGCTGCCATCTTTGAGGACAAAACGCTGCAAGTGATGCTGCATTAGTGAGGGCTGAAGTTCAGGAAGGCACACCCTGCAGAGAGCCATCCAAGGATGCTCAGCATGGAGCAGCCTGGGCACAAACAGCAGCTGTGGGCACCCACCCTGATCCAAAGCTGTGCTTTCACACAGTCTGGCAGCTGTGGGCAGCAAGGTGAGCATCACAGCTGGAGCAGCAGCACCTGCAGCTGCCATGGCCCAGGCAGCTGGCTCAGGTGTGTGTGCAATGGCACAGAGATCACCCTGCTGGGGAGGGCAGCAGTGCCAGTCCTGATGCCCTGCAGCCACCAGCCACCCTCAGCTTGCTTGTCAGCAGAAGCTTCAACACCCTCACTGACCCTCTTGTCCCACTGCCAGACAACCAGTCTGTGGGATGGGTGAGGATGGGTGAGGATGGGTGAGGATGGGTGAGAATGGGTGAGGATGGGTGAGGATGGGTGAGGATGGGTGAGGATGGGCTCTCACCCTGCTGCTCCCTCCCCTGCCATGTGTGGACCGCAGCAGGAGTAGTGGAGTGTGAATTCTGAATCCCCTGGGTCTCTGGCCCCTGTAGTATATTGTTCTCCATTTCCCCCAGGGCAGCCTTGTTCCATTGGATAATTGGAAAGTATTTATCTGTGTCATATTAAGACCCATTTGGGATAATTGTGAAATTGGCAGCCCTGGCCCTCCTTTGTTTAGACCAGGGTATAATTTGGTTAATGTTATTGTTTTTTTTAACCTTGCCACAAGAAGGCGGAAATTTAGATTCCATTATGTAGCAAGTAGCTCTGAGGAATGTCCTTTGGCAGAGGGACCTGCAGTGGGGCCACAGAGCTCCTCGCAGCCCTGGAGCATTTGGTGGGCACGCTGAGTCTCAGCCAGGCCTCAGGAGCCCTTGCCACAAATCCTCATCCTCTCCTGTGTTCCTCCTGCTGCCTGCTCTGCACTGTGCCACACAGCAGGCTGGAGAGGCTGTCACTGCAGCACACTGACCTGGGTGAGACAGGGGCTGTGCCAATGGCTGCACTGGGGACAAGAGGCAGCTCAGCCTTTGGGCAGCTGGTCCCAGGCACAGGGACACGACTGGAGGAGAGCATGGGATGCTCAGGGACCACTCTCACCATAAATCTGTTCCTAACCTCCTGTGCCCCAGAGTTCCCTTGAACCAGGCTGAGCATCTCCATGTTTAATACCTTGCAATTCTTCCCTAAATGTATTCTTGTGGAACCATCCGAGCTTTTGGCACGTGCAGCATCCTGCAGCAGAGAGCTCCACAGTGGAACTATGAAGGGGGTGAGAAAATCTCTGCTTTTGTCTTTTTTACATCTCATGCTTAAGCACTCCCTCGGCTCTCCTTAGTTCCTGTAGTGTACAATCATTTCTCATTGGTGCTGTTTGGACCATTCCTGACTGGGAATTCCAGTCCCTCAGACTGAGGTTTCCTGCCCCAACTTTCTCCCCCTACACTAAGGGTCCCAGCCCATTTCACCTTTCTTTTGATCATCACTGTTGGCCTTCTCTGTGGACAGTTTTTCCCCATAGATTTTACTTTTTATTTGCATTTTTATCACTCAGCCACTTGGTACCAGCATACCCTTCTGTAGCTTTCCATATGAGGCATTTTTGCCATGGAATCATAAAATCACAGTGGTTTGGGTTGGAAGGAACCTTAAAGATCATCTCATTCCACCCCCTTCCACTACACCAGATTGCTCCAAGCCCTGTTCAACCTGGAACTGAGTAATTGGACATTAGTAGGAAAATTTATCTGCCTCTCTATCCCCATCATCATGTGGGCCAGCACAAACCCCAGCACATTTTCCTGCCTTTTGCCTTCATTAAAGCAAACCTAACTTGCACTCTCTATTTCTAAATACTCCTATTCAATAGCAGCCTTTTAGCAACTTCTGGTGAGGAAAGTTCTTAGAAATGTTCTGAAAATCCAAGACCTCTCACATCACCATTATCCAGGTGCCTTAAGACAGTTCTGAGGCATGAGGCACCAGGAAAGCCATTTGGACCACACACATTTAACTCTTCATTCTGGTTCCCTCAGCACATCAGAGCTCTGAGCCACTTGTTCTGGCATTCCCCTCCCTTGCTGAACCTGGCTGCACTACTGATGCCTTTGGTGCTGAGGTCCCACTTGGTCATGGTTAGGGAAGGTGAAATATGTGAAGGTGAAGTATGTGAAGGTGAAATATGTGAAGGTGAAATATGTAAAGGTGAAATATGTTGATGTGAGTAGTAGCTTGGGGATGGGCTTCCATTGGTATCAAGCTGTTGCCTCAGAGAAAGCCATGGCTGGTGAACTTCTGGGGAATTTGAGGAGGCTGGGGAGATTCCCACTCTCACCCCTAAACACTACATCATTCTTGCCAGGATACAGGCAAAACCAGCAGTGGAGACACTTCACCACATCCTGTGCTGTGCGTCCTTTCCAAGCCAGGCTCAGCTCCTCCAGAAAAGATATTCCACCAGGGATGTGGATATTGGGTATCTGTCCTTGTACGATTGTGGAATAATATTTTCTCTTTCTGACACCAATGTTACTCAGAAAGAAAGAGACCTGTAACTCCTGTGCAGCTTTATTCTGTCCCCTGGTCATTGACACACAGCCAGAGAAATGATTTCTTGGGTGCTGTGGCTCATGGTCAGTGAAATAAGAGGGACCAGTCGTGAGATTTGCAACTGGACCTGGAGTTCCAGTTAAAGCCAAGCTTTGCCTCTTGCAATAACCTCACCTGGACTTACCTAAACATGGCCCTTTTTGGTCACACGCCTGGTGCTTTGAGTCTGGGTGATTTTGCAGATAAATTTAGACTGCAGGATGTATTAAAATTTGTAGCCAGTAGGAGAGCAGTGTTCTTGAACAGCCTTCCAAACCGGAAAGTAGGGGCAAGGAGCCTAGGCTGTTTGTAGATGGAACTTGATAAGTTAATGGAAGGGATTTCGTGACATGACAGAAATGATCCAAGAGTGAAAAATTAAGTCATGGGATAATGGGCCTTGAATGTTTCATTTGTTTGTAGCTCTGGGAGCATGCTTTAAAAAAGAGCGGTTCTTTAGTTCTCTATATTCTTTATTGCACTGGGGTTTATCATCCCAAGCTCTGACTTGCCTACAGGAACCACTCATTTTCTTTCCTCCTGTGCAGCCTTGGCTTTTGGGATGGAGAGAGGAGCTTGCTTTCTTTCATAGCACCTTGGCTGGAGATGGGATGTGGATGTGCTGCGCTGCTGATGCCGTGTCAGAGCACTCCTGTGTGCCTGTGTGAGGCACCTGGCCCACAGCAAGAGGTTTCTTGGCCTTGGAGCCTTTTGCTCTTGGCTGGACTGTCAGGACCATGTGTCTTTTTTCCTTCTTTTATGGGATGAAGTGGGTGTTCAGCTGGGTTCACCCAGGAGTTTCCCTTTTAACAGTCCTGTGGGTGCAGGGAGAACAGGTGGATGTTTAACTGCTTTGGTCTCTGAGAGAAAAGGCTGAGACAATTGGGGTTATTCAGGCTGGAGAAGAGAAGCTTTGGGGTGACCTCATTGTGGCCTTTCAGTTCCTGAAGGGAGCTGCAAGGGAGATGGAGAGAGACAATTTACAAAGGCCTTGAGTGACAGGACAAGGAGAAACGACTTTGAACTGACAGAGAGTGGGTTTAGATTGGCTGTTAGGAAGAAATACTTCCCTGTGAGGATGGTGAGGGTAGTTGCAACAATGCATTTTTTCAGAAAATGGACTGCTCTGGAGAACTGTGTAGGGCTCAGTGCTGATCCATGGTAGCACAGACACTGGAGAGCACAGCACAGGTCCAGGTGTGCCCTGCACTCACAGTCCTGCTCCCAGCCCTGCTGGCCTCTGTGGCTCAGTGGAGAATGAATGGCTCTTGGGCAAAGTGCTGGGGAGCAGATCTAAACTCTACATTCTCACTTCTCACTGCCTTTGGAGCTGCCATGCAGCTGTGGGCACTTTCTGTTGAATCTTCCCCTTATTAAAGTGTATTTTAATACCATCAATAGACACAAGCAGACAGCCTGAGCATTGGCTTCTCTCAGGGGGTTTGCTGTTAGAAGTTCTTACCTGGCAGCTGTGTCAATGTGTGCTGTGGCAGTGGGTGGCACAGGATGCACACAAAACCTCTGCCTTGAGCTCTCCCACTTATCAACTGGGCTTTTTTGCCCTGTCCATCTGCTGTCTGTGTCAACAGCCAAGGACAAGAGACAGAGGTCTGGCCAAGAAGAGTTTCACTGGACTGTGAGCAAGGGGGTGACAGGTTCTACAAAGATCAGCAGCTGCTCTTCCTTTCCTGGCCACTTGCTTTCTGGAGTAGCCAAAGGAAAAGAGGTTTTAGGTCACCAGCCTGAAATCAGAGTTGGATGTGACCCCTGTCATCAGATGTGTGTTCATTCAGGGTTCAGAGCCACAGGCTCTGGGCTGGAGAGGTCTCATGGCACCACACACCCAGTGCTTAGGACTGCTCCATAGTCTGGCTCAGGTCAGTCCCTGCTGCAGCAGGAACACACCCCATGGGCACCAGTCCTCTGCCAGCAGTCTGGGACCTTTCCCAAAGCCCTGCTGGGTCACTCTGTGGCCTTTCCCACCCTCTGCCAACTCAAGCTGGCGAGGTCCCCGTGCTGGGCAGCAGCAGGGTCTGAGGAGCTGGTCCTGCCTGGGCTCCTGTCCCATCTGAGACCCACCCTCACACTTTATTAATAGTGTTTGTCCTGTGCCGTTTGTTCCCTCTCCTCCTCTGGCATCTGATGAAGAGGCATGGGTCCAGTTTGTGCTCATTTTCCATTTCAAATCCCTGCCATGTTTTCTCTCTTTCACAAAGATTTTTTTTACTGCATTTCTAAAATATAACAAAATAAGGGAGATAAAGATCAGACATGGCCACAAATGCTGCAAAATTAGGACACAGTTTAATGCTGCAGCCATAACTGAGGACATCAATATGACCCACAAGAGAAGCCAATGTTTTCCTGCAGAAATGTGGGGAGGCAGCTGCTGGTAGGGGTGCAGGAGAAACCAGAAGAGCCTTTGGGGTGACCAGCAACAGCTCAATCTCTCTGGTGACCACAGAGCCACAATCCACATGCAGGAAGGACCTGAACTCAGAGCTGGGCTCCACAGGACTCCAGAAGGTTCCCCTGGGATGCACAAACCCAGAGCTGTAATCCCATGTGAGCAGGACAAGCAGAGCTGGAGAGGGGCAGGAGCTGCCCTGCCCAACAGGGAGCTGAGGGACTGCATGGGCTGAGGGACCTCAGCTGGTCTCTCTTTTCAGGCCCCCCATAAGCAAAACAGCCTGGCAAGAGACACAACCACCTTTCTGCTGGAGGACAAGGCTGATGGGTCCAGAAAAGCTCTCCATGTCAGTAAGTTTTTTTTTCTGAGTCCAGTGCAATGCTATGAGAAAACTCAGCCTCGATTTTTTGGATACTTGTGCCCCTGAACTCTGGTATCTCAGAGTAGGATGGGCACACCTGTGGTAGGGCCTGGCCTCAAGGATCCCCCACACTTCATTGGGATGAGAAACCTTCTCATTTTGTGGCTGTCAGAGCCATGACTTGGTGATAAGAGCAGTGCCAGTGTAAATGACAACAGTGATGCTGACAATGGTAAGTGTCAGGGTCACTTCCAGAGACCCATTCCACTGGAAAAGCTGAAAACCACAAGTTTTGGGGGCTGGATGTAAACAAAATTCTGAAAACAATACAGCTCCTTTGAATTAGGAGCATGGTTTGTCCTTTGTAACCAGCCCAGGTTGCACTGCCACCAGCAGAAACAGCTCATTGTTAAGTGTTTATAAATCAAACAGAATTAAATCAAATCATAATTCAGAGAAAAAGTGTAGTTTCTCTCAAAAGCTTCCTTCTGCCAAGGCTGCTGGAGCAGGGCTGTCCCCAGGTGTGCAGGACCCTGTACCTGGTGTGATCCAAGCCCCACCAACCCCAGCACTGATGGGTCAGACCTGGGAGATTGACAAAATTAACCTGAAAGCACTTCTGCAAACAGAACAAGCAGCAAGAACAAATCTGAGGCTGATAATTGCTTTTTGAGCCTTTTCAGCATACTTAGAACATTACTGCTTATTTTAAGATTTTTAAGTTTATTTTAAGATTACTTTAAAAACTACAAGTATGGTCCAGATTCATAAGATGTTTTATCTAACTCAGAACTATCTGCATGTTGTCCAGTAAAGTTTTAACAGTATTTTTAGCTGATTGTTTCACCATGGAAATAACCCTGGACACAAGAGCAGGGCTAAGGACTGGTGGCAAATGCCAGGTAGCCCATGAACTGTAATCCTTAAATGCATCTAATATTAGAATAAGATAATCACAGAGTGGTTTGTTGTGTGATTGGTAAGATCCCATTCATTTCCACCCTCTGCCACAGCAGGGACACCTTCCACTATCCCAGGTTGCTCCAAGTCCAACCTGGCCTTGAACGCTTGCAGGGATGGGGCAGCCTGGACAACCTGTGCCAGGGCCTCTCCACCCCACAGGGAAGAATTTTTCCCATTGTCTGATTTAACCCAGCTCTCTGTCAGTTTGAAGCCATTCCCCCTTGTCACTCCAGGCTCTTGTAGAGCCTGTCTCCATCTTTCTTGCACTCTCCCTTAATCTTAAGCCAAATGCAGAAACCACAGCCCCAGCTGGCACAGTTGGATGTGCTGGTAGCCCAGGGCTGGTCCATGGGCAGCACTAACCTGTGGGCACTGTGGAGGTTTGTGCCATGGCTCAGCCCCCACCCCTCCTTCTCCATCCCCTGCACAGCATTCCTGGGGCTCTAGGGAGTGGGGCTGTGCCTCTGGGAGTGCCACCTCTGTCTCAGCATGGAAAGAGGCTGTGAATGGAGAGCAGGCTGCCTGTAGTGGGAATGGCACAGGAGCCAGGGCTGAGCACCAGTGTGAAAAGGTTTAATAATTTTTTGTTTTGGTTTAATAAAAAGGATAAATAGGAGACAAAGATAATAAAATAAAGGGTTAATACAGTTGGATGCTTGGCATTCAGCCAGGAGTACACATTAACTTAGAAAATACTTTTTAAAATGTATTAATTTGTTGCATATTTATAGATTTTTATGTATTATTTTAAATAATTTTTCTTTAATCTGTATATTAACTTTTTTGTGGCTTTATTTTCTCGGGTATTTTTTTATAACAGA
>JAOTQP010000792.1:1781964-1822183 GCA_026413545.1 Cichladusa arquata
CCTTCCCACCTTCATCCCACACACAGGGACAGCAGGGACCCCATCCCACCTTCATCCCACCTTCATCTCACACACAGGGACAGCAGGGACCCCCCTCCCACCTTCACCCCCCACACAGGGACAGCAGGGACCCCCATCCCACCTTCACCCCACACACAGGGACAGCAGGGACCCCCATCCCACCTTCATCCCGCACACAGGAACAGCAGGGACCCCATCCAAGGTGGTACCACTGAGGGACACAATGCCTGGGAAGGGGTTGGGTGAATGGAAGAAGATTCCATTTGTTGTCTTTAGGAGTCTTCCAGGGAGAAGGGAATAAGGAGAAGCAAGTGTGAGGTGTGTCACCCTCCCCTCCTCCTGCCCTGGTGCATCCCATCTCCCCAGGGTTCAGGTGTGCACCCTCAGCCAGGCAGGGTCTCCCCTGTGTTCTGTGCTCTGCCCACCTGTGGGCTGGTGCTCAGTGCTGGCTCAGTGGCATTACAGACACCCATCTCTCACGGGCACAGCTCCTCAGTGAGGACCAGCTCCTGCCCAAGCCTGAACTTTCAAACCACCGTCTTTATTTGACTTAACTTTGATTTAATGAAAACAGTCTAGCTAGAATATTTTTAAATAGGAAAATAGTCTTTTTAACTCTAGTATTATTCAAAAATGGCTGAGGGGATTTCATTTAAATTTGTAAAAATAAATCACCTTTGAGCAAGAAGAAAGCCCATTTGGCAAGGCCTACAAAATCGCAGGACTGTGTGCATAAGTCCTGGAAAATGGGAGCTGTTACCTCTACAGCAAGCAGGAATTCTGAGCTCTGCCTGCCTGGTGTAGCCCCAGGCCCAGCCCTGTCCTGGGATGGAGCACTGCCAGGCTGCCCTCTCACCATGGCTGTGCCCAACCCCACAGTGTTTATATGGCCAGTAGCACCAGCTCCTCCTAAGCTCTGCTCTACACTGGCCTGAGCCAGGCAGAGCTGTGAGCTGCTGTCTCAGGAGAGCCTCAGGAGAGGCAAACATGGCTCTGGGTCTTCCTAAAGTCACAGTGATGCTGGGTTTGGAGGTGAGCTCATCGTGCATGACCTTGGCTGGACACTGGGTCCATGGGCTCCTGCCTCCTGCCCTGCCAGCACCTGGCATTTCACCTCAGCAAGGTGATGCCGTCTCTGAACCAGGGCTCTGCTCACCCTGTTCATCTGTCCATGAACAGGGACACTGTTGAGGCACCCGTCAGTGGCACCTCTCAGAGTGAGGGCACACCACGTCCTGCCACACCTCTGTTGCTCCCTGAGCTGGTTTGGTTGCACACAAAGGCAGACACAAAAGCAGAAAGGTAATTCTTGGTACAGTGGGCATTCAGCCCCTGCAGGGCACTGGGGTCCCCAGCTGCCACCTCCCTGGTGTGCTGGAACCTTCAGTCTGGGAACCACGAGGGACTGCAGTGAGCCAGAGTCCCTTGTGCAGGTACCAGAGGTCTCACTCCACGATCCAGAGGTTTAGTACACACATCCCTCACAGGCTCAGTGCTCTCTGAGTTTGGGGCTCTCAGATCCACAAGCTGCTTTTCCCTCCTAGATCCATCTGAAACCCTCTCAGATGTTGACACCAGGGCCAGTGCTTACACTCTGAAGCAGCATCAATCTCCCAGGATAATTTCTGGTAGCAGCTGGTAGCAGCTTTCATCCCATCCCAGCTCACCCCATCCCATCTCACCCCATCCCATCTCACCCCATCCCATGCCATTGTGCTGCACACCTGTGTCAATGGGACCAGCAGCAGAACATTTCACTTGTCTTGCACCAAGACTGTCCTTACCTTGGCTGTTCCCTGTGTGACTGATGGTGATTTCTCTGCACAGTGGGAAGGCAGGGAAGGTGCAGGCTCTGTGTGTGACTTTGACCACGTGTTCCTCCCTGTGCCAATTTGGCCAGATGGATTTCAGAAATAATTTTGTGATAACGTTTGCAATCACAAGGAAAGGGGCCAGAGGACATGCAGGGGCTCTATAAAGCAGCTCCTCCAGAAGTGTCTCAGTGGGTGTGCTCAAAGTAAGGAGTGAGATGTCCTTTGGTACAGCCCAGAGACAGCAAATTCCCTTGTTCCCTGTCCTGAGACTCTGAAACTGAGATGGATTTCACTCATGGAGTTACTGAAGTGTGAGACATCCTGTCTGACCTGATGAGGTTTCTCTGCCTCAGAAACTGCTCAGTATGAGCTCAGCCCACTTTGGAGGGCTCCATTTCTTTACAGTGATTATCAATTTAAATGCCCAGCTCTGACTCAGGCAACCTGTAAAGAAGAAATTGATTTCACCCATTTGCCTCCACATCCAAATCTGGGTTCAGCTCTGGCTGCAGGTGAAGGCTCTGGTTCCCAGGCATTGGCTGCCTACTGCAGGTGGACACATGAAGGGCTCCCCTGTGCCTACATCACTCCAGTAGTGGGTTTGCAAACTGCTCATAATGTTTCCACATAGGTTTCCCATTGCTGATTTTGGAGAATAATGTAGTTAAACTCTTCTGTTTATTTGTGTAGTGAAACAGACCTTCTGACCACCAGCCCCTTTAGCCCACTGCAACAAAGGGGAGGATTTTCCAGTGCCCATCTGGTTTGTGTTTAATGTAATGTGCAGAAAGGTTGCACATTTTCAGGGCCTGTGTTCATAAGTAGTAGATTGTACAACAGTTTATTACACAAACGGAGCTTTATATTGCTGGGCTTTGTTGAGCTGCCAGTTAGGATAAAAAAAAGTAACGTGCTTCGTAGACCCTATCAAGGAAAATTAGAAAGCATTAAATTCTGCTCAGACTATCCATCACTGGTAAGCTGGTAATCAAATCCAGAGAGGCTGGTGGGAGGTCAAGACTTTCTTGTTCTTGGTGTTGCTGAATCAATAACTACTATGAAAGACACGTAAGTGAATCCAAAAGAAGAGAGAGAGAGATGTCTGACCTAGAAGTCAACACAAGATCACAGTGCAGAGGCCAGAAGAGACCAGATACCTCCAGGTTTTGAGGAGAAAACCTCACAGTCTCAACTCAGTTCTTGTGGTGAGCATGTGTTTCAGTTTAATTCTATATTGGAATGGTTATTAAATTACTATCTAGTCCCAGGCAAAATCTAGCCCTTGTTCCACATAGCCAGGTAAGAGGTGTATCTACAGGAAGATTTTTCAAATTGCCTTTGGATCCAAATCAAATAAATATTGCAAACCCTGTATTGAACCCAGGTGATATCTAATCCACAGTGAAACATCAGCCTGCAGCCTCGGACTGAGCAGCCCAGCTTTAATGCCACTTAAATCAGAATGTAAGAGCTAAAGGAATTCCAGGAATCCAATGATATAAACTGTATTTTTAGAGCTGTGAGTGACTTGTGAGAGTGAAACAGTGCAGTGACTAAAGATAGCCCAAGCAAGGTTTTCCATGATTTATCACAGGAACGCTCACAGTAAGTTAAAGTCACCAAATGTTGTGATAGCAGCACCTACATGCTGGCATGTTTTCAAGACAAGTCATTCATAACATATTTGTCACAGAGGAAAATTTCCATAACAGAGCTCTGAGTTGTGTCTCACTTGCACAAGCACCACACACATCACTTTCCTATTAAGACACCGAGAGGTCTATTTGTTTCCAAGGATCTATTTTTCCTTTAAGCCAGATGGAGGGAAGGACACCACTTGCCTGCATGTCTCAAGGCCCTCCCAAGCTTTCAGTCTGGCTGAGCAATCAGTGCAGTGGTGGCAGAGGACAAAGACTCTTCCTTGGGCTCAGTTGTGGTCCCACTCCATTCCCTGTTGGCCACCTGGAGTTCAGCTATCATTTAACAGGAATTCATTGTCTAACCCATCATTCCTCCTCGGGGGGCTGTGCTCCTTGGTGCACCAAGAGGTTGGGTAGGACCTTTCTTTGCTGAGCAAAATGTCTACAGGGGTTATTTTAAGGATGAAGTCATGGCAAACATTTCCTGACACCTCATGATCGGCGTTGCTCTTGGCTCCTGGCCCTTGCAAGCTGCAGTTTGCAGGATAAAGGATCTGCCTTGTCAAGGGCAGGGGGCTACACTGCAGGACTGTCCTCCCCGTTTCTAATACACTGGGATGCATTCAGACAGAAATGGCAGAGAACCTGCAGAGAGCTCCTCTCATGGGCTGATTGGTCTTTGCCTCCTGCAGCCACCTCCTGAGCAGCCTGACAGTCACCTGAAATCTCATTTTCATGGAATCACAGAATGCTTTGGGTTGGAAGGGACTTTGAAGCTCATCCAGTTTCACCCCCTGCCATGGCAGGGACACCTTCCCCTGTCCCAGGCTGCTCCTAGCCCCAATGTCCAGCCTGGCCTTGGGCACTGCCAGGGATCCAGGGGCAGCCACAGCTGCTCTGGGCACCCTGTGCCAGGGCCTGCCCATCCTCACAGGGAGGAATTTTCTCATGTGTCAAGTCCCAAGTTCAGCTTCCAGCACAGCCCACTGGCTGTGTGGGGCCCTGCCCACACTCCCCAGGCAGGGTTACATTCTCTACTGGTTGGGGACATCATCGGTAAGGTGAGGAAGGTGGCTGGGAGACTGAGTCAGGTCCTCTCTCCCCATCCCTTGACTAGTTCTGCTCACTCCCGTGGTGTCCCTGCCCAGCTGCCAGGTCTCTACTCAAAACCAAGGCTGTGCCCAACTCTGTGTAATCACCTCCCATGAAGTGTCATGTGTGAGTCACTCCCATTTCTTTTTCAGGTATGTTTTGAGATGCTTTTAAAACTAATTTCCATCTCATTATGAGTCTAAACTGCAGTGTCCTCTTTCAGAAATGAAATTGAGACTGGGGTAATTGTCATGATCATTCTTGTTTCATCTCCATATGCTTTCAAGCAGGTCCTACAACACTTCCATGAGTGACCCCATCCTGCTGCCTACTACAGCCTGGGCATGGCAAAATGAGCAGCACAGAGGTACCATTGCCTGCTGTGAGTGTGTTCTTGGGCTGGGGCTGAGCCCCACTGCTCCAGACCATTGCTCAGCACCCAGCAGGACTGAACCCCCAGGCTGGGTCTCCTCACCTCACTGCCCATCCAGCCTTAGCACTCCATACCCAGGCTCTGCTCTTGTCCTTCCCTTGTAACCATGCTGTGGTTAAACAGAGCGTGTCAGTGATTATAGGATTTCCTCTCCCTGCTGCACTGGGGAAAGAGTGCTCATAGCACCATGGCACAGCCTGAATTTTTGTTTCATCTTGTTTATATTTGTGGTTATTTCTGTGTTGCTTCAATGATTTGCACATTCTTGAGGCCCTTGCTCAGAGCACCTGCAGTCAGGTTGTGCTCAGCATCTTCCTCTCTTTTGCAGCTGATTGAGAGAGGTAGCTAGTGAAGGGTAAAGTTCAGTCCAGGACACAGTCCTTAATTCATGATTGAGCCTGATGAATGGCATGTGAATGATATCTAGACACGTGAAACTTGGGGCTGAAACTGTCATCTGTGCTATGAAACCTGATAGCCCTGAAATGATAAAAAGAAAACATGCTCTTTCAAGAATAACACCACTTTATCTCCATGAGTGTTTAACCTGCAGGACTTGGGAGCACATTAGGCTCATTGGCACCAAAAAAATCAGGAGAATCAGGAGAATCTGGAAAGAAATTATTTCTGGAGGCTAATGGGAGTATCTACCACATGACAGTGAGGAAGCATGCATATATCCAAGCAGAGATTTCCAGGGAAAGACACCTATTGCAGGAACTCCCTAGGTGAGATAGCCTAATTGAAAAATGGACTAAGAAATGAAGCTTAAATAGCCCTTCAGAGTAATTTGTCTCTTAGGCCAGCTTATCTGGGGACTTTTTGCAATCTCCAGCACTTCAAGTCTTTCAGGAAGGATGCACTTGTTCCTTCAAAAGATGCTTTCTTATACAGAAGAAAATCACACCTTTATGCAGAAACAGCTAGGAGTGTCTCCCTGGCCCGTGGTTCATGCTCAGCTGCCTCAGTGCTCTCAGTGGTGAGCAGCAAGCCCAGAGGGTCACAGAAAGCTGTCTCACAAGACACAAAGTACTGCAGATTTCATTGCAGTCCAGTGACAAGGCAGCCTTGCTCCACACCAGCAGGTCACACCCAGTGCCTCACTGCTGACACTGATAGCCTTGCAACCTCTGCTTTGGCAGTGTTAGGAAGAGGGGAAGAGGTGATGATGATTTGACACAGCATTTAGCTGGTATCTCCAAGCTGTAACGCTTGGGAACACTGAAGAGATGATCATAAATGGAGCCTTCTGTTCTTGAACAGAACGAATCTCTGAACAGACTGGAACACAAGATGTTTCCAGTTAATGCACCATCTGTGTTAGATCTGCCCATTCACAAAGAGGAAAGTTATTTTCACTCAGAATGGCTTTTTAAATGAGGAGCCCAGGAGAAGGCGAGTGCGTGAGATGTGCGTGCGTGTCTGTGTGCGCAGACGTGTGTGAGTGGGGACGTGTGTGACCCTGCAGGGACAGCCCGAGCTGCCCTGTCTGCCCCCCTGCCACAGCAGCCACGGCACCACAGCAACCTTCGGGACGCTCTCCAAGCTCTTCTCTCAGCTGCCTTTGTGGGAACTGTCATCAGCAGAGGGGATGAAGTGCCTGGGGAGCGCCTCTGCTGTGGAAGGGAGGCTGGACTCGGACCAGGGGCTGCCCATGCTCAGGTTCTGGCTGTGGGGCTCCCTCAGGCAGCTGGGAGGGCACTGCCACAGGGTGCCAGGCTCCTTGAGGAGCCCTGTCCACCCTCCATGGTGAGCCAGGAGCTGGGGAACCGGGGCTGGCCTCCCTTTGCTGCAGAGAGGATGGACCAGTGGTTCATGTGCCCTCCCACCGCGGTGTTTGACTCACTGGCAAAGCCCAGGGAGAAGTTTCAGCAGTCAGGACATGATGCTGACTGCTCTGGGGCTGGCAGGAGACAGTGCAGGACCCCATGATCCATAGCACTGCTTGGTCCACACTTGTGTGCTGGCAGTGCAGCTGGAGCCACTGAGCTCATGGGCAGAAAGGGAGAGCCAGAGAGATGAGCCTGTGCCCAGGGCTAACCAGCAGCCAGGGAGAGACCTGCTGGTGATGTGCAGCTGGCTGGGGCTGGATCCTCCCTTCCTCTGACATTCCTGTCCCAGCAGCTCCATCTGCCCTCCCTTGTGTGCCAATTGCTCTGTTGGTGGAACAAGCAAAATCTCCCCAAGGAGAGACAGGCTGTGATCACAGCCCTTGTGCTCTGTTCCCAAGTTTGTTGCAGATCCTGCTTTCTCAGGGCTCGTTCTGAGCAGGCTAATTGGGATGGCACTTCCAGGAATCCATTTCCAGACCCAGTGCTTCATTGCCTTCTGGTAACATCTGGCACAACGTGTCTGCACAGATGTTTAGTGCTGTGGTTGCTTCCCAGTAGTTTGCTGGGGTGGTGTGTGGAGAAGAGCTCCATGGATGAGAAAAGCTGCATCATACTGGGTTTGTGCAAACCAGCTCATATATTTTAAAATGAGAAGAGAAGAAATTCACAGCTGTGCCTTTATTATATGTGCATTTAGGGCCAAATTGGGCCTGTTTCTGGCGTGGCCATAGAGAACTCTGCAGGGAGAGGGCTGTTCCTTCAGAGGCTGCTGAGCAGCAGCAAAATCTCTCCAGAGCTACTGCTGCAACCCTGGGTCTGCACACTCCTTATTTCCCCTGCATTTCATCTCCCAGAAGATACAGGAAACCTCTGCTACCTCATCCTCATTCCCCCATGCCATGAAGTCCTACTGAGAAGTGGGAACACAAGAAATCCATGTGGTTACAGCTTTGCTTTTCCAGACCCCTGGGGCTGGGCTAGAGCCTGTACTTTCCTTCCTATATTGCTGATAAGTTGTGCCCCACAAACCCCTCTGCCCCAGCTGTGAGCTCCAGGGAGGGGCTCAGCTGAGTGTGCCCCTCACCCATTGTTCCAGCTGGAGAGCTCCTGGGTTTTCCAGATGGGCACACACTTGGGAAGATGCTCGTGGGAAGCAGGAGGATAACAAAACTCACTGAGACCAAAACTGCTCCCCTGAATGAGTGTCCTAAGCACCAGTGGACAGGGCAGGACACAGGAGCCTGGCTGAGCTTTGCACAAGGTAGTGATTCCTGTCTGGTGTGAAAAAACCCCAAACACTGCATCTCATGACTAACCACCATCATGGCCATGGCTGCAATTCCACATGGACCAGGCAGCCCCAGCACCTCTGAACAAAAGCCAGGCTCTCCCATCTTCTCTCTGTTCACTGTCTGCATCTTTCTGATGCTGCAGGGCTGGCTGGGGAGCTTCCAAGCCCTTGTTAAACTTGTGGAGGTCAGCAGCACCTACAGAGCTGCAAGGGCTGATGGCTGATGGCTGTGAGCAGTGAACATCAAACACTAATCATCTCAGAGCACTCAGTTCTGGTTTGTTCCTTTTATGGGTGCTTCTCCCAAAACCACAGCCCCAGGAGTGCTGCTCTGGCCAGGATGCAGGACAATAGACATTGTCCTTGGTGGCACACGGTTTGGACAAGGATGGCTGAACCAGTCAGGATGCGAGAGACCGTGCAGAAATGCGGCACAAACCCTGAGCAGCACTGCTGAGAACAAAGCACAGCCCCCAGCTGCCCAGGGGAGGGAAAGAGGAGAAGAAAAAGAAGAGCTGGGACATGAAGACACTGTTAATGATGAGGTGGCATCAGGAGGGCTGTGCACACTTGTCGCTATATGCCAAGAGTTGTGTATAATGATGATAATGACTTCTTAAGCATGACAAGCGAAAGAAGCACTTTATTAAAAAACTGAACCGTATTTATAGAGTGGTTTGCAAGTCCCAAACAGGACAGTAGTTCATTGGACAATAGGAGAAAACATCTCCTATCATGTACAACAGGAAACTGTTTCTTAGTTAACACTAGGTGTTAATTTCTGTTTATTAATTCCTTTCTGTTTACCAGAAAGTTATCATCCTGGGAAAGGCTCAGGCCGGAGATGAGAGATTGCCTCAGCCTGGGAAAAAGAACTCAGAATCTGAGAAAGGCCTGGCAAACTCTGCCTGGGCCTTCAGTGGAGTCCACACACACTGAGCAGCGAGCCCTGTGTTTGTGAGAGGAGGAGGAGCAGGAGTCCTGGAGGGGCAGAGAGCAGGGCTGGAGCAGGCTCTGGGCTGCTCCCAGCAGAGGAGCGCTGCCCCAGCAGCAGGAGCACTGGGCTGCCAGCGCTCCTGTCGCCTGCAGCTACGAGCAGCCATGGTTTGCTGCACAGTGACAGCCATGGAGACCCAGGTGGGGGTGGATTTGTCACAGTGCTGCTGTCCAAATCGCTTACAGGAGAGACTAACATGAAGCCAGCAGGGGAAGCACTGCACGTTCTGTACTCAGGACTGCATTTGCAAACCACCAGAGCAGAGCTCAGGAGGAGGCAGCTTGCTAGCAAAGATGTGAGCAGCAGAAGAGGAATTGTAACATTAATGTAAACATGACAGGTCCCTTCCTGATGGATGCATGTAGTCCATAAACATCATTGTCACACCAGAGATCTCGCCAGGGATTCCTGAAGATGCTTTCAAGCATGCTGCAGTCTCCTCCTTGGGGTTCTTGGGGTTTCAGAATTGTGGCCATCTGTTTGCAATTGAGGCCATTTGGAAGCAGAAGAGAGAGCTGCCAAGAGACTCTTTTTGAACGAAGAGTGCCTTCAGTCTCGCCAAGAAGTTCCCTCCAGCAGGTATCAGAATCACAGAATCAGAACCACAGAAAGGTTTGGGATGGAAGAGACCTTAAACTCATCCCATTCCAACCCCTTGCCACAGGCAGGGACACCTTCCACTATCCCACATTGCTGCAAGCCCCATCCAATCTGACCCTGGACAGTCCCAAGGGCTGGGGCACCCTGTGCCAGGGCCTGCCCACCCTCCCAGGGAACAATTCCTGCCCAATATCCCATCCAGCCCTGCCCTCTGGCACTGGAGAGCCATTCCCTGTGTCCTGTTCCCCCATCCCTTGTCCCCAGTCCCTCTCCAGCTCTCCTGGAGCTCCTTTAGGCCCTGGAAGGGGCTCTGAGCTCTCCCTGGAGCCTTCTCCAGGTAAAAACCCCCAGCTTTGCCAGCCTGGCTCCAGAACAGAGGGACTCCAGCCCTCAGAGCATCACCACAGCCTCCTCTGGACTTGTATCACTCAGGAGGGAGTTCTGCATCATCCCAAACTGAGGCAAAAAATCTCAGTTAGAATGTCTGTGATGGGAGTGACACTAGGCTGGACATTTTTCACATTCAAGCCCAGCCCTGCAAACATCTCCTGTCTGCTGTCCTGGCACAGTCACTACTCAAAATAAGAACTTCCAAGAGTGAGCATTAAGCTGGCTTAAAGAATTTGCAACTTCAGCCCAGCTAATTGAAGCCTTGGCAGCTTAATTGAATTCTTACTTTGCATGAAGCTGGGCATGATGGGCTGTGGGCATGGTTCAAGTGAGCCAGGCAGGTCAACTCAGCTTCCTACAGCTCCTGCTTTATGTTGGATAGGGATAAGCATTGGGTATCACCTTGAAAGTGCTCTGCACTCCAAGGAAAGGAGGGAAACACAGGTTCTTTCCAGCAGGGAAGGAGATCAGAAGGGAGCAGTGATGCTGAGAAGGTGACATTTTGCCATCCCTTGGATGCTTCCATCGAAGCCCCAGAGGGGATGGCACAGAATCTGCCCCTGGTGTGGTTTGTCCACAATCCCACAGACTGTGCAGGCTGTGCACTCGAGGGGATGACCAGCAGTGGTGCTGTACACCCAAAGATTCCCCGAGGGAGGCTGTCTGCCTTAGCCCTGCACCAGGGCATGAAGCTGGCTTTAAATGTCAACCTGCCTTAAAAGCCCCAGGCATCCCCTGACATGTGTGGTGTGAACCTGTTCGCTCAGTAGAGATTTGCTCCACTGAAAACGAGCCTGAAAGTTGATAAGAGCCCCTGGTTAGGCCTGAAATAGCCCTTTGCAATGTGGGACTGGCTGGAGTAGGTATCAGATGAAGAGCAACAGTCACAGCACAGCAGAAAGGAGGCTGAGATCATGCCTGCACTTGGGTGCAGCCACAGGTGCACTGGCTGCTCAGAGGTGCTGCTGGGCTCGTGCTGTGTGTCAGCCACAGCACCCAGCGAGTCCTGGGGCTCCCTCTGCCCGGCATGGAACACCAAGGGAAATGCAGAAAGAGCAGAGAGACACTGCAGGGACAACTGCACTGGAAAAGGTGCAGGGGTGCTGTCTGCAAAGCAAGGAAGCAGGATTCCCACCTCATGCAGCTGCAGAGAAAGGCCAGAGGGTTTTGTTCAGCTACCTGGGGGAAGTGCAGTGTTCCTGGCATGATTTGTTCCAATGCCCTCAAAGAGGGAGGAGGGGCTGTATTTTATTTTCAACCTCCAGTGGTACCGTGCGTGGGAAACACTGCTGGCACTGGGATTTCGTTCTGTTGGGGTTTTGCTCTGTGCTGCAGATAAGGCTCCTCTTTCCTTGGTCACTTTGTAGGAATGGGAAACATGCCTGGGCCTTCAAGCACACTTTGAAGTCAATCAAAACTGTCTTAAAGTATATTTCTCTGCTATAGAACATAAAAATATTATCCTTCTGGCATGCCTCCATGAGAATATTAAAAATAGCTTACTGAGTTACTCTGTGAAAATCGCTAATATAACAAGACTTTTGTGTCTAATTTCATTAATGAAGGAATTCTAATGCTGGGCTTGAATGTGATACTAGTGTAAATCAATAAAGAACATTTTTGGAAAAACACAATCCTATTATTCTGAGATATTTTTGTAGGGTGAAGTTAGAAAGAAACATTTATTGCCATGACTTTTATCCAACTCAATAAGCTATTTGCATCTGAAAACTTTAGTGCTAGCTAAATAAAACCGTGTTCTGTGCATGGAATGACATTTGCTTTCCTGGTTTGTTTTACTGCTGTTTGTCCAGAACGGTGGAGAATCTGTTTGGCAGAGAAAGGCTTGGAGCTAAATCTTGTACTGACCCCTCAGAGCAGAAACCCATGGCTTGCTTAGGGAAGAGTCAGAGCAGGACAGAGCTCCTGGCTTTTCCTCAACAGCATCCAGGAGGCAGCAAGTCCGAGATGAGCCTGACTGGGAGGCACAGGATTCTGTCCCAGTTCCAGCTGCAATTGTTTGCTAACAACCCCCTGGGGCTGTGGCCATCCCGAGGAACCCAGGGATGGTCCTGGCTGGGTCAGGGCTGAGGTTCCTCCAGCTCCTCCCCTGATCTCCAGCACAGGGAGCCAAAAGAATGTGGAAAACCAGGGTATTCATACAGTAGCAATTCTCCCACCCAGCTCCTGGTCCTTCCTTCAACAAGAGAAGGGCTTTAGATTTAATGGCCTCAGCGGGTATTTCTTACATGGATTTGTCTAATTGCCGTTTGAACTCGTGCTAAAGAGGTGATTTGCTGCTTCCTCAGTGGCCTCCCGAGGGGTGTAAATCAGAGCTCTGTTCAAGAACCAGAGGAACAGGCAGCGTTCCTCCCACAGCACCACTGCTGCCTTTGGCAAGCAGAGACCCCTCTGTTTTCTGGTGTTTACAAAGGCTCCAGTGATGGTCAGTGACCTGGGGCTGAAATGGGTTCTGAATGTGCCTGAGCTCCTGAGGTGCCCTTGGCTGCCTCTGCCAGGGTTTCACAGTCACTTGCCTTTAAGCATCCACACAGGGTGAGGAATGGCTGATGCAGCAGGAGCACAGATGAGCTGAGGAAAAGGCTCCTCTTAGTGAAGGAGCAGAGCTCAGCTGCTGAAACTGAGAATGCCTCTGGGAGCAAATGACACAAACCACAGTGTGTCATGGGCCTGGAACTAAGCACTGCACACCCCTCTAAATCCACACAAGCACGTGGCATGCTGAGTATATCTGGGGGAAACCTCTGCTGCCCAAAGCCAGGATCACCTTTCCCTCCTTCGTTCCTGACAGAAGTTTTTCCACCCTGTTCTTAAAAACCTTCTTTGGCTGGAGAAGATACCAACTCTTGCCCAAACCATTTCCACTCTATCCCCTTCCTGAAGTGCACATCCATAACTCAGTCCTTCTCAATCTGCATAGAGAGAATAAAACACTCTGATTCTTTCCATGGTAGTCTTCCTTATATTTAAAATCTGATCAGGGTTCCCTTCAGACAATTTTTCTTTAGACTGTCCCTCAGTCTTTGTGCCTGCCCTTGAGTGTCCCATTTTCTAGACTTCAGGTGTCTCTTCCTGTGCTCTGGGCTCTCCTCTGTTGCCTCTTCCCTTCCTTAGCATGGCTGAGAGCAGTCAGCAATGCTGGAGCAGAGCAGAGCAGAGCCCAGGCTGCACTGAGCAGCAGCTGAAGGGATGTGGTTTGCAGCCTGCACTGCACAGCCCCTGCTCCCCCTTCTCACACTCTCACCATCTCTGATGGTCCTGAGCTGGCTCATGATCCTGCAGAACATTCTGCCCTGTACACTGTGTATGTGCAATCCCTGTCCAGTTCTCACTGGGTTTGTTTCTGTAACTGTCCTCACATCATCACTTCTTTTTAAAGCTATTATCTCGCTCTAACACTGCTCTGCTGCATGCATGTGCCCTCTTCCAACTTCACCTCCTAGCAAATAAAATGATTTTCTACTCCACTTTGTAGAGGGAATATAGAAGACAAAGGGACACAGCGACCCACTGAGAGCTCCTCTCTGAGTGTGCTTTTCTAAGTGTTTCACACCACCTTGGGCAATACACATCACACTTTCCCAAAAATCTTTAGACAATGTCATGTCAGGCAGTGTCAACAGCCTCGTTAAACACAAGATATACGACATGTACAGCTCATTCCCTATCCACAAGTGTCACAGAAGGATTAGATTTGACACATGCATAATGGCTGAGTTTTATTTCTTTTCCCTGATTTGTTTCAGTATTTGTTTGTTGGCTCAATTTGTTGTCCCAGTGTAGCTGTACTTTTCTGGAAATGGAAGTTAAAGTAGATGCTCCATAATTTTTCTTTTTCAAAACTAGATATTCTGTTTACCATTTTTGAAAGCCATAAGGAGTGTTACATCTCTATGCCTGCCTTGTGTCTTTAAAAATCTGTTTAAGCTGCCATTATCTCCTAGAATTCTACAACAGATGCAGATGCAGAACAGAGGCAGAATTCTGTTCATTTGGACCTCAGCTGATTATTCCAAGGCTCACTTCTTTCTGGCTGGGTGGCCTGGTGGGCACATGCCAGCTGCTCAGGGACACGTTCTGCACAGAGGGGTGTCACCCTGAAATGAAACACACTGATGGGAGACAGGGGACAGCTCTGGGGGTTGCTGTGCCCACCATTAAACCATGTCACATATCACATCCACACATCTTTTAAATCCCTCCAGGGATGGCAACTCCACTACTGTCCTGGGCAGCCTGTTCCAATGTTTTACAACCCTGTCAGTGAAGAAATATTCCCTAATGTCCAATATCAACCTTCCCTGACGCCACCTGGGACAATTCCTCTCATCCTGTCCCTTGTTCCCTGGGAGCAGAGCCTCACTCCCCCTGGCTGCACCCTCCTGTCAGGGAGTTGTGGAGAGTGAGAAGGGCCCCCTGAGGAAGGAAGGAAGGAAGGATATGGATTTCACATACCCACACTCCACAAGGTCCCACTGCCCCCTCCCAGGAAAAAGCAAGTGAGGAGCTCCAGGGCAAAGAGCAGGTTGTGTATCAATAGAAGAGAAGGAGCAAGTACCTAAATCACCTCTAAGAAGAGCAGGAGTCTCACTAATGACTCAAGGAAATATGGGAATCAGGAATGATATCTCTTTCTCCATCTGACCCAGGAACACAATCCTGGTTTCTTTTCCTTCCCAGCTTTTCCTCTTTCTCTCTCTCTCAGGCTGAGTTACATCTTGGGAAGCATCAAAAGCAATGCTTCATACCCTGCCTTGGCTATACTACAGTTTTTGGGAAAGATCAAGGCAGTGGAAAATAGAGGCTAGCACTGCTCCTTGCTGGCTGCCAAGAGCCCTGGCAATGCCAGAGCCAGCCTGGGCTCCTTCCAGTCTGTGAGCAGAAACACCAGCAGTACTGAGAGCCCTTCCACCTCTGCTGCTTCCCTTCACCCAGCCTCAGGCAGCTGCCCCTGCCAGCACCCATCCTGCTGGAGAGAAAACAGGGAAAGGCCTGGAGACAGCACACCCAGCACCAGGTGGAAAGCTTGCACCTGCACAGACTGCACTCCCAGCACCAGGTGTAATCCCACACCCGTGGCATCCCCAAAACAGAGCTGATAAAATAACAGAGATTCCCCCAAGTTGTGGGTTCAGGTTAGTTTGTTAACCATATAGAGCATAACTCACTACAGCTGACTGAAAACATTTTAATTACTTCAGGTTCATTTCTGTAAAAATAGAAGAAATCTGTAGTTTAATCTGTAATTGTCTCAGAAAAAAAAAATATAATCTTGCCTCTTTGTGCCTCTCCAGCCCTTCACAGTTCATCGTTTGCAATGTGCAAAACAAATGAATGTTACCTTGCTCAGAAGAAGTCTTGTTGTCAGGTCTGAATTTCTTTCTTTGTTTTGTTTTAGAAAGCTTCCCTCTCCCATCAGTTCAGGAATGCTGTCTTGGCAATAATCTCTCCTACATCTCCTTATCACAGATGCTGTTTAGACACTTTCCCCATTTTGGTTCCCAAACTACCTGTGAGGAGCTCAGTTCTGCAAGATTTTTTGCCTTTCCCTTTGTCCACAAAAAAGCCACCCAAGCTGCAGGTCAGGTAGAACTTTGTCCAGTTTCACTTTTCCTGGATGTCAGAGTGACCTGGGAGGTCTGGTCTGCTTTGCTTTTCATAAGAGAACCTCTTTTCTGTACCTTTCAGCCTCTCCAGACACTTTGACTTTCACTTGCTCTGAGCTGCTGTGACTGTGCCGGTTTATTTCCTGAATAAAATTCTCTGTCTCTGCTCTGCAAGAAAAGCAGCAGCATTAAATCATCACCAGAGAAATGCAGCTGCATTTGTAATAGCTTGTAGGGGAGCTTCTTCCCTCCAGGTTCTTCAGCATAAGAGGGGAGGGATCAGGGGTCATTCATCCTCAGCTGTTGGCATAGGACTGGCTGGAAGAACAGGGCTGAAAGTCTGAATTTATTTTTTTTTTTCATTTCCTCATTTCCTCATTTTGGTCTGACAAGTGGCAGGTAGTGGCAAAGGTTCACACTCTTCAGGGAGAAGGGACTTCCTCTACTCGGAGCAGGCATGAGAGAGGGATTTCTTGGTGGGAAAGTGAAATGTTCCCATGGCACCTCTCTTAGAGAACAGAGGGGAAGCTTCAGCCTTGACAGAGACACACCAAGGTGTCCTGTCCCACAGCAGGGCTGAAGTCAGTGAATATTTTATTAATTTCATGTTACTTTCTATTCATTTACCACCCAGAATTGCTTGGACTTGGCACCATCAGCTCCCTTTCTGCCCAAGATCTTACCCCCTGCCCCTTGGCACAGAGAGGCCCTGGGTGCCAGGGGGATTTCAGCCTTCCAGAGGGGCAGGGAAGGGGAACAGGAACATCTTATTTCTACAGTGTCATGCTGGATGTTCTGCTTCACAAAGACACCCCTGGCTGGGCAACAGGGGCCTGGCTGCTGTTTGCCACCTCCTGGCTCCTGTCCTTGGGGCAGGGGAAGCCCTGGGGAGCATGAGGAGACAAGGACAGACCATGGGGATGGGAGAAGAGAGGTGGGACACAGATGCTGGAGCAGACATTGGGAATTCCTGAGGAGCTGGGAGAAGACACAAGAGCAGTCATAGGCTGATAGAAATAAAGGTTTTATCCTCTGGTCCCAGAGGAGACCATGCAGAGCTTGGTGCCACTGAGAGAGGCACTGAAGGACTGAGGGTCAGAGGATGCTGTGTCTGCAAAGATGCTGTGGACAGTGAACAGGGACAGTGAACAGTGCATCAGGGGTTTTCAGTCTTATCGGCTTTTTTCTTTGGAGACCTAAGATTTTCTGCATCAAAGACATTTCAGCTGAAGTTCATGAAACTCCCTTCTAGGAGAAGATAAGATTTGGGTCTTGTGGTCCTTGAAAATCACAGACCAAACCAGACAGCAGCCATGGGAATGATCAAAAGGATGATGATCACAATTTTCCATGCAGCAAGGCCCCAGAATTAATGGGAGCAGCCCAAAGTCCTCACACAACAGAAAGCCTCCCCAGAGATGGTCCCTGCTGGGGCAAAACCCCAGTGTGGATTGTGCTGTTCGTGCAGTGCAGCACTGCAGAGCTCAGCTGGGATCCTGCAGCACAAGGGGAGGTGCTGCCAAGGCCCAGGGTTTTGGGAAGCTGGAGTCATTCTGGATAACCTTTGCTGGTGGATGGCCCGTGCCCAGCTCAGCTCGAGGCGGGGCAGCGAGCCAGGGGGCTGTGTCAGTGACTCTCATGAGCTCATGGTTGAGGGGAGCAGAGAGGAGGCACCGAGGAAGGCTCCAGGCAGGGCTGCTGTGCCAGGCTGGGGTGCACAGGCTCCCACTCCAGAAAAACTCTGGAAAGCTGAAGGACATTTGCCCATCCTGTGCCAGGATACTTGGATTATTGTCATTTATAGAAAAAGAAAACACCATCTCCATTTCTGTAAGGAGACCAAAGCTTTTACCCTCCTTTCCACGGAGAAGCAGTGGCAGCCTGCAGTGCCTGCTGCACCCAGTAACTCCTCAGGAGCACAAACCCCCAGCTCGTCTCCTGCTTGAAATGAACAGGCCAGGAGAGCAGCTCCTTTTTAATGCCCTTTTTAAAGGCCAGCTTTGGGCGGGGAACTAGAGGTGTCACACACACTACCACTGTCCCTGCTAGACAATGCAAAGGAAAAATTCAGCTTAGCCAGAAGACACAGCTAAGGTTTCCCTCTGGGTAAGAGTGCTAGGAAGATGCTTGCTGGTTCTGGGGGTGTCCTGCTGGCTGAGTGCTGTTAAAGTCATGGTGACAAGGCAAAAAGGCTCTGGTTGGTGATTCCATCTTCTTCACCGTTTTCTTCACTTGAGAGTACAACTTTTCAGTCTTAGATGTTACACTGGCTCGTTGTTTTTAGGGGTTTTTATCAGGAATGGTATCCCATGAGTCCTTGCTGTCATGTGCCATTTTGGAGGGGGCAGTGGAGGTGGGTGTGGATACCAGAGTGGGACTGGGATGGGGGAAGGGACAAACAGCCAGGAGCATCAACAATTTACAAAGACATAAAATGTTAACAAATAGTCAACACAAACATCAACAATTATGGTCGACTGGGTGGGCACACATCAACATCATCAACTGTAGTCACCTGGGTGGACACTTTGTAGAGAAAAACCTGCATTTGGGAATTTATTCCCCACACTGCTGGGGGTTCAGGGCTGCCAAGAGCTCAACCAGAGCCAGGCTATCAAACAGCCTGGCAGAGCTGGGGCTCTGTGCCTGGAGCAGCCCCGAGGACACAGCTGTCCTGTGAGCAGACACACTCTGCAAGCCATGGGATACCCTGGCAGCCAACCAGCCACTGCTGCATCCAAACCATGTCTGGGTTCCCTTGTCAATTCAGAAAAACTGCTGCATTTCCACGAAACGTTTTGATGTCTATGAATCAGCATTTTCCAATAAAACGTTTCGTCCGAGCATTCCCAGCGCGATCCTGCCCTGATAATGTGCAGAGCTGCAGTCCAGTTGGCTGCAGCCCAGGCCAGCCCGAGCCGTGGGGCAGTTTGCAGAGAGATTTCTCTGGGTGATGACGATTCCTGCTGACCTTTCCTGCAGTGACTGTGTGGCCTGGGCATCTGAAATGTTATTTATAGGCAGGAGCAGCAAGGCTGTGGAGACAGTCTCCAGCAGGCCCTCGAGGCCTGGACATACAGGAGCTGCTGGAAAAGCCACTTTACAGAAACACAAAGAGAAATAAACTCCCTTTTGGAGATAAACCATTCCTGCTGGGGGCTTGGTCCTGTGCAGGGGTTCTACACGACCTGGGGATGCTGCTGGCTGTGTGAAGCCACTGCTGACTGTGGGGTGATCTCCTCCTCTCCTTCCTCTCCTGGGGCTGTTGCCAGAGCAGGATTTGCTGCAGCATAGGGAGCCTCTGCTTTCACTGTGTGTCTCCAGCCCTGTGCAAATGCAGTTTCCTACATCTCAAAGGATAAGAATTGCTGGGGACAGGTTGCTGGTGTTTGACTGCAGGGCCCATATTGAAGGGGAATGGAGAATTTTGTCTTCACCTGGAGCAATAAAATGAAATTATTTCCTCTGAGAGCCATCTGCACAGGTTTTCTTGGAGTTTCCTGGAGCTTCTGAGCTCTCTAAAGCCCATTGTCTATATTGGTCCAATGTGAAGAAGGGTGATGAAGAGCTGAGGATAAAATGAGCAATATCAGGACATTCAGTGTATCCAGTTTGCTCCAGGAAAAAAAAATAGCCCAAATCAGTTTTTCCTCATCAAAACATTAATATTTTCGCCCCATTGAGAAGTTAGGCCTGGCATTCCCAGAGCTTCCACTTAAAAAACCTGCCACATTATCAAGAAGTAATTTTCTGCTTTTGACCCTGCTTCTTTTCTTGTTAAATAAGGTTGTTTCACTGTCCTCATTGCTCCAAGTTCTAGACACTCACTGATGGGTTTCTCTCCTTGTGTACAATAAAGCAAACAAGATATAAAAAAAAAAACAAGGTGTAGTTTCTGCTCAAGTCCCCTGTTCAGAAGCCTCTGTGGCCTCGTGGGACAATATATTATTGCAAGCTAACACTGGTTTTGGCATAAGCTATTACCCAGCTGGTGCTGCTGCTGCTGCTGTGAGGGAGGAGGTGGTTATGAACCCTCCAAAGCTCAGGGACAAGGGGCTCTTCCAGAATCTCTTATTTTATCTGAGGAAGCAACCCAGGAGGCTGAAAATCTCTTTCTGAGGAGAAAAACCCTTCCCTGCAAGAGCCACCACCGTATGCACAGGTGAGAACATCAGAAGTGGTGCATGGATCACATCCTCTGGGGGTCACAGCGTGTGCAGGGGGTTCTCTCTCACCAAGCCTGGTGTGGAGATGCTGTTGGATCAGCTACATCCTGAAAAGTCACGGGTGTAACACATGCAGAGTGTCCTTTTTATTGGATTAACATCTGAGACCCAAAGGCAGGGGATCAGAGGAGGGCGGCAGAGGCTACAGTGGGATCCTCTCTGGACAGAGGCTTGGGATGGAGTGTCCCAGCAGTCAGGAAATTCTTGGGCTGAAGAAAAGACAGAGCAGTATGAAAAGCTACTACTTTGGCTCTCAGCAGCAATTCCATGCAGCAGATCACAGCCCTAGAGCAAGTGCTGTCCCAAAGATTTCAGTTCAACTCTGAGATGCCAGCAGTCAGCTGTTATCCAAAACCAGTTCAGAAATCTTCCTGGAAATGTGCTGAGCTGATGACTTTTGAAATAATAAACCATGGCTCTTCTGAAGCATAGACAGAAGGGTCTAAATATCTTATTTTTCTTATGCTTCTCCCTGCACACTGAAAAGCAGCTCTGGGCAATTCACAAGTACAAGTATGTAGTGAATCAATTTGTGGGAACTCTGGGATCCCTGAGTTATCATATTCTTCTACAAAGTGGCATTTCAGGTTTCATCAGAATATAGAACTGCTTTAAGGCTGAGTGCAATTGCATCTCAGAAAATAATAGGAATATAGGAACATGTAATAGGATTATATATCCTTCAATTCTGCTTATTGACACACAGGGGAAAAAAATCCTTTATTCTGTGTTGTAATGTCAGGGACAGTGCAGACACAGGTTTGTATCTGTGGTTTGATGCAGTGCTGTAACAATAAGTATAATAATGGATTTACTCTGCAGAGACTGTTGTTTGAGTGGGTGCACTGAGTCCCTTTGGTAAAGAGAAATGTTTATTCTGAGAGCACATATTGTGTTTCCATGAGGGACTGATTCAGATTTTCATTCAGCAGTGGAGACTTGTGGCAAATTATTAGCATAAGCAGCAGAAATAGACTTTCATTCTTTAAGTTGTACTTCTGCTCATGTAAATCAGCAGTAAGGCTTGTAAACCAGCCCTGCTACAATTCTTTCAATTTTACAGTGTTTTTGGTCTCATATCTGGAAGCCACTTTGAAATACACTCATTGCAACAGTGCCTTCTGACAGAGGTCTTAGAGAAATTCAAGAATAAAACAGCAGAAGTAATTTGAAAATTATATCCTATTCCTCAAGTATTTACTCCAAGCAGTGAGCAAAATCTTCCAAGGCAGCAAGAGAACACCAAACAGAGATGGCTGTTGCAGTGACTCTTTGGTTTTTTATTACCCCTAATATTTCTGCTGCTGTTTCTTGCTCTCCTCCTTCTTCCCAGCATTTCTTCTTTGTAAAGGAACAATAACTTGAATAACTCATATTCAAGTTCATAGGCTCCATAATTCCAGAAGCATCACCCTCTGTAATGCTCTCTCTCCACCCCACTGGAGTCAGAGATGGGCCCTAGCTATCTGATTCTAGCACAACAAAACAAATATGCTGGCCCAATGATCTTCTGACCATATATAGGCTGAAATAGCCTTTTGGAAGATATGGTTGATATCTGTGATCATCACAGGGCAATTAGGAACCATTATGAAACAACCATCTTACCAGTAATTTATTGGGCAGCCTCAAACTATTTCCTTGGGTGGGGAGGGTGTCATCTTCAAGAACACCTCCTGCTCAGGAGAGGCCATGAATTAATTTTTATGGAAGATCTGATGGGGAGAGTACAGAGCTCAGAGCATGAACCTGAGCACGGAGTTATGTCTTGGAAATGCAATGTCCCAAAGGAAAGCAGACAGGAGAGATTCAGTGTTGATATGGTTCTCATGGCAGCTGCTTTCTGAGAGTTCCTTGACAGAGTAATCTCTGCTTTCCAATTGCCTCCAAGAACTGCTTTTTCTCCTGTGCAAGAAGCAAACAGCACTAGTAAAAGCAGTGTCCCACTCTGCAGCAGCAGGAGCAGCCAGGATCTAGCTGGGCTGTCAGAGCTGCTGCACTGTGGGGTGGGAGGTGGTGAGGGGAGCTCAGCTCCAGGTTCCTGCTGCCTCTATTCACAGAGAAGGGCCAAAGTGTGGCCAAAGGGGTTATTGGGCAGACAGCAGTGACATGAACACTGCAGAGCATCCTTTGCACCCACCACAGGATCAGGAGCACACACTGGCTTGGGTTGGAAGGGACCTTAAAGCTCATCTCGTTTTACCCCCCTGCCATGCACAGGGACACCTTCCACCAGCCCAGGGTGCTCCAAGCTCCATCCAACCCAGCCTTGGACATTTCCAGAGCTGGGGCAGCCACAGCTTCTCTGTGCCAGGGCTCCCCACCCTCATAGGGAAGAGCTATGCCAGTCTAGTTGTGTTGGATTTGTCAGGATCTTGCTGAGACATGATTTTTTTTTTTGCCACGGGTGTAGTGGAACGAGGCAGAAGGGGAATTTCCAGGCCCAAACAAGCTAGGTTTGATGGTCTCATTGTCATTTTTTAGTAAGTGATGTAAAGCACAGAGCAAAGTAAGCAGCTGATGGTGGCTGCTGGGTGGGAAGGGCTGGAGGAGAAGTTGGGGGTCAGGTGTGACGGGAGCAGCGCAGACAATAAAAGCAAATGCTGAACTGTAGACCTGCCTTTTCTTTGTAAATTCAACTGTTGCTAAGAATAACCTGCCTGGACAGTGTCCTACAGCATGCTCCAACCTAAAGGGCATTTTGGTCTGACAAATGAAAACTAATAGAGTGAAGTTATTACCATATGAACATGTGGATTGAAAACATGTGTTGAGTGATTAAAGGCGAAGCCTTGATGACAGGCCCGTACCGGAGATGGTGCATCTCGGGGAGGAGATTGCTCTTTGGGAAATGCCATATTTTACCATTGAGTTCATTAGTATTTGCCATAAGGAAAACAAGAAAGGTTGACTCCAGGAAAAAAAATCCCTCCCTCTCAGATGCTATCACTGCACACACGATGTTTGCTTTGGAAACTCCTCGCCGGGGTTTCTGTCAGTCTGTTGCTCCGCGAGTGCTGTCTCATGGACAGTTTAGGATTTCACTCTGCCTGGGCTTGGACGGTGTCCCAGGAGTGTGCTCGGTGTCAGGAATTCAAGCTGGAAAAAGTGTGCATTCTGGAAGATTAGGCACTGCAGGCTGTCCCTGCAGTGCCCGTGGGCTGGGCAGGTCGGAGCACACCGGGTGTGCCCCAGGGTGGTAAATCTGCCACAGCACTGCAGGGACACGCAGCAGAGCTGGCAGGAAGTTTTGGGTTGATACATGTTCATTATAAATCATCTTCTGCTTGTCTGTTTACAATAGTCTGTCTTTCCTTAATGTTTTTGAGGTAGTAACAGACCCTGTATTTTAACTCGACAACAATATTTTTATGTGAAGAAAATAATCACACATCCTTGCTATTCATATTTTCAGATGAGATATGAACCAGAACTATGGGGCCAAGTGCCTCATCCCAAACACTGAAAACTGAACAAGAAAAAATCAGTCACTTTCTAAAAACTTTGCTAAATTTTGTGCCAGTAACCAGTGTATCTGTGACTGGCTGTGAGGCACCTGTAGCAGATTAACATTTGACAGTCCTTAACAAACACAGTCCTTGCTGACTTTCCATCAAGATATTGCACCAGGAACTGGTACTTAAAACCAAACTGGATCAAATATTTAGGCCCCCCAAAGCACATCAGTGGCTGGGCAGCACTGCAGAGCCCTGGGCACCAGAAGCAGGATCAGAGGAGCCTGCAGAAGCTCTCCTGCCAGCCAGCTCTCAGGACATTTCACTGAGATGAAACAGGCTGCAGGAAACTTCCAGCCAGGATAAATGCTTGGTTCATCACGGAGTTTGCCAGATGCTACATTGCTCCCACAATCCTGCCAGTGCTGTGTTGTAGGCTGGGTTTGTGCTCTCCCATCATATTCACATCTCTAGAAATTGTAAAAGGTGGTTAAGGAGGGCTCATTCAGATGTGTGGGCCTATTAATTTCATCTTGTAAAGTGTATTAATTGCTATTAATTGCTATGGAGTGGGATATCCTGTCTTCCTTGCCTGTTGAGTCTCATCCCAGTTTTCTCAGAAGTGCTTTTTTTTCAGTGAGGTTTAATTGTACAAAGTTTGATAGACCCAAAGAAAGACTTGTGAAGGCTGGTCGGGAGGATTCATCTTCAGGCTTGAAGGAAATCATGTTCCAATATCTATTTGTCTTGGATTTTTATACAGATTTAGAGATTAATATTAAAACGAACAAACAAGCAAAGCAAACAAATAGCCCCCACAAAAAAACCTAACACAAAAAACTTTCTTTTTTTTAAACCTGCACAATTTCCCTAACCACTGTGTTTTCACCTCAGTGGTTCTGCTGACAAAAGGGAAAGACAGGCAAAGGAACTGAAAATTACTATTGAAAATGCCTGTAATGGAACAAGAAAACCGAATTTAATTTTATTTATTTCTGGCAAAGTCAGCCCACAGTGGCTGGAAATCCACAGAAATTAGAAACCTTCCTACTTCCTGCATTCACCACTTGGTGTTTTTTTTGGGTAAATCAGCCCATTTAGTTCAATTCCTTCATGAAACCCCTCCATTTCCTTTCCACTTCCTTGGCAGCGCAGATGACAGCACAACGTGGACATTTCACACAGCTTGTGATGACTCTCATCTTTTTCAGTCCCACTGATCTTTTGAGATCTCAGCTGTGTTTGTGACTGGGAGGATGCAGGTGTCCTGGGAGAAGGATGTGCCACATCTGGCAGAGCCACAGGAGGGTCAATTGCAGCTGTGTGCCTGTGGGGACAGGGACAGTCCTGCAGCCCCCACTGCAGGGTCACTGTCCTTGGTGGCAGCAGGACATCAGTGCACCAGGGACTTGCATTCAGTGTCCCAGGCTGGTGCTGCTCGTGGTGTGCAGGAGTGCAGGGGTGGGGACACAAACAGCTGAGAGGTTTCTCAGGTTCAATGAGAGATCTCCATGCCCTGTGCAGATCTCTGCAGTACGGATAACAAACATGGGAAGTCGTGCTCAAGCATCTCCTCTGCTCTTGTCTCTCCTGAGAACCAGATAAAAAAACAATCCACAAAGAAAATCTACATGTAAATGGCAGCTGGAGATGTAGATGGCAGCTGGAGAATCTGGGGCTCCAGGGAATGGTGGGAATGGGGTCAGACACAGCAAAGGGACGGCCAAAAAATCAGAGAGGTCTCTGCTGCCGAACTTCCCCTGCCCTTTGAGAAAGGGCAGAGGGCACGGGTGGCTGTAGGGATGAGGGCTGTCCCGGAGGATGCCAGCTGCTGGAGGAGGAGGAGGGGGAATCACTGCAGGGCTCCCAGCAGGGCTGGGCACAGAGCAGGAGGCACTTACAGGGAGCGTGGGCAGAGGGAGAGCAGAGATCTCCTGCTCGGCACCAGGGGCAGGGGCAAACAGAGGCTGCTGCTCCCTGCTGTGCTTCCAGAGGACATTTAGTGGGTTGGCAGAGTCCCGAAAACAGATCCAAGCCCCTGTTTGATTTGGCCATATCCAAAAGCCCATGTGTCTCCCATGCTATTTCATAGTAGAGATGGTTTTCAATGGATTTTGTCTTTCCTGTAGATCATGCCCAAGCAGTTTCTTTTTCTTACTGTGGCTTCAAACTCTTTTATCCCTTTGGATCATCTGGTCCTGTGGTCTTCACACTGAACAGACTCAATGTTACAGTGGATCAAGGGCCTCTGTGATTTCGACATTATCTTATCCGATCTTGGTTTGGAAAAAATATCACACCTTGCAGTCTGTGACATGAGATGACTCCACATCTAATTTTTAGGCAGTCCAGTGGGGAAGGACGGATGCAGCTCCCACAGAGCTTGGAGCAGAGCAGGGGCTGTGGCCGTGCTGCGGGACACTCCGAGCTGTGGCGAGGAGCGGGACAGGCTGCGGGAGCACACCCCGCACCACAGCACCCAGCAGCATCTCCGGGTGAGAGGAGCTGCCTGGAAGCAGCCTCTGGAGCTCGTGTTTCCTGCCCTGCAGGGCTGCAGGAGGGCTGGCAGGTGGCACCGGCACCGGGCTCACCCCGCTGCTTCCCGAGCCGGAGCCGGGCGAGGGCAGAGCTGCACCCGCAGCCGCAGCCGGCTCAAGCCGCACCGCTCCCTTTCTGCCCTTCTGTGCCGCAACACACGAAACCGCTTTCTGTCCCATGGTATTAATAACCCCTTGGATGCCTTTGTTTAAAGTATTCCATTGGGAAGTGCTATTTTAAGGCTCCATTGAGTCAGGCGGAATGTGAAACCTCCTCCTGCCGGACACTTCGCACTCGGTGCTTATCTGCTGCGCGCTATTTTGTCTAATACAGGCGGAGATTAGCGACCCTCCGAATCTCGCTTCCACCATTTACATTTCGCGTGTTGGAGCAGCCACAACAGTCTGCAGCAGAGCGTGTCCGAGTGTTCTGGGGGCACAGAGCACGGACGGGCAGCCCTGCGGTGCCCAGGGACACACCTGGGGCAGGTCCTGCCAGGTGCACAGGGACACACCCGGGGCAGGTCCTGCCAGGTGCACAGGGACACTCCCGGGGCAGGTCCTGCCAGGTGCCGGCTGGGCAACCCCCGGACCTGGCAAGCCAGACCTGGAGTCATCGAGAAAATTCAGTTTGCTAACAATTCATTAAGCAGCCACGAACACTGTTCAGCTCTTTAGTTTGCGATAACACTCATCTGACTTCCTGCATATTCAGAAAGTGTTTCTGCTTTTTGAAGTGCCTCGCAGTTAAACTCTCTCCCATGTTGGCTGAGTCGCTGGGAGAGAGGCCCTGGTGTCCACACAAGATCCAGGGTGTGGCCCCAGCCCATCACATCTGGACAATCAGCCTCACCCACACAAAAAGTGCTTTTCATTTCTTTTTAAACCTGTGCTGTTTTATTGTGACTGTGGACTGAAGCTCCCTTCAGAAACAGGAGGGCAAGCAGTCCCTTTGGATAACAAAAAGTGTAAAAGCCATTGCTGAAAAAGGAATCTTTTTATTAAGGTTGCAGCAGAAGCTGAGAATAAAAGATCTGTCCAAAAATGGTCCAGGGTGGGGTTTTATAAGTCAAACCTTCAGGAGATGCAACAAGGGGAGGAGAGGTGGACTCTCAGAGTAAGTGCTGTTGGAACTGTGAAATTTTTTCCATAATATGAACATAAAGAAAAACCTGGGTGTTACTGATGAGAAGGAGGGGAAAATACAGAAGTGCTGCACAAAAAAAACTCAGAAATTCATGACTATAGAAATAACAAAAATGTTTTAATTCCTTGGTCTGGCTTTGCAGGGAGTGTAGGAATAGTGTAGCATGGCCACGGCCAAAACTAATGAGGACATGGGAAATTTCAGCACTCATGAACCTTGCAAGGAACCTTTTTTTCTCAGCCCAATTCTCCAGAGTGGCCTCCTGCCCCTTTTGCCCTCCTCCTGGGATAGAACTGAGTCAGACACCAGATCTGATGAGCTAATCAAGGTTACATGGCAGCAGGGAGGTTCCTCTTCTTTTCTGTTTGTCTGCCTTTGCCTCAGCCACCTGCCACTCTTGTAGGGGACAATGGACAGGAATTGTCCCCAGCTCCTACCCCTCCAGTCAGAACCTGGGACAATCCCTTTTCTCTCCTTGAAATACCAGGCCTACTGAGGGAATCCACTGAGGGAATTGAGTGATTGGTTTCTCCAGTGTTCTTCAGCCCTGGAGAAGATGAGGGAAGCTCTGGGGAGATGAAGAACCTCTTTGGAGCAGATTTGGTCTGCTCTGGTCCTTGAGATGGCGGGATCTAGGCTTGGGGGTGACCCAGTTGGCAGGTTCCTAGGAGCAATCCCAAGAGAACAGACCCAGAGAAGAGAGTGCTGAAGAGTTCCACTGGTGAGGCAGAGGAGCCAGAGCAGATGGCAGGGCACGGGAGTGGGCTAAAGCAGATGTGCAACAGTGGCTCCTTGCTTTCCTTGTTTCATGGTGGTGTTCTCAGGCCACTGACTCTTCACTGCTTCAGCAGGCTGGGACACCAAGGCTGGGCAATTCTTTTTTGGATGCGACTGTGCCTGGTGATTGTTCCACTGTTCCAGCCATCCAGAAAGTTTGAGAAAGAGTCATCAGTCCAGGCAAGGCTTCCCTGGACTGCTCTCAAAAACCCTGACACATTTTTTAACTCACATAAACTATATCCATCTGATGATGGGGTGTTTCCACGATGCTCTCTCTCACAGCAAGTTTCCTTGAGGAGAAGCAGAAAACGTGCCCACAACAAAAACAAGGGCTCCCACCTACAATCTGTGCCTCAAGGCACTTGGAAGGCACCCCTGTCCTTTCTCCAGGGTGCAGGGGGTGCTCAGGGCACCCCTGGCAGCAGTGCAGGGATCTGTGGAGCTGCTCCAGCAGCAGAGCAGTGACTGTGTGGCTGTGCAGAGCAGGGACAGCCTGGCAGGAGCTCACCCCTGCAGGGAGAACAACCCCTTTTGGAGAGGAGACACTTGCTGAGCACAGGGCTCAGCACTGCCTGTTACCCCTGGATATCAACAAAACACGGTCCTGCTTCAGCCTTTGCAACCTCGCTTATAAATACCCTGATCTCTGCTTTACCCACAACTCCAAAGAACAAAGTTGATTTATTTTTGTCCTTTCAACTGTGGCTTATAATAAAGTGTGAACCCTGTCAAAGCTGAGCTCTGTGCTGGGGCTCTGTTGTTATGAGACCAGTGACTCCAAAATACAGGGAGATGGGAACACACCAAAGGTGTTGTTGAGGCATTTTTTACACTGCAAGGGTCAGCATGGGGTAGGGAACAGCTTTGTTTAGAGACTCTGAGCTCCTTTGGCAGGTGGCAGCTCTTTATGCAGCACAAAGAGTTTGAAATTATGTTCAAGTCAGAAACAGCAGCATGCCTCTGACACTTTTGAGGCCCATTTTCTTTCTTCTAAATCATTTTCAAGTATTTTTCTGTGGAAGCTGGAGCCCTGCTGAGGTGCACTGGCTCAGCCTTGCATTTCTCCCGTTTATGGAACCCCACACAGGCAGTAAATGCCTCCACTCATTGGCCCTGCATTTCCCTTGCCATCACTGGATGCCTTTGCAGAGGTCCAATCCTTGCTTCTGGCCTGGCAGCTTTTGCTAAATCACAGCGTTTCACATCCTGTCCCTCAGGCATCACATACTCCCTGCAAACAAGCACTTTCAGTTCTTGCCTGGAAGCTCCTTAACTCTGACTCTGCTGGAAAACTCAGCAAGATGGGGAGGACTGCATTAAACAAGGTAAAGAACAAACAAATCCTCCTAAGCATGACATGGAAGGAAAATTAATATTTAAAATACATGTATGATGTAATGGGACTTAAAATAGTCTGTATCCTGGAAAATAAGAGATTAACTGCTTAAGGCAAACTAATGAAAAGGTCACTTGGACAATACTTGCAAAGCACTCCCTGTACTGCATCACACACTTATCGGTTCTGTTTGACAGGGAGTCACACATGATCCCAAGCACTTATCTCTGTTTTATACTTTATGAAAAATTGATTGACTCCTTTTGCCCAAGAATTTGTGTTAAATAAGAAATAAAACATTGTTTATAGGCAACTTTCTCTTCCCATAGTCAGCAGGAGCCAGTTTTATAAGAACAGGACATCAAATCTTAATACTGCAAAGTACCTGCATATTTGACATGGCAAAGTGAACTCTTCTGTTATTATCTCAGCTGGATCAGTTCCTAAAGCTAAACAGAAACAGCAGCGAACATTTTCCATTCTTTCTGCCTTTAACCAGCTTCCCTCACCCTCTGGCACAGACCACATCCTGTCTGGGTAGTGCCAGTCCTCCCAGAATGCCACTGAGAGGGGTGGAGATGTCCATCCCTGCCACCCTGGTGTGGTGCTGGCAGCACTGGGGTGTCCATCCCTGCCATCCCAGCCTGGTGCTGGCAGCACTGGGGTGTCCATCCCTGCCATCCCAGTTTGGTGCTGGCAGCACTGGGATGTCCATCCCTGCCATGCCAGTTTGGTGCTGGCAGCACTGGGGTGTCCATCCCTGCCATCCCAGTTTGGTGTGGTGCTGGCAGCACTGGGGTGTCCATCCCTGCCATCCCAGTTTGGTGCTGGCAGCACTGGGGTGTCCATCCTTGCCATCCCAGTTTGGTGCTGGCAGCACTGGGGTGTCCATCCCTGCCACCCTTGCGTGGTACATCAGACACAGCTATTTTTTAACATTGCCAGAGCAGAGGAGGGTCCTCTGTGCAGCTGTGCAGCCTGAACAGAGCAGGACTGTCAGAAATGGTGTAGTGGACTGAAAACACCCTCCAGCCTGTGCTGAATTCACTTTCTGTTTGCTGGGCTGCCCCAGGCTCTGCTGGATGAGAACAGCTCTGGAGGAAAAGCTGCTCTGGCTGCCCCTGCTGCCATAGCTCCTGCTCCTGTGACCTGGGACAGCCCAGCTGGGCTTGGGTGGCCCCTCTGCCCAGGGCTGAGGCCACCTGCTCAGAGCAGCACTGAGCTGCTCCTTCCTGTGCCTGCCTCATGGCTTCCTGGGGGATTTCTTGCTGTGATGTCACTTCTGCAGCACCTTTCACCAATGATAAATTCCTCCAGAAACAGAGAGAAAATGACCCAGAAACATTGCTACACATAAACCCCTCAATTATACAAAGTCCTGCAAACATCAGATAAGACCATAACAGAGAAAAGAAAGGTCACAGCAACACCAGCTATGTCGTGAATAGCAGCAACAAGTAGCAGCCAGTGCCTGATTCAGTCTAAGGCTAGAAAGATGAAAAGATAGAAATGTTGTTGGCTTTAATTCTTTTGTAGTGTGTTCCAGGCAGCTGTCAACTGCTGAACATTTGAACAACCAGGGCCTCCCAAAGGGAAATAACATCTTCGGAATGGCCAGGCTCAAGAAAACACCACATCTTAAATGATGTATTGATGGGGAAAAATAAATTCAGAAGAGAATTTGGTGCTTTGCCGAGCAATGTCCTGAAGATAAGCTTGTACCAGTTCTTCAGTCACGCACTAATGATCTTCAGTTCATAATATGTTATAAATCACTCTGATGGATACAGAAAAGGGTAATAAATGAATAAATAAATAGCAAACACTCGGTGGATAGTGCTGATCATAGAAAGATGAATTAATCATAAACACTGCTTCCAAAGGCTGTGACACGAATGAGCATTCCTTTGATATCAGCCATGCTCTTCTTCCCACCAACTTGTTCTCAAATAAACATCCCAGTAAATATTTGTCTCCTTGCTCTAGCATTGCAAATACAATGAGAAAGGCCACATCCTCTCCTAGCCTATGGATAGGAATTCCCTTAGGGTGATGCTGGATGACAGGTTGGGATTCACCTCAGCTCACTTCAGTCAGATTCTAGCTCATCATCTCAGTCTAGAGGGGGATCTCTGATCTCCCTTCAGAGCTGCCCTCCTTATCTGCCACTCTCCAGTACTTGCAATCTCTTCTATCTCTTTTAATCTCTTTCATGCCTTCACTGTCTGATGTCCCACCCTGGTGCTCTCTTCCCTAGAAAGTGCCCCAGGAATTCCGATGCCTCACTGCAGCACAGCCTGCACTGGGGGCCTTTCAGGTCAGTGATTTCCACCCCGCTGGTGGCACCACAGTCACCTGCAGCCTGAGCCCTGGCCCTGCCTCAGCCCTGCTGTGCCACCCCAGCACACCAGAACCAGAGCCCTGCAGTGGCAGCACAAAGCCCCAGCTCCTCTGGCAGGGAAGAGGGGCTGGACTGTGCCCTGCCCTGACCAGTGAGTCACACAGGACTCAGAGAGGCAGGGATGAGCCTTCTGGGATGCTGGGATGGCTCTCTTGGACTCAGGACAAGCCTTCCTAATATCCTCAGGGCTCACTTCCTTTATCTGCTGTCATATGATTGCAAAGTCTAATTTCATTCTCTGCCTGCTTTCCTTCCTAGGTGAAGTCCATTCATTATTTTTAACTGTATCCATAACTCTTCCTTATCTCTAAGCCCTGCTATTCCTCCTGCACAGACTGATGACATGACTGCATGTGTTCTGTTCTCCTGGCAGCTTGTCTGAGCACAAACCCTCTTGCTGCTCCCTTTCCCTGCTCCCATCTGCAGCAGCCAGGTGCCCTGAGGGGACATTTCTGCCCTGCTATCTCATTCCTCAGGCTGCACAGGGGTCAGCAGCCTGCCCTACTAACACCCATACCAAAACATCCTGCTTCCTGTAGCAATGTGTGAGACTTGGCCTCTCACCTGAATTTGTCCTGCTCAGCCTTGGGAATCCCTTGGCAACTCCAGCCCACAAGCAGCCTGCAATGGATACCACACCCCAGCCTCCTCTTCAAACTGCTGCTCCTAGAATCAGCTTCATCTTTACCGGATTTGAAGCCTAAATTCTCATATGTGAAAGTCAAATTCTTTCTCCAACTTGCCCAAGCTCCTTGTCAGCTGTTTTCTTGAAAGCAGTTGGGTTCAGTCAACGGGAGTGCTGCTGCAGATAAATGGTGCTCAAAGGGTTTGGAATGCTCTGCTTGACCCAAAGTGTAAAAATCTGCATGAGCAATGCCTCTAAGCAGAAAACTTGTCAGAAAAATCGATCTGGTTGCCCCCCTATGTGCAGTATTCCCTCTGCAATGCCTTGAGGTAGCAGGGATGGAGAGACTTCACTGACCAATCTGAGGCAATCAGCAAGTTCTCAGCTTTCCCTGCTGCTCAGTTTTCCTAGACTGGAAATGAAACACGGGTGGCAAAAGAACTGGAAGATGCTTTTAAGTGTGGTTGTGGCCTGCACAAAAGGCTTTATAATGTGGATGTTGCTGTGTATTGTTTCTTAATAGGCCCCTCAATTAGCTCTGCTGAGCACAGCACAGTGGGAGAACTGGTTTTATCTCCCTGCCTCCAGCCTTGGTTTTAGCTCAGCCAGAGAGGGCTGTGCACTGCTGTTCCCAGCTTGAGGAAGCCCTGCTGCAGAGGGAGCTCCCAGATGGGCACAGCTGCAGGAGGAGAGGTGCAGAGCAGATGAGAATGGTCTCAGCTGGCAAACACAGCCCCGTCCTCCCTGGCTGGCACCACAGCTCGCCAGGCTGTCAGAACGTGCTGGGCTCCTTCCAGATGAGATGCCACCATCAGGATCAACAGACTTTGTGCAGGACTTTGTGATGCTTGGGCTGCATCCCAGGCTGGGAGACACCAGCACAATCCCTCTGCTGTGGCTGTGACTCACGAGGTGCCTGGGTGGGAGCTGGGGGTGCCACAGGCAGCACGGCCAGGGTGGCTTTGGGAAGGTGTTGAGGCTCAGTTTGGTGAGTGCAGAAAATGCAGAAAACCCTCTGGCTGCAGGCTGGGCTCTGACAGCTGCACACTGAGCTCTGGAGCACACGTGGGTGGTGCCATGCATTCTTTTGTGAGGAGGACAAAGAGTGCTCTGAGAAACCACTGCAACTGGGATTGTCCTTGTCTGTCGTCCCAGAATCAGCGCCCTCCAGAATAGGTGTCCCCCTGCCCTTGCAGAAAAGTGTTTCTACAAACATGTTTAATGGTCTGGACTCCAAGCTGGACTTGCATTTTCAGATTTTGGAGGCCTGATTGTCTTTTTCAGACCATCTCACCAACCCTCAGTGGTTTTGGAAAGCAAGCACCCTGTTCATACATCTTAGCATGTGGCTCTTTGCTTTGTTGTTCTCTAAATTACACACACAAACCAATAATAAAGCCATCTCTTCATCCACTATTGTCTTTCTTTATGAAAAAAAAAATACAAAATTGGAGAATAAATGGACATGTATGAGACAGAAACAGCTTTAATGAGATTAATATTCAATAATACACTAATGGCTTCACACTGTGAAATAGATAGTATTGTAGGTGTTGGAAAATTACATTACATCAGTCAAGAATGGAAGGAACCCAGCTAAACTTAGTCTGACAAGTGAATTTTTGAGCTGGTTTTGGCTAAGTTTTGCAATCAAGGAATTATGTTTGCTGATCCCAATGGGAGATCCATGCAAAAGTGAAGTCAAAAGCAACCGAAAACGTGCTGCAGAAAGTAGATTCTTACCCTGGGGTAGACTTGTATAAAAGGCTGATGTGCATTCACCTGGTGTCCTTCACCCAGCTGGGCTCAGAGGAGGATTGCATGGTCAGGGCCTGGCACAGGGTGCCCAGAGCAGCTGTGGCTGCCCCATTCCTGTAATTGCCCAAGGCCAGGTTGGACAGGGCTTGGAGCAGCCTGGCATAGTGGAAGGTGTCCCCCCAAGGCAGGGAACTGGGGGGTCTTTAAGGTCCCTTCCAACCCAAAGCATTCAGTGATTCTATGAAGATACAGCAGAGGGAAATGAGCAGATAAGGTGTAGAGACAGAGAGTGTCTGATATGAGACAAGGTACAAGGTTACCATGACATTATATAGAGACACAAACCCTGAGGGACAGCAAAGAAACATCAGAACATGCTGAGGTTCCCTCTCCACTCCTTGTTATCGTGCTAAGACACATTCAATGGGTTAGACCCTGTAAAAGTGGAGGAGAACCTGGATGCTGTAAATGCAGAAATCCCATGGATTCTGAGCATGCTACACATTCATCTGCATAAGAAATCCCCTGTGACAAAGCTTCAGAGTATGAATTGAAGACTTGGAGGCATTATCCAATGCTAATTTTCAAGTGCAAAGTAGGCACTTGGGGAATTTGCTTCATTTTCCCCTGGAAGCTTTCTGTTGTGTGTGAAGTAACCAGCACAGCCTGCACTTTCTGCTGTGGGCAGGGTCCAGAGCTGAGCCCCCAAGGAGCTCTCAGTAGATCATAAAGCTGACAAGCACTTGGAAAAGCTGATGTAAGAGTATGTCTGTGTTTGAAGGGTGAGGAACAGTGAAACTGGGAGATTTGGGAGACAGCTGAAACTCAGAGGAGCACAGGGCATGTGGGTGTCTGTGCGTGGCTGTGCACAAGGCCAATCTGGGTGGAGTTTGTTTGCCATTACTGGGGCACTCAGTGTTGCCCATCCCCTGGAGAGGCAGGACACCCATCTTCTGGTCCTGTTGCTAGAAACTGGATTATCCTTGGAATGTTTTGCAGCTGTGGCTGTTTTCATGGTTTGGCAGGTCAGGAAGAACATCTCTTGTCTTGACATCTCTGTGTCTTCCTCCTTCATTAGTTCTTCTTCTACTAAGTTTTCCTTAGGAAACTTATACTTGCAAAGAGCCCTGGGGTCTCTGATTAAGCCCAGAACCCAGTGTTGGAGCCCACAATTCAGATTAGTCAGAGTCAACAGCGGGTTTCTGATTTCCTTCATCCAGAACCAGGATGTGGGGTGTGTTTACTCTCCAGGCATTGCACTCACCTCAGGGGATGATTGTCCAGTCCCCACTGCCCCACCCAGATGCCCTGAGCTTTGCTCTCCCAGGAAGATGTGGAATCTCTGGCGCTGGGCTCTGAGGTGCTGGAGCCTGACCAAGGCCCAGGAGAATGTCAGTGCTGGGTACAGCTCCAGCCCTGTCTCTTCAGGGGACTCCTGACAGTTTCAGTCCGTGGCCAGAGCAGAGCAGAGCATGAAAGTAAACACAATACCCGAGCAGTAAGGGAGAATCCAATTCCACATCAGCAGTTAAGGAGGGCATCCATCCTGCCACACGAGAGGTGGCTCCACGGAGTACAGGAGGTCCTGCCAAGATCTTTTTTTGGCTCTTTAGTCAAAACTTCCCTTTGCCTAAATTTCCATTGCTCCTGGGCACAGTATGTGCCTTCTTGGAGCACCCCAAATAACCCCCGCTCGCTACCATCAAGTTATTGTTCCATTTAAATGATATTGGAAGCTCCTCCAGCCCCAGCCAGGGAGAAAGGCTTTCCCTCCTTGCCAGGGGACTATGTAATAGGACAGTTTTGTGCCAGAGCTGCTCCATGGGGGCCAGGAGAGAAGCAGGAGGGACATAATGTGCTTTCCATGAGGGAAGCCCATTCTACCAAGGTCTGCTGGGGCTTGTTCTGCTGCTGGCATGGTTGCCTCTCACAAGTTGTACAGGACTTGATAAAGTCAGACAGCTGGATGAAAGAGCATAAATACCCTAAACTTAAACATGCTATTGAGGAGCTGAAGGCAGGACATAAATAACTGCACTCTCGCTTTCATGTTTATCATACAATTGCAACAGGACCATATTTGGAATAAGTATCCCAATATTTGAATGCAACATGTGATTGGAGTTTATCTGTTGTCATGTTTTGAATAAATATTCAGAAAACTCATTATTTCGGATATCCCCCTCTTCTCACTTTTTCCCAAATGAGGTGGAGCTAGGCAGTTTGGACACTGCTTGAGCTGTCTCTCATGTTTTCAAAAGCCCTAAGCCCTGGAGTTGAGCTTAGCTCGTTCCTGAGCTGTCCAGGAGTCTGGATCCGGGCAGGGCCAGCCCCAGCCAGCCCTGCTGCACACACCAGCCTGGGGTGTACCTGTCCCTGTCCCTGTCCCTGTCCCTGTCCCTGTCCCTGACCCTGTCCCTGTGCCTGTCCCTGTCCCTGACCCTGACCCTGACCCTGAGGTGTGGCCACTCTGCTGGGCTGCAGCTCCTCCTCTCTGGAGGCCCTCAGTAGGTGGGTGACAACAGAGAGGCTTTCCCGTGACAATGACAAGGGACCATGGCATGCTCCATCCCAAAGGAGAGGGAGGCAGAGCATCCTGCCTCTGCCTGCCTGTGGTTCACACACAGACTTTGTCTGCACAGGGTCAGTGCCAGTCCTAGGAGCTCTCAGGCACAACAGGAAACACTGGCATCATTTTACCCTTTGAGTTTTAATCATGTCAAGTGCAAGAGGTCCCCAACACCAGCCATGATCAGGTGAAGCATAAAAACTCATCAAAAAAACCTTTGAGAAGGACATAACAAAACTAGAGGATCAAGTCAACTACAATGATCTCTTTACACCCAAAGCAGTGTTGTTAACTGATTATACTCATTTGTAAGAAATTCAATCCTGTTACTGTCTGGAGGATGCACCAGCACTGTGGAAGATGTTTTCATGGCAAAAAACTGCTTAAAGGCAATCTCTGGGTCAGCTTCCACGCCTTGTGGTGGGCATCCCCAACAGCCAGGTAATGTGCTAATGTAAAGCTTTGCTGGCGCTGCAGCCAGTGAAGAGGTCTAGGGCTCTGCAGAACACGTGAGTCAGTGACAGGGTCCTGAGTGACAGGGCTGCTCCAGGGGTGCTTCACCCAGGTGTGCTGCTGAGGATTGTTCCAGCCCTGATTAGTACAGTGGTACCTCGTTAGGACAATGTGGATTTGATCAGAGCTTGTACCCAAGGTTATCTTTGCTGGGAAATGCAGTGTTGCAAAGTAGCGTTTCCAGTAACATTCCCTTTATTTTCCCTTTCACTCTTACTCTTACTAGATCAGATTTTGGCAGAGAACATTTTGCTTAATTCCATTTGCTTCTAAAAACATGAGTTCTGCAATTAATTTCATCTTTCTATTGTCTCAGAAATGTTGGTCAACAGGGAGAATAATTCTGGCCTGGATTTCTGATGTGCATCGGGGTACGGCACCAAACTGTGCTGCCAGCTGACTCCCAGGCATGGGATGCATTAGGGAGGAAATGAAATCTCAGGGCATGGCACGTGGAAATGCAGGATGTGTGCCTTGCACGTTTGCACAAGCAGCAGCACACATGTGCAGCACTCAGTGCCAGGGCTCTAACACAAATATTCACACCCTGAGCACAGCAGCTGCTGCAGGGCACGGGCTGTGCTGAGGGACCCTGGGCTCACACCAGCTCACACCAGCACGGCCCTGCTGCCATAGTTCTTCGTTCGTGTCCTGGGCTTCACACAGATGGGCCCCAGGGTGCTCTGAGTTCTTGGGGCTGATGGAAATGCCGTGTCTCCAAATCTTCATGGAGCCCGCTGGGTGCCGAGCTGTAGGAAGCACAAGCTAGGGATGAACAAACAGTTCACAACCTTCTGCCATGCAGGGAGCCTGCGGGAGGATGGAGGGGAACAGGAAAAGGGGGAATGGCTTCACACTGTCTGAAAGTAGATTTAGATTAGGTATTAGGAACGAAGTTCTGACTGTGAGGCTGGTGAGACCCTGGCACAGGTTGCCCAGAGAAGCTGTGGCTGCCTCTGGATCCCTGGAAGTGCTCAAGGCCAGGTTGGACAGGCTTGGATCAACCTCATCTAGCAGGAGATGGAAGTAGATGATCTTTAAAGTCCCTTTCAAACCAGGTCTTTCTGTGATGCTGTGATTCCATGATTGTCCATCCTCCTTTCTGCTGGCTGCATGGCTACACCTCCATTTGCTTTGTGAACTGAGAACACTGGGCTGCAGAAATCTGTCGCTCCCTTCTCCCAGGTGCCACTGCCCTTTTGCCAGATTCCCACTTCCTCCTATGCAGGGGACACAGCAGACAGGACACAGGTCCCCACCTGCTAGAGAGCACTCAGTCTGTGCTTCGTCTCTTGTTGCTCTGTGTGCAGGTGGGAGGGTATAAGGAGCATTCATCCCCCATGGGTTATAGACCCATTCAGATGCTCCATTTACACAAGCTCTTAACACTTAGCTGCCCTTTTCTGAAACCCCACATCTCAGAAGGAGCACTATGAAGAGGGTGGGCAGAAAGGATTGTGTCCCTGGTCTGTTTCTTTGCAATCTCCAGTGAAAAGGTGCTCTGGTACATCTCCTTCATTCGTGAGGTCCTGCACAGTCACTCAGCCCCTGCAGGCTCAAGCTGCTCCTAAACACGGTGCTCATTTACTCGGAGCAGCTGACGCAGAACAGCGGGCTGAATTTGTTGACACATCTCAGAGAGATCTCACTGATTAATGTGCTGAATCTCAAACACAGGCTAAGACCATGAAATCCCTAACAGGGGTTTAGATCAGAGATAACATAATAATACACAGAACTCTTGGAAACATTTTCAAACCATGTAATGTCTATATTCTTAGTGTTCTTGACAGTGCTAATGGAACCAGAAAGTTGACAAGATCTCCTCTGCATTCAATTCCCTGATAGTTTTGAAACCCCCTTCCATGTAGACATGGTTCTTCCAGCGTCACTTAAATCTTTCAGGCCTATAGGATCTGGGATCTCAAGCTTGGTGAGCCAGGGTCACTTCTTCCCTTTCTGTGACCAGGAATGAGATGCTGCAAAGGCTGCCCAGAAGGAGACGCCCTTACAAAGGGCAGGGCGGGGATCAGCTTTACTGGTGGAAAGGAAGATGAAACAGGCCAAGAGGAGGATGTGAGCTTCGTTTCTCATCTTTTGTGTCTCTGTCCTGCTTGTCTGCAGCGTGGGGAGGGGAATGATGAAACGCTGTTTGAGTGTTCAAGGCAGGTCAGGGAATGCTTATCACTGTGCCTCATCCCACAGGGAAAGGCATATGAGAGCAGACCATGCAGTGATTCATTAAAAAGCTCTGCTTCCCCCTGTCAGAGCCTTACATGGTGTACAGCTCACTCCTGCTGCCTTAATCCTTTGAAGATGCTGGGTCAGTTTTTCCTGTTCATCTGGCTTTAGCTGCACGTGCTCTCGGCACATGGAGCCGCCAAAGTTTCCTGGGCTCTCCAAAGGGGCAAAAGCAAGACTTTAATTTATCTGATCTGTGTGTCATTCTTTATTTGTAAAGGGAGCAACAAAAGTGGAAAAGGAGTCCCTGCCTTTTCCCATCAAGCCCCACATGTGCCCATGCCATCGTGTTTACTCTCTTGAGGATTCACGGCAGGCAGCTCTGGGACTTCGTGCTGAACAGTCAGGAATATTTTCTCTGGGTTTTGAGGCAGTGGGGGGGAAGGTTCCCGAACCCCCCTCCGAGTTCTGGCACTGGTGCAGTTGAATGAGCTGAAAAAGGGCCCTTCCCAGCAAGGGCTGTGCGTGCACTCACAATGGCATGTGCTCTCAGGAAGGGAGAAGCCCCCATCCAAACCCCACAGGCAGCTGGCTCCAGACCGCACTTCACCTTCACCTGAGTCACTGTTAGGTCTCCACTCTCACCTACTGTATCTGCTTTGCTCTGCTCGGTCCTGCCCTGGGGCGGTGATCGCCTTTGGCGGTGCGGGACGGGGAGCTGCGGGCAGGGAGGAGCGGGGAGCGCAGCGCGATGGATCCGGGAGCGCCGGGGCTCGGGAGCAGCTCCAGGGGGACATGCCAGCCTGGCTCCAGAGGGAGATGCCAGCCTGCCTGTGGCAGGAGCAGCTCCAGAGGGAGATGCCAGCCTGGCTCCAGGGGGAGATGCCAGCCTGCCTGTGGCAGGAGCAGCTCCAGAGGGAGATGCCAGCCTGGCTCCAGGGGGAGATGCCAGCC
>JAOTQP010000792.1:1831700-1843300 GCA_026413545.1 Cichladusa arquata
CCCCATTGCTGAGTGTCCCCATTGCTGACTGACCCATTGCTGACTGACCCCATTGCTGACTGACCCATTGCTGACTGACCCCATTGCTGACTGACCCCACTGCTGACTGACCCATTGCTGACTGACCCCATTGCTGAGTGTCCCCATTGCTGACTGACCCATTGCTGACTGACCCCATTGCTGACTGACCCATTGCTGACTGTCCCCATTGCTGACTGATCCCATTGCTGACTGACCCCACTGCTGACTGATCCCACTGCTGACTGATCCCACTGTTGACTGACCCCATTGCTGACTGACCCCACTGCTGACTGTCCCCACTGCTGACTGTCCCCATTGCTGACTGTCCCCATTGCTGACTGACCCATTGCTGACTGACCCCATTGCTGACTGTCCCCATTGCTGACTGACCCCATTGCTGACTGACCCCATTGCTGACTACCCCCACTGACTCTTTCCAAGCTGGAATATTTTGTCTCCCCAGCCAGCCCACCCCCCAGCACAGCTCAGATGTCAGTTCAGAGGTGCCAGTGAGTTTAATTGAGGTATCTCCACCTCGAAGTCAGTGTTTTTCCTCTGGACAAAAGCAGTTCCTTTCTGCAGGGCTCTGGAGCTGAGCCCACCATGCTGCAGTGAGGTGAGAGCAGGTTCCCCTGTGAGCACAGCTCTGTTTGCTCACAGAACACACCAGGACTGGGACCTTGCCCGTTCCACTGCCCCTTCTCCTTGGCCCACCATCCAGGAGGAGCATATTGCTTCTGTCGAGTTTTTCAGCATCCAGTTTAAAGACTCTTTCATTTTTTCTCATCCTTCTCCCTAGGGATTCACTTAGCACATTCCTTAGGTGGCATTTTTGTCACTTGCTTACACCTTTGAGCACACACACAAACACACACTCAAATCAGAGTCAGTAATAAATAAAACTATTCCTTTCAAAACAGAAACTCATTCTTGTCAAGATTCCCATCTATAAATACCTCTGAGAAGGACAAGAAAGTTTAGTTTGGCATGAAAATGTGGGTACCATGAGGAATGCAATTTTTCAGTGCTACCAGAAGGGGCCCTGCAGCAGATGCATGCCATGGACACAAACGTCCTGCCTGGAATACGTGCCTCCCTTGTGCCTGGCTGTGCACTCTGACCTATAGCTTGGGCATGCCTGGGAAGCAAAAGTCTGCAGAAAGCTGCAGGGAGCTCCAGGCAGTCTGACTGGACAGGCAACAGTTCACAAATTCCAGAAAAATGCCTTCTACAATGAGGTAACAAGAATAGGAGTCAGCCCATGACCAGGGACACCCCACCCAGAGGAATTTCACGTCTCAGTGAAGCCCATGTGGGAGAGGAAGGAGGCCAAGAAGGCACTTGCTGCAGAGGGACTTCCCTGGGCTGGAGGGTGACAAAGGCAGGTTCCCTGAGCAGCTGTGCCAGCCACTCTCTTTCTCCTCAAGTGTTCTCCAGCCTGAGCTGCCCCCACTGCCCCCAACACATCTGCAGTGACTCGTGGTGCTCTTGGCTGCTTTTTGATCTCTCCTCCAGCAGCCCTTGCCTTCTCCATGGGACCTTGCACCACTGCTGCAGGAAGCTACTCTTCAGGCACTGATGCATCCCTTCCCAGAGCACATCCCCAGAGCCCACTGCCCCCAGCCCTGCTCCCACACTCTGTGTGCCTGTAGGACCAGGCTGGAGGGCTCAGGACACAGCTGGCTGCTCTGGCTGTGTTTGTGAAGTGCAGGTGCCTGTCTGACTGGCTGATAGAGCTTCCACAGGCCTCTGGATCCCCCCAAATCAAGTGTGCTCTCAGTGACACAGCAGGAGCTCACCCAGCTTTGCTTGCCCAGGTGGCTGCCCTGGTGCTAGTGTGTGTCTGGCACACCTCAGGGGGCAGAAAGCAGAATGCAAAGGATTCTCTCATCCTGCACCCCAGACACTAAACTGGGGTCTGTGGTAGCAGAAGAGCCCCTCCTCCCCCTTATCTCCTCTTGGGAAGAACCCCATCTGTGGTGGCAGCTGGGGCTGCTGATAGTGAGGTCCTCAGGTCAGGCTGTTTCTGAATAAAGCCCCCTATCTCAACTCAAAATCCTTTCCCATTCTGGCTTGTGAAGCCATGTCTGGGGAGTCTGAGCACTCTGGGCAGGAGACACATTTGGCTAATCTCTGGCTGTGGCTGGCTGCTCAGAGCACAGCTGACACCTGTCAAAGTGATAGCAGAGGTGGCTTCCCAAAGAGCCCTGTCCTCCAAATCCTGCGAGGATCACGGCAAGTAGGAGCCAGCACCCCTTAGCCCTTATCTCCCAGCTCTGCTGAGAGGAACCTGAGGTGTGTGAAGGCAGCTTTATCTCCCAAAGTGACAAAATGACTCCAATAAATAAGCTACTGGGCTGGGGAAGGTCCTAGACATGTTTCTGGATGTGTTTTGAACTGAGCTGGGAGGAGCTGATGGAGGAGTGGTGTGTGCTGCCAGTGCAACCCTTCCTCACAGCCACAGAGCACACCAGGAGCAGGGCACAGAGCCAAAGGGCCCCTTGGAGGGCAGGGTGGCACAGGCTCAGCCAGAGGCTGTCACGAAGATGTTTGTCAGGAAGATGAGCCTGGAGGTGCCACTCAGAGAACTGTCATATTTCCTCTTGGTGAAATCCTGCCTGCTCCTCCTGTCCCAGGAGAACCAGCCAGGTGTCCCATCAGCAGGAATGGCTCTGCCACACACCCCTGGACAGAGATGTGTGTGCTGCTGACCTGCTCACCAGCCCTGCACTCTGAGGGGGATGAACGTCAGCCCACAGAGGAATCCAGCCCCAGAGGACGGGCAGTACCGTACCAGAGCACTCATCTCCCTCTTTTAGCTCTTCCCAGCTGCTTCCCTCCTTCTCTCGTACGAGGGAAACTGGTGACCAGAGCCCCAGGGTCAGGGCCATACTCAGAGGAGCAGGCAGTCCTGCCATGTCCTGATTATGTCATTGCAAGCCAGAAAGAAAACCAGGTTTTTCACATTTTTTCCCCAAATGTCATTTCCATTAGGTCGTCTGTTTCAGCCAATTTAAGCTCTCAGCAGAATTCCCACCAAATTTTATATCGACTATTTTAGGGTAGGGTTTAAAAAAGTGAAAGAGTTTGACTAATTTTAAACCCAGTGTTCCCGAGGGACACTTAACAAAACACACAATGTCTAAAAACCTTTGGCGTTTCAAGGAGTTCAAAATAACATTCCAGAAGGGATCTTTGGAAAAATGTTCCTGCACCGGTCCCGTTCCCGCCGCTGGGCTGGGCCGCCTCCCTTTAATATCCCACATTTGTTTTCCATTTAGTTATCAAACCTACATTAAAATGAAATCTCAGGGTAAATGAAATCAAGCTAACCTGCCTCCTTTCATTTCCAGAATATTTAAGGCATATTAAAGGAGCAAAGCCTGTGTATTTTCATTTCCAGGGGGTCAGGTAGCTCAGGAGCTGCCCCTCTGAGCCCCTGGGATGGGGCCAGGGCTGAGCACACTTTACCTGCCCTCATCCCACACCCCCGTGCTCTGCCCCACAGCCATGAAACCACCCCAGGAGAGAAGTGCTGGGGCTGTGCTGCCACCCCCACTGTGACACGGGAGCAGCCCAGCTGCCATTCGCAGGGAATCCATAAATCTCATTTTACACTGATCCAAGGACTCTGTGAAGCTCCTCTGTAGCTTTTGTCTGGAGAAGCTGGATGTGTTTAGAGGTTATTAAAAAGGCTTGGAAGGAGTTATTTAAATCACCCTGCTTGGCAACCTGACAAAATTACCTGTGCTGAGCACAAAATGAAACGCCCTGTCACTTGCAGAATCCCACACCTTATACAAAAATCAAAAAACATCCCTCACTTGACAAAAAAAATATGTGTTTCTTTATTACTGCTCCCCTCACTCACTATTGCCCTTTCCTCACCCCTTTGCCCAGGTTACCCAGTGTCAGGGCTGGTCCCCAGCTCAGTGGCAGGTGATGGTTTGGGGGTTAGCACCTGAAATTCCGTGTGGGAATGAGCCTCATTCTTGTACAGCATCACCAGCACCCTTCTGGTGATGGCAGCCCCTTGAAAGTCATTTTATATTGTCTTGATCTGTGTGATGGGGACTGATAGTGACTGTGTGAGATCTTTGGGAAAGAAGATTTATTTTGTCTAGTTTATTTCTAGTTTTCATAGTATGGATGCCCTTCGACTCAAACATTTAATTCTTAGTTTGTTTTTTTTTCATAAAAGAACTAAAAATTAAGAATTTGTATGAGTCAACATCTGCCCAGAGAGCATTTGCTAAAATATTAACTGTACAAGTAGCTCAATACAAAGATTTCCCTCTTTCCATGAACAGCAGACAACATTTCTTTTTGTCAGCAAAGATATTTCAGATTTATTGAGGCATAGTAGGATAGTCCGTGTCCCAAACATACAAACAAAACTATAAATAGTACAGGAAGATAAGAAAAGTATCTTACGTAAATACTCATCCTAAAATGAATACAGAATCCAGGAATCCTTCCTTGCTCCCCACTATATTTAACATTTCCAGATGTGTCTGGATGACCAGTTTGGGATGAAGCTCCATGGCGTGGGGCCCACTCCTCAGAGACAATAAACTGGAATAAAGGTCCTACAGCACATCCCCTTTTCCACAGCAGTCCCTGTCCTGAACAAGTATTTGCTATTTCATAGCAGAGATGGTTTTCAAAGGATTTTGCCTGTCCTGTAGATCATCCCCAGGCAGTTTCTTTTTCTTACTGTGGCTTCAACCTCTTTTATCCCTTTGGACCACCTGGTCCTGTGGTCTTCACACTAAGCAGACTCAATGTTACAGAGGACCAGGGCCTCTGTGATCTCCACATTATCTTGTCTGATCTTGGTCAGGAAAAAAATGTCACACCTTGCAGTCTGTGAGATGAGATGAACGCCACATCTAACTTTTGGGCAGCCCAGTCAGATGAATGCAGCTCTCACAGCAGAGCAGGGGCTAAAGGCATCCCCTGCTTGTCCCAGGATTGTCACTCCCACCTGCACAGGGAGGCAGCACATCCCACAGCCAGCCTGGGTCAGGTGGGGACTTCTCACACAGTCTCCTCCTTCTCAGCCAGAGATGTGGGGCTCTGAAAAATCCCTCAGTACTTTCAAAGAAAAGAAAAAGGGGAAAAAATTAGTTAATTTCCAAAAATAAGTTTGTAAGAAAGAAGAGATCATAAAACAGGCACATTTGGCTCATTTTCCCTCAGAACTGAAAGGTTTTTTAGAGGAGTGTGCAGAATGATTTTATATCCAGGAGTTTCCCTTCATCTGCTTTGGAGTGGCAGGTCTGTGTTTACACAGCATTTCAGAGACCTCCAAAGAACTTCCCTGAGTGTTCCCAAGCCAGCAGCAGGCAGCTCCTGTCCCCAGTGCTGGGATATTTCCTGGTTGCAGAGCTCTGGCCACAGGCACACCCTGCCCGTGTTTGCACTGCTCGGGCTCTAGCAGCACCTCTATTTCTCATCACTCAGAAAAAAACCAAACATAAACATTACAAGGTTATATACAGCACTGATTTCTATTTTTGTCATCTTTAAAATAGTAGGTAAGTCCTGTAGTTATATCCAAGTTGGCCCAATTCCTCTTTTTGTTTGTTTGGGGTTTAATTATCTTGGAAGAAATTTGCCGGTGATTTTGGGTCTCTGCTGCAGTGCTGTGACCAAGTCTGTGCTCCGGTTATTCACTTCCAAGTCTGTGTTTTGCAAAGCTTGGCACCTCCATGCCCCTCCCCATCAGGGAGAATTTCAAAATCTCTGCTTTCTCTCCTCCTTGAGTAGCACACACCGAGGAGAGGCTTGGTGAGGCTGCTGAAGTGGGATAAAGCACCAGCTCTCCCAGCTTCACACAGCACTGCTCCCATTTCTGTGCAGACAGGGACTGGTGGGGGAAGACAGCAAAAAAAAAAAGTTTGAGAGGGGGATTTTGGCAGCAAAAATCCAGTGCCCTGTGGAGAGCAGCGGGGGTATGGGGTCTGGGGAAGCTGGCAGCTCCCGGGCTGCAAAGGCAGATGCTGAACAGAGCTGTGTTAGCAGCAGCCAAGGTGCAGGACAGTAGCAGCCTGAAATTTTATAAATAAACAGCGCACGCAGATGGCAACCAGCAGATTCCTGCTCCTGGCCCAGGTCTGTGTGGCTGTGCAGGATGAGATGCTCCCCAGGGCTGCAGTGTGCTGTAAGCTCTGCTGGGTGCCCTATCCTCAGCTCACCATCCTCCTGGGCAGGCAGAGCCCTGCAGAAGGGCAGATTCTCTGCTTTTCACCATTGTCTAATGTCAGGAGCAGAGGTGAGAGAATTGGAGCAGGTCCATGTGTGAGAGGGAGCTGGCTCCTGTTCTGCCCCAAAGCACTTTGGTCATGCTCATATTCCTGCCAGAGCTGGGCTGAGGGACACTGAGGGACAGCAGTGACAGTTCTGAGCTCAGGTATAAGGGTTAAACAGGGGAAGGGCAGGGCACTCAAGGCATCAGTGATGGGACCAACATCTCCATGAGAACAGAGCCCGGGGAGACCAGAAGAAAGCCCTGTCCTGAGAGCACCAGGTGGGATCAGTGTCTGTGCATCCCTGTGCCTGAGGCACCCAGCTGAGCCCAGAGGTCACCTGGGTGGGGAGGGCTGGCAGTGCTGCATGCACAGTCCTCCAGGAATCTGACAGTTTGAGTGAAATTTGGGATCCATCTGCACCCTCTTCCATGGCCAAGGCAGGCAAGCAATGGCATAAGATTCAGCAAAATAATGCATCTAATCCGCCTGAGTAATGCTAATGCAAGCCTCTTGATTAGTGTTTAGAAACCAGGCAAACAATTGATTTAAAATAATTGGTAAATTATGATTAAATAAAAACATTTATACAAAAGAGTTTGTCATTGATATGGTTAAATAAATATTTGTAGAAGTAACTTATACTTGGCCCGATGCCTGGGCGATGAGCTCTCTTGGGCTGGCTGTGGTTTCATTTTAATAAAGACCAGAAGGCATTCCAGGAATACATAATGCTCCCAGCCCATCCGATGTATATCTGGGGCTTTAGCTCTGCTCACCACTAACCCAGGCCCAGCTTTGCTTTGTATCCCTCGCTGGTGCTTGTCACACCCCTCCCCAGAACACGCTCCTGCTTTAGGGCTGAGCCACCAACAAGTGGCTGTGCCGAGGTGGCTCCGTGGGCAGAGGGAGGGATGCAGGTGGGAGCAGAGATGGGAGGTGCAGGCTGCTCTGTGGGGAAGCCTGGAGCTCTGCAGCTGCTGCAGAGCTTGCAGCAACACAGCTCTTATCTGGCCCTGCTCGGTGGGAGATTTCCAAGGGCTTTGCAGAGGGGTTAGCCTCATTATGGCCAGTTAGAGATAAGGAAACCAAGCAGAGACGTGACTTGCCCAAAGTCCTGCTGTGGAGGGAACAGAAGCCAGGTCAGCGCTGGCCAGGCCCTGTGGAGCCTCCTCAGCTCTCGGGGTGCTGCAGACTGGTCCCCCTTGGCTCCACAGCCTGAGCATCCAGCTGCTCCGTGGACCAAAGGGACTCGTGCAGCCCCTGCAGCAGCTGCGCTGCCAAGGAGCTCTGGAGACACCCTCAGAGTGAAGGGTGAGGGGGACACAGCTCAGCAAATGGATTATCTGGGGGCCTGGGGGTGATACTGGCACTACCATTGCTTCTCTCCCTCATTTCCAGTCAGCCACCAGTGCTTGGAGCAGCCAGACCAGGCACAAAATCCGTGCTGCCTGCACTGGCCACCCAGAAAGCAGCCAAGGGCTCGTCACTGCTGCACTACACGCCAGCCTGGCCACGTTCCTCACTGCCCTCAGCACTGCTCAGGCAGCTGCTCTCACCAGTCCAGCTGCATGGGAAGTCCTGCTCCTAGGGACATCACCCTGGCCCCAGCCTCACCCCCCTCATGCTCTGGCAGGGGCTCCTGAGCCTGGGGTGAGGGCTGCCCAGAGGAGGTGCACACTGGGCTGGCAGTAAAGGCAGAGCCACTGGACAGCAACAGAGGTATCCAGCAGCACAGCCTGGGGGTGGGAAGGTGTGCTTGGACCCTCCTGGGGTGAGCAGTGGGGCTGGCTGCAGGAGCAAGGACACAGGCAGCCAGCTCAAGCCTTGGTTTGCACCATGCACGAGCCAGTGGTGAGGTGGGACAGGAAATCTCTGCTTTGCTGGGCTGCAGCATTTGAGGCTGACTCCAGGCACCACTTCAAGGGGAGCTCAGCACATGGGAGCATCCTGCTTGTGGCCTGAGACATCAGAACAGCCATGGGTGTAAGAGAAGTCCCTTGAAGGGAGCAAGTCACCAGCTCCATTGGGAAACCATCCCCAGAATGTCCTCTCCAGTGGATTAAAATAGAAATGTGAAACCATTTCCCCCAGCTGTGAAACACAGAAATTCACTGTCCCACTCACTGTACACCCCTCTCAGGGTGCCCACAGGGAATTCACAGAGCCTTTCCCCAGTTCTCCTCCCCACAGGGAGAGGGGAACCAGAGTCTCCACTGCCTGGGAGTCCACTCCAGGGCCATGCTCAGGGCACATGGTGCTGCTGTGCTGGACCTCCCACCGAGGCCAGAGCCCTGACCTTGGTGTCCCACCATGGTTATGAGTCAGGAGGCAGCTACTGGTATCTCCCATCCCACACCCCATCCCTCTGGACAGCATGGGCTGTGTCTGGCCTGGCCCTTCCCCCTGCTCTGCATGGGACAGAGGAGGTCCCTGAGTGCCTTGAGCTCCTGCCAGCACAGCCCACTTGACCTGAGCACTGTGCTCCATGGAGAGCATCCCCCCTGCTGCTGACCTCCCTCAAACCACCCTCAGACCCTGAGCCTTAACTCTTCCCTCACCTGCTCTGATCCCCTCTGCCCTCCATCCCGAGGCTCCTGGAGCTGATGGAGTGGCTGCAGCCACTGCTGCTGAAGGACCAGTGTGTGTGTCAGGAGTGACAATCTGCCCGGAGCCAGCAGCCAGGGTCCCTGCAGCCTGGAGCACAGGGAGGAACAGGCAGGGACATGGGATAGGGCACATGGCACATGGCACATGGCACATGGCACATGGCATATGGCACATAGGACATGGCACATGGCACACGGGACATGGCACATGGCACATAGGACATGGCACATGGCACATGGGACATGGCACATGGCACATGGCACATGGCACACGGGACATGGCACATGGCACATGGCACATGGGATAACCCCAGCACGGTGCCCGGCTGTGGCAGCTCTCTGCACTCACTGCACATCCCTGCTCAGTAAACACAACAGCCAGAGTTTTACAATCAAATATTTATGCTAGTAAAAAACATTTTACATAATCTTTAAACAGCTATGTCATCTCCCTATTTTCATTCTCTGATCTTTCTGTTTTGAGTCTGGATTGGAGAATTTAGTGTATTTCCAAAGAAATAAATATTATGATGAAAACATCAGGCAGCTTAATAGTAGCTTTAGCAAAGTGCAGAATTATTTTTGTGTTCATGTTGTCAATTGCATAATATCTTCTGGACCTTCATAAATTGAGGAACCTTGCTTGGATGCTTGATAAATAGTTCACAGCTCCAATTCAAGCAAGGCTGTCTGCTGTTGGAATGGGAAGAGCTCATGACATCTCTGCCATAAAGTCCATCCCTCAAGCTCTGGGAGGAGATAGAGAGGGGACAGACCACTTAAAAGCCTGGCAGACAGTGGCAAATTCAGGATAGTGGAATGCTGCTGTGATGGTGCTTACCAGGGGCTATCAGAAGTGAAGGATTGGACCATCCCTGACCAAAAAAAATACCATGCTCAGGGCATGTCCTGAGCTAGGACACAGCCAGGATCTTTCTGAGCTCGTCCCCAGAGGCCACCTCTGCTTCACAGTGTCAGAGGCACTGCTGCCTTGCCAGCTCCAGCCCAGAAAGCCTCTGTTTGTCCCAGGTCATGGAGAGAAATATCCTGACTATGCCATGTGAAAGCCACAGGAGCTCTTTTCTGTGTAATTCACCCCCAGGTAAGTCTCAGGCATGCAAAGAGAAGATAATTTCTCCTCAGGTTCCTAAAGGGCACGATAAGCAGCAGGGCTGGCACTTTGCTGGTGCAGCCCCAGAGCAGGAGGTTCAGATCCACTCATGGGCAGTTCAGTGAAAATTCTTTCTCAGGGAAAGGTTTCTTCTTCCATTCTCTATCACAATGATGACATCCTGGCAGAAGGCATCTTCAAAGGATGTCCAGAGTTCCTTGTGAGCCTTGGCTAGTGATTTCCCTGTGATACCTGCCCTGGGCTACTGCTCTTTACTGTGTATTGGGTATGAATGGGAGAATGCTCTCCTCCTGAGAACATATTTGTAAAGGCAGCTCTTTTTCCAGCCTTCCCACTCCTTCAGGATTCAGAGTTATGCCAGCCTGGGGACATTCAGCACAGAGCTGTGTGCCAGTGCAGCTGTCCCTCCCCATGGGACCTTGCACACCACAGCTGCACAAGCAGGCAGCAAATTATCACCACTCTGCACACGGGATGGGGCACTCAGGGCTGGGAGCTCCTCCATCAGATCTGTCCTTCCAGGGCATGCCATGAAGATTCAAGAAATAAGGCCATGGCAGGAGGGGTCTTTGCCAAATGGAGCTGCCAGGTGCTAGGGTAAAGAAATGAAAGACAAACCAGTCTCATTGCCACAGGAGAGGACAATCTGAGCAGACATGGTTGGCACAACACCAGGTTGGGGGAAACCTCCCTTTGGCACAGACACTGTCACACACTGACCCCTCCAAGTCCCCATAGGGGTTTCACTGAAAATTCAGCTCAATTTGGTTCTTTTTCCCACAGTTGCCAATCTACATACAAACAAACAATCTGCTTCAAAATAAATCAGTCCTATAAACAGTAGGGTGTGTTGGAAGATTAGAAGGAATGGCTTCCTGGGATCTGGTGAGCAGCACAGAGATTATATCCTTATGGCTCTGGGGTGTGACTTCTGAGTTCAAAGGAATTCCCTGCCATGACTAATTTATTTTGGCATTTAAGGCTCACTCTTTCTCTCACCACAGTCAAGATGACCTCGCTTACACAGAGGTGCTTCTAGCAGAGCTGGGAACAGAGGCATGGGAAGCAATTGTGGTCTCTGCAGGGACCTTTGTGCCTGTGTCATCTTCCAGAGAAATGGTGATGCAGCTGGTGGTGAGGCCCTTTCCAGACTGACCATAGTGCAGAAGCAGCCAAGACACGAGGGCTGGGCAATGGCAAAACTGGAAACTCATGAAGACCTTGTGAGGGGATAAATATTTCTGGGCTACCTAAAGCAGGCAGCAGCCAGGCAAATGGCTCAGGGTCTGTGGTGGGATCTCAGACCTGTCCTGGGCTCTGAGGTTTATGAGAGACAACTTTCCTATTCCCCGAGGACATCCAGAGTACACATGGACAGGGCTGACTGTCACGTAATGAACACCACAGGGAAACACCAGCTCTGGACTGTGAGCTTAGCAGTTGAGCAGTTTGCTGGGATGAGTCAACAATTACAGGCTGTGTCACCCCTAAGAAAGATATATCTATATCTCCATCCCCCCTGGTATCCCTGGGAGGGAGGGAGAAAGGGAGGGAGGAAGGGAGGAAGGGAGGAAGGGAGGAAGGAAG
>JAOTQP010000792.1:1846102-1870684 GCA_026413545.1 Cichladusa arquata
ACCTGAGCGGTGCCACACCCCTATGCAGTGCCACACCCCTATGCAGTGCCACCCCTGAGCAGTGCCACACCCCTGAGCAGGTGCCACCCCTGAGCAGGTGCCACCCCTGAGCAGTGCCACACCCCTATGCGGTGCCACACCTGAGCAATGCCACACCCCTGAGCGGTGCCACACCCCTATGCAGTGCCACACCCCTGAGCAGTGCCACACCCCTGAGCAGTGCCACACCCCTGAGCAGGTGCCACCCCTGAGCAGTGCCACACCCCTGAGCAGGTGCCACTCCTGAGCAGTGCCACACCCCTGAGCGGTGCCACACCTGAGCGGTGCCACACCCCTATGCAGTGCCACACCCCTATGCAGTGCCACACCCCTATGCAGTGCCACACCCCTGAGCAGTGCCACACCCCTGAGCAGGTGCCACCCCTGGCAGTGCCACACCCCTATGCGGTGCCACACCTGAGCAGTGCCACACCCCTGAGCAGGTGCCACTCCTGAGCAGCCCCGTGCTCCCTCCCCAGTCCGCGCTCACAGCAGTCACGCCCTGTGCCCCCCTGCCGCGGATGGCATCTCGGCAGCGCTCAGGTGCAATGCCCTTCCCAAAGCCATCCTCTGCCGGGACACTTGTCCCGACCCCAACCCCTTGGCGAACCGAGCCCCCAGCCCCCGAGGTGCGGGTCCCGCCACGCTGCAAAGAGTTAAGCCCCGGCTCTGTTGATATTTCCAGCGGCTCCCAAAGTCGGCTGAGACGGGGAGCGCCCGGATTGGCTGCGTACGGCCGGTAGTAATTAGGATCAGATATCAAACTTCTGTCTTTGCTAAGACCCTTTCCGATAGTCGCTGCTCCCCGCTAGACGATGACATCAGCCAGGACACCCAGCTGCTGGTAGTAAACTCCGGGCGGGAGGAGGCTCCCGCTGGCTCCACGTTAATTAGTTCAACACAGCACAGGGGGAGCAGTTGGTGTCTGTGCGGGGTCAGTGCTGGATGGGACCAAATCTTACAAAGCCACTTGCTGCTCCTTGCCAGCCGGCTGTAAAAGCACCCAGAGAGTCCAGGAGAGCTGGATGAATCCTGAGCACCAGGCACGGTTTGGTCGGCTTTTCCCTGTGGAGGAAGTTAATGGTTTAAGTGAGGGGCGTCTGGATCTGGTCCCCGAGTCACCATGACACTCCTGGGGTCTGAGCACTCCTTGCTGATTCGGAGCAAGTTCAGATCAGGTAGGGAAAACCTTGAGATTTCTCTTAAAACTTCTCTCTCTGTCGAGCCGTAGCCACAGACTGTTTTGCGTTAAATGTTCGGAAGCAGCATGTGAGCAAAAGGCTCGAGGGGCTGTAGAGCTGTCACGGCTTTGCTCTTACAGAGGCTGCTCCACAAGTGGAGAGATGCATCTTCCTTCCTCTCTCTTGCTTTTTTTCCCTCCTGCTTTTTCACTGTCTTTGATTTATGTCTGTGCTTTATTTTGGTAAAACTGCAGTTCGGGGCTCTCCTGCTCTGGCCCTGCTGCAAAGGATTTGGGCAGAAAGCCAAAAGGGCATCTGGGATAAACAAGGTGCCCAATGCCATCCGTATATTCCAGGTGCTCTCGCGGGTCTGTGTGGGATAACCACGGAGAGAACGGGCCTGACACTCTCTGACAGGCAGGCAGCCGAGCTTGTTCCATTAGGTTGTGACTAATTGGAGAAAAATGAATTTGAAGAAATGCGTCATTTTTAGAAGTAAAAATAACAAATGGAACATGAAAAGTATTTAAAGTGACATCATCAGAGAAATAAAACCAGAGGCACACAATTGATTGCCACTGGCGGAGGGTTTGCGAGTCAAACATGCCTGCAGTTCGTAAGTCAGGGGAAGCAGCAGGCAGGGGCTCCTCCGAGGACGTTCAGTGAGTGAAGGTGAGTGAAGGTGAACTATGGGACGGTGGCTTCTAGATCAGCCCCTCTGCTGGATGTTCATGCCTTTAGCCACTGGCTGCATCTATAGTAAGTATGCTCTCTTTGGGAGTGGGTATCCTGACTTTTCGTTTTTTTAATGATCACAGCATACCACAAATTTTAACAGTAACGCCAGGAAAACGTTGTCAAGGTGCTTTCTCTGACCTTCCTAGAGGTGAAGGGAGTATTATCTGTGAGGATGTGCAGATTAATCAGTTGCATGTGCTGTACGGGATGCTTTAAATCCAGGCAGGGCAGTCACGTTGGAGCATGCACCCGCTCTGGCATGTCACCCACGCCGTGTGTGTTTTTGCCTCCTTACTCATTGTAGATAATGAAATGGGAGATTTATGGCACTGATGGGAGACATGAGTGGTGTTATCAGGATCTCTTAGATAGCTGGGTGGTCAACTTAAACTTTGTTTTCTCAGCAAATACAAAGTTGGCAATTGGTTGAAAACCCCAGAGTGTGTGTGCAAACACAAGTGTCCTAGTCTGGCTCAATTATACAAAGCCTGGGTCCAGGTCTTTGGTGTGGTTTCCATATCGCTCTGATCTTACATTTCATTAGATTAAGTCATTCCTTAAATTTTGTTGGTATATTATGGTACACTGCTGTTCATTTGAAAAAAATCTCAGTCTCTAACAATTCCTCCAGCATGTACAAAGCAACACTGCCACCTCCCTGAGGAGCGGAGGACGAGCTGTGCATTGTCCCTGCATTCTTTTCAAATGAACCAGGATTGTTTTTAAGGCTCATTTCTGGTTTATTTGTAAGCTGGTTTTATTATGGAACCAACAGTGGGCTCTCTAAACATATTTTTCAAATGATTCTCCAAGAAAAGTAAACTTTGTGGGTCTTTGCGTCCATAAATTCTCGTGCCTTTCAGCATTTCTAGGACAGTCAATTTGTGGGGCATTCTTTGCTTCATGATTTATTCCCACAGCTGCTATCCCTTGCTATGGCCTGGTGAAAGGCAGGCTTCCCATTTGACAAGGTTTCTCTGCTTGTTGATTTTGTTGGAGCTGGGCTCACCAACATCCCAACTGCGTGTCTGTCCCTATGGCTGTGACTGCTGGGGACATGGGACATGGCCACAGCACAACCCTGGATGTCACAGTGTGTGGGGCAGGAGGAGACCAGGATGCTGAGAAACCCGAATAAGTCAGTAAAGCTGCTTTCAGTTTGTGCTGGATTTTTAATAACATGGGTGACAGAGAAGAAAAAGCTAACATTTAATGGAATCTCTTTTATTTGCAAAGTCTCTACAGCACAGTTTCCTGTGGCATCCCTGCTCTGTGTGTTCTTTGTCACCTGTAAAGCCCCACAAGGATGGCAGGACATACAGGGCTCTGATTTTTCATCCTCCCTTCGCTTGGAAGAGGGTTGAAGGTCTCAGACATCCCATGGCTGTGCCCCACACCATGCTGCAGGGCTCAGGGGTGTGACACGGGACAGCAGCAGTTCCAGAACAGTTCCAGAGCAGTTGCAGAGCTGTGTAGCTCGCACAGAGGCAGGAGGGATCCCCCCCCAAATGCCAAGCCCCAGGGAGCCACGCTGAGCCGTGTGCCATCGCTTTGGGAATGCTCTTGAGCCAGCAGGTGTGAGGCTCTGTTTGCTCCCCAGGTTTGGGAAGGATTAGCTGTGCTCCATGACTCATGATGAGTCTGAATCCCTTTTGAAGGATTCCAGGCCAATATTAAAGAGGGCTGAAGTAAATCTTAATAACTAAACTTTTGCTGTCTCTCCCTGGCCTGCACACGCTGAGCAGCTGAAGGAGCTGTGTGAGTGTGTTAAGGGGAGCTGGAGATACATTACTTGTCGTTTCCTCCTCCCAGAATCCCTTTAATCTCTGTGTTATGCAGCAGGCAGAAAGTGGAGCAAGGAGGTGGCAGCTAGAAGGTGGTGGCACTGATGTGGCTCCAGGGCCGGCTCTCCTGTCCCTCATTTCCATCTGGCAGCATCAGTAGCAAGCAAAATGTGTTTATCCAGGAAAGGCTGCTGTGGTGGTGGCAGTGGCTTCTCTCAGTGTGCCCTGCAATCATCCCTTGAGTGCCACAGCGGTTTCTCCTGTCCTTGTCTCTCCAGTGGTGCCAGTGAAGGGCCAGCACAGTTTTGCTGTGGAGGGACAGTGGCTATCCCAGTGTCAGGCACCAGGAACCACTCCAGAGGAGAGAGAGAAAATCACCACTATGCTGCAGTGCTGCAGGGTCCTGCTTCCCTTCCTCGAGGATCTATGTGCCTCTTTATTTTGTCTGTTTGACCAAACATAAATATTCTGATCTGAGGTCATCCTGACAAATTTTGCAGGAATGATGATTCTTCAAGTCTGCCATGCTGTCCCATACGATCCAACTATCAATGGGATTGCACTAAATCAACAAGACATCTAAGCACTGTTCCAGAAACACATTTAACTCTTCCCAGAGATGATCATTTATGTGATCTCTTGCTCTAAGTACAAACCAATTGTTCTCCAGCAGTGGAGAAGCATTGGCATCAGACAAAGCAAACAAAGCTGACAAATGCAGATCCAACCTTAGCCCTGCCTTTTTTTTTTTTTTTTTTTTTTTGCAGCTATATAGAAAGAGCTTGCAAGGCCAACATCTGCCTAACTTCAGTGGTAATTCAGATAATTGGTGAGAAGTGAAAGTTTAACACTATCAATAAGGCTCTGCATGGCTTGGCATGGGGTACCAAGGCCTAATTGTGGACGTATGGGTGTGGGTTTGCAGAGAACACTTGCCTGGCTCCATGGAGAAAAGTATTCATGCTTACACATAGGGCTTGAATGAAACTGAGATGGGAGAGGAATTTATTCTGTCTGCCTCCGGTGGCGAGAGTGATTTGGACCAAAATCAGCAGGTCAATAAAGGCAGAAGAGAATTGGTCTTGGTAGGGTGTTTGGCCAGGCGTTTTGGCAGAACCTTTATTTTGATTTTCCTGGTGTCCAAAGATAAAGCATGTGCCTGTGTTTCCTCTCAGATCATGAACTCATACAGGTCACAGTCAGTGCGTGTGCGTTCAAACCATGGCCTTCCTGTAACTGATGAGACTTTTGTGAAGTTTTCATAAAACTCTGACTTGGTGTAGATCAGTTTGTGCTTTCATTTTCCTAGCATCTTATCCCCCTGTGTTTTAACGGGCAGTCAGATGTTCCTTTGTCAGCCAAGCCTGTGTTGTAGCACAGATTGAAACAGACCTCACTGTGCTTTCAGGAACATCTGTCTGGGCTGCTCATGGGGGGCTGAAGGGCTGGCTCCAAGGGGAGAGCCTGTTCTCAGGACCATTGCAAGGTTGGGGCTGCACATTATGATGGATTCACGGGGATTGCACAGCTGGTTGTGCCCATTTGGTGGTCTGGGCTCCTTGCTAGCCAGCTGTGCTAGCCTAGTGTCTCTTCCAAGGTACCTGAAGACCTGGACTTGGGGTGAGAAATGTAGTCCTCACCCATGCAGAGATTTTCAGTGCAGTCTCACAGGTAACACACACATTTAAGCACATCTCTCTGTTAGAAGTAAAATGCTCCCAGCTCTGAAGTGACATCACAGGCAGAGATAAAGCAGTGCCCACCTGGGAAAGAACTGACCAGGGCTGTCCATGGCTGTCCTGGCTGAGCAGTGCCATTTCCAGCTTCATCCCTGAGCTTCATCTCTGCTCACAGAGGTCATGTTGTCAGAGGATAACATGGGCCTGGAGACATGATGTTACAGAGAAATCACTTTGTGGCTCTAGGCTATGGGCAGAGCAGATGGCCTGAGATCCATGGTGGGGCTCAAGACAAAGTCTGGCCAAGGTGTTATCATAAAACAGCAGCTCCAGAAAAGTCCTGTGAGACTGCTGTGGCTGCTTGTCACCCAGCTCAGAATCACTCCACACTGGAGTTGATGTCAGCCTGCTGCTCGGCTGGGAAGGAGCCCCACAGTCCTGCCCACGTCCTGCTTTGAGAACTGACTCCTGCTCCTGGTGCAGCTGTGAGGAAGACACAGTCCTGAGAGGGCCCTGAACAGCGTGATTGAACCTGCCAGAGTGCCAGCCCTGATCCTGCCCCGCTGGCACCTTGGGACAGTCAGAGGATCCACGGGGCAGCTCCTCTTCCCCATCAAGCTACAATATCTCAAACATTAAATGGAAAGCCAGCCTCACAGCCAGCAGCAGTCCTGCCTTTCAAAGGTGGCTGGGTCCAAAACAAGGCCAGGAGTTGGACCTGATGATCCTTGTGGGTCCCTTCCAGCTCTGGATATTCTCTGATTCCAGGGCCACTTTCTGCAGTCAGTGTGTGAGCAGGGGCAGGTTGCCAGGTCTGCCTGGTACACACCATGGCCTTGGACAGGCCTGTGTTTCACCTTTGCTCAGCTGCTGTTTGTGGGCAACAAAACTGCTGCTGTTGCCAGTAGGAGTCCCCTCTCCCCACTCCCAATTCCTTGCCAACTCCCTCCACCCCAGCAGAGCTGTCCCCATCCTGGGCACCACTGAGGTGAACTCGCTCCCCAAACCCCAGCTCTGAGCCACGAGGCAGGAATGAGCTGCTGGTGGCAGAAGGGACAGTGACTTGCTGCTGCTTTTTCAGTGGTCTCCTCCTTGGGGACACAGCAGCCCCAACACTAGGCCAGGTGAGCCGTGTCTATCCTGCCTGTCCCAGTCCTTAGCCTGTGAGGAGGGCACTTCCCCCACCCATAGGGCATGTGCCTCATGCTGCTCAGCCCCTGTGCTGCTCTGGCAACTCCCCAAGGAGAGGATGGTGCTGGCAGTGCTCTGCAATACCCCAGTGCAGGGATGCTCTGATGCAGGTGATAAAAGTCCCATCCCATCCTGGTTGTCTGCTGAGCACCAGACTCAAAGTGTCCTCACAGGCTGAAGCAGATGGCTGGATCTCCTGATCCTGGGGTGGAGAGAAGATTTGAACATGTCTTTTCTGTGCATCACCAGGCCAGGCAAGGCCCAAGCTGTCCTCTGAGCTTTCTACAGCTCTGAGGTCAGCTCCTAGAGAGGAGGATGACTCATGGCTGCAAGTCACAGGCAGTGCTCAAAGCTTGGGCCACCAAAGGAAGCTGTGACTGATGCCAGGAGGTCTTGTTTGCACCTCTGGCACAGCCCTGCTGCACAGGACATTTCTGGAAGCCAATATCAGTGAATGGGACTTGATGCCAGCATAGAAGTGAGGAGTACTTCTAACAGAAAATGTTCATGAGCAAATTCACCAGGATAGGTCTGCCATGTCTCTCATCATCCTGGGAGGATTTCTCATTGTGGGGTATCACAGGAGGGAGCAGGATTGCTGACAGAAAGGCTGTCTCTGAGCTGGGGGTGGCACAGGATGACCAGTGTGCAGGGCTGCTCCCTGCGTGGCACTTCTCACCATCCAAACTGGCACAGGCAGGCAACAAGGGTGCTGGGGGGTGGGACCAAGATTGTCTCTTCAGTGCTCCAGCCACCACTTTTCATATGATAAATGTTCCTCTGAAGTGCTAGCATAGCAGTTCCCTCGAAAAATAAGAATGTTGATGAAAATTTAATTCCCATATAGCACTTAGAGCTCAGGCCTCCAGACATGCAGCAAAGGAGGAGGAGAGGAATGCAGCTGGGGTCAGACACAGCTTCAAGGAAAGAAGCAGCTGAATGGTGGTTTGGATGGCGCCAGGAGCTCCTCCAGCCCTGTTTTTAAGCACTGTTGGTTGTAAGGGAAAGATGCAAGCCCTAAGCTGGCATCTGCCAAGCTGCAAAGTGCGGCTCTGCTTCAGAGGCTGCTTCCCTCTTGTGCAGAGATGTTCAGCATTTTTGTCTGACACTGACCACTGCGTTTCTTCAGATGGTTTGCAACAGGTTTTGGAAGCTCACAGAAATATTTGAGAGTCAAGTCATGCATCCTGCTGCATGAGGAGGTCCAGATTGGGATGGATATTTGAAATAACAACTGTGTCAACTGTTGAGTGTGTGCTGCTCCTGGAAGTGGCTGGTACTTGCACTGGCCTGTCCTCACATTTTTTGACAGCAAGCCCTGAAGACAAGGCTGGATAAAATTTTCCTCCTTGCCCTGTAGCTTAAGGATGGGCCAGGCTTAAGGATGTTTGTAAGCTCAGCATAGCCTATGATGAACTCCCTGTCTAGGGGAGGTGACCTGCCCATGGAATTGCTCAGCTCTCACACCAGAGCAGTGAGTGACATTGCTGGCTCACAGCCGTTCCATCCATCAGCACAAAAACAAATTGGAGACCTCTTCTCCTTGCACAAAATGATCATTGCATAGTCCCAGATCCCCTCTGTGACAGTTTTCCCACAGGGCAGGAGGCAAAGGAGGGGCTGTGAGGTGGAGCATGGACCAGCTGCAGTGGGGGGATCCCCCAGACTGTGCCCTGCTCACTGGAGGGCAGTGGGATCTGGGGAATCTGGGTTCCCAAGCACTGCTCCTGCAGCCAAGCAGTGGGAGAGCTCTGGCAGTGAAACCCACACGTTTTTATCACTTCTTGCAGCAGGGCAGATGATGAATCTTACACCCACCACACGGAAAATCATCATCACCTTCCAAGCTATGCTCCAAGGGGATTTGTGCCCTCTCCTTCTCCTCACCAGCCTGGCTGGCAGCTCCAGGGGGCTGCTGAATTGTTTGTTTGCTAGGAAGGGCTGTGAAATAAGCAGAAGCAGCAGGGAATGTGGGCCCTGAATGCACAGACTGTTAGAATCCCCCTTGCCTATGTGGATGTGGTACCTCACTTGGTCTGGCTGTGTCGGAAGTTGGAGTGAAATGGTGCAAATTATTTGGCACACGTGGGAGCTGTGAAGGGAAGTGATGGAGGATCCTCACTCAGGATATTTTACAGCCTGATGGGGCACTGCTGTGTCCTTGGCAGGGTGGTGTATGTGACTCAAAAAGGCTTTGCTGTCTCTGATTCCTGTGAATAATGGGATGTTGTGTGTAAATTGCCTCAGTTGAAGGCAGGATGCTCTAATGCCTGGGATACTGGACCAGGACTAGGAGAGTACAGAACCATTCTTGGGTGATTGACAGATTGTTTTTATTCTTAGATAGTTTCTCACCTCCCTTAGGTCACCTATTCCATAAAGATCCATCTCTTCCTCAGGGAAAGTGCCAGGCTCTGCACAGTTCTTCAGTACTGTGAGCAGTCACAGAGAAGGGTCTATGCAGAAAAACTGGGGTACAGATCACCCTGTGTGAGATCCCAGCCAGGAACTGGTTACCTCTAACCTGCCTGCATGGCCCAGGAGTAAACATGGGCATTCTCAGAGCCTGGGCTGTCTCATTTGGTTTCCAGGGTCCCTGAGGGGGATGACTTCTGCAAAGGGGGTGCAGATAACTGGGTGCAGTGCAGGTACCCAGAGTGAGGGTCTAAATCTGTGTCCACAGGCAGAACCAGCACTTACTGAGGATGTGCCATGGGGCAGAGGAGGGATACAAACTCTCCTGGCTGCAAGGTTTGCCAGTGACTTCAGCCATCACTTCACCCTGGGTTAAGAAGAACAGCACACACACAGACTTTACCACATACTGAAGGCTACATTTTTCCCTCACAGCAAGAATCTATCTGTGGTGTCCAAAGAAGCACTGGAATTTGGCAGGAGATCATTGTCCCACATGAAGCCTTCACTAAACATTTGTTCTGAATGTGAAACATGGTTTGTACAGAGGACATGGAAAAGTCACAAGCAATGGCATCTCAGGGAGCCCCATGCTTTGGGGACTGCTCTGGAAGGGATTATTTTTCAGCTCCATCCCACATCCCAGGAGAGCTGTGTTGTACATGAGCTGTTGGCAGAGCTCAGCAGGTTGCTCCCAAGGACAAAAATGCTGTTCTTGCCTTTCTTTTCCTTCCAACCCCAGCTCATTCTGGGCAGCTGAGGAGAAGCAGCCTGGGGCTGTGCTGGTGGGCAGGGAAGTGTGAGGTTATGTTGTGACTGAGGTGTCTGTATTTGTGGCAAACTGTTCTGAGCTTCCAGCAGGAAAGCATGGAACTGAGCTCTGTATTTCACCTTGTGATACAGCTGTCCTCTCGAGGACAAATTTGCAGAACCAAAGGTGTAGAATATGACACTAACTCAAATACAGGCATGGTTACCTGGGTGATGGGATGAGCTAGATAGTTCACAAGGCTGGTCCAGCAGAAGCAGGGATCAGTGCCAGACTTCTGTGCCACACACACACCCTACACACTTTGTCCCTGTATGAGCACCTCAGGACAATCCTGCCCCTTTCCCTGACACTCTCTCTCTCACAGTTTTACAGCTACGGCTCCAGCAGAGGAGGACCCGTGAGCAGCTGGCAGACCAAGGCATCATGCCACGTGAGTACCTTCCTCTGCCTTTTCCATCCTGGCTCAGAGGGCTGTGTTCCTCCTGGGCACTGCTGGGGCACTGTGTGGCACCAGCTGCCTGCTCAGACCCCACAGCTCAGAGCAAACTTTCTGCCAGGGGGACTTTGCTTCCAGCCCTGCAGAAATGTGGTGATCCCTGGTGCTGTACAGTGCATTTATCACACAGGCTATAATGCCCCTGCTCAAACTGAAGTCAAGAGAAATGCTTACTTTGCGCCATCCAAAATTTCAGCTGCAGAGCTCCCCATCCCAGAGGTCACTGTAGCAGGACAAGCATATCCAGCTCAAGCTGTTCATGTAGGCAAGGGCAGAGAATCTCCTGCTCTCCTGTAAAAGCCAGGAACCTCTGTGCCAGGGCAAGGAAGGGGATGAGAGGGCCCATCCCAGGAGGCTGGGGAGGAAGGCAGCTCTGGGGCACTGCCCTGGCCCTGGTGCAGACAGGCAGTCCCTGGAGGATTGAGCCATACCTGGGTCTGTGCCCACAGGGCAGAGCTGCCAATGCACACCTGAGGCAATGAGCCCCCCCAGGGGCTGCTTGCTGCAGAGGGACAAATGTGTTCCCCCTCTGACCCCAGCCACTCCTGCTCACCTGGCACTCGGCCTGAAGGACAAACTCCAGGACAGCATTATCATGAAATCATTCTGCTCCAAAGTCAGTTGCTAGAGCCCAAAAAGTCAGTGAATGAAAACCATCCCCTTCTGCACCTGCAGGTGCATCATGAAAGCTGTAGCACCACTGGAGAAAGGATGTTGGGAGCTCAGCCCTGCTCAGTGGAATACTCCATCCTGACCTAGCTCAGGCTCCATGTGCAAACCTGTGGTTACCTGGGACCCAGGTAGAGGATTCTCCTTTCTGTCTCATCAAGGACCCCTTGGGTTCACTGCTAAGATCACAGTTGTCCAGAGGCTGTGTCACTTCTGTCTCTTCTGGTTGCCCTTGAAGACTGTGAAGGAGCTCTTGCCTGAGCAGCAGAACAGCACCTCTCTAAGAGCATGGCTCTAGCACTGCTTGCTGCACCCTGTCCCTCCCCTGCCCCTCCTGGAGGATTGTGCTGAACAACAGATGCCTTCTCAGGACATTCTTGTCAGCACCAAGCACTAGGAAAACTTGAGCAGGATGACAAAAATCATGACTGCCAAAATGATCAATGGTTTTTAAGACTGATAAATGTATATTCTTTCCATGTTTCGCCTGTTTATTTCTTCAAGCATTCAGATTTTATGCTGTCTGCCATGAAAGGGCAGGCACTTTGATCACAAGACTCCAGGAGCTGAAGCTTTAGACAAAATACTGTGATATTTGTTAGAGTAATGCATGAACATGGGGCAGCAGTGCCCCCTGAGAGGTTTGTACACCTGGGGCTGCTCTGTCACACGTGGCACCGACAGCTCAAACCTTACACACTGCAAAGTATTCAGCCAAATATATTTGATGGCAGCTGAAGGGTATTTTCCTGTTACAGCTTCTTTGCACTTCCAGCTTCTAGGCTGACATTTTGCAGTCTGGTTTCTGTCCAAGAAGACCATTTTGGGAAACTTGAGCACGGTTCACTCACTGAAAGTAATAGAAGAAAAGGCACTTATGCCATTATAAAAACAAACACACAGAATTTAACTGCTGAATTTGACATCAGGAGGAAGTGTCAGATGTTAGCATTTAATACATGGGAGCCCCAGCAGCTTCTCCATGGCTTGGGCATGTGCAGACATTCCTTATGAAAAGCAAGTCTTTGTTAACCATATCTGCCCATGCCATGTTGGTTCTGAGGACCAGCAGGTGAGTCCTCCTGGCTGTGATGGACTGCAAAAATACCTGTGCTTTAAAGTGCAAAAATACCTCCTGCTCTACACAACCACACTTCATCCTCACTGAAGCCTTAAAACAACTGTCCAAGGTGGTCAACATCACACATAGCACCTCTATCCTGGTGCCCCCAGGTGCCCTCACGCATTTCATGCTGAAATGTCATCCCCTGACAAGTTCTCTGAACTAGCAGTGCTAGCAATGTCTTTATTTGTTCTGTAGACTGACACAAGCTGCAGCACTCACATAATTCCTCCAAAAATCTTGGTAAATTACTAAACTCTGCAGCACTTTCCTCTTGAATAGCACAGCAGTTGGTCAGTGCCTGTAGCACACTGCCAACATCAGTACTTCACATGAGCAGGGCTGGGAAAGTCATCTCTCTTGCTAACTTCATTTTCTCATGTGCACTGTTTAATTTTGCTTCTCATTAAACCAGCTGCCACCAGTGCTGGTGGCTGCTCACTGGAGCATGGCACAGCAACACCAGCTTGTCTGTCTGTCTGCTTTCCAAATGGCAGGAGTAGGAATGTGCCTTCTGTGTTTTTCTGTGATTCACTGGATGTTCCAGGAGTTGCCTGGGTGTTGACTACCAAAAGCCAATTCAGAGGGCTCCCAAACCTTTCCTGTTTCTCCTCAGTCTTCTTTTCATCCTCCCCTAGACTGATGGAGGATAACAAGGCCTGCATGAAAATAGTTTCTGTCTTTATTGGAGCCCATTCAGAAGATGGAAAGAGAATTCCTGTTGCCAGACAAAGAGTTGCAGCAGACTGTTTTTGTGGGTCAGGACACCTTCCTCTTCCTTGTCCCAATGGGAACAGTTAGTTTTGTCTGCTTACACAGACAGAACAGAATTTTTGTAGGATATGAGAAGTATTAACCCCTTCACTATGCAAATTCTACCTTGACTTCTACTGCACCTCAGTAAACAAGGAAATGTGCAAGATTCTCCATGACTCCAGTACAGGCTGCTCCATGGGACTGGTGTTCACTGGTCCAAGAGCCAGGGAATATTGGCCTATTTTGGGAGTGCCACTGGGTTAATCCTCCTTGAAGTCAGGAGATGCTGAGGACATGATGTGCTGCTTGCCTGCCCAGGGAGGTCCCATGTGACACAGCTGCTTCTGAGAGGGGTCAGGACAAATGTGCAGTCATGGTCAGAGACAGAAGAGGGATACAGGGCCACCTGGCAATGCCCTCACTGGAGGCTGCACCACACACCCCAGGAGCTGAGGCAGGTATTCATTTTCCTGCTGACCTCAAGCCTCAGTCACCCACAGGTTTTACTTTCAGGTGAGGTCTCTCACAGGTGTTTGCTGTTCCCAGATGTGTCTTCTGGAGCTGTGGTGCCTTCCACGACCTGCAGGGAACATGGCAAGGAAAAGATTTATCCACTCTGACGTGTCCCACAGAGCACTGTGTTTCCAAGCCTGCACCCCTCCCTGCCCACGTGCCTCCTGCTCTCCCCATGCTCTCCATCCCCCCTGCTCTCTTGCCATGGGCTGGCTGAGAGCATGGGATTTCCCAGAGCTTTCCTGAGTTATTTTTAGTCAGCACAATAAAGAGAACAGCTAGTTTGTGTTGCTATTTTTATAGCACTCATTAAAATGCTGTTGCTGAATATCCTGGTAGCTGCTTGCTTCCGCTCCTGTGCTGACTGCTCCTCTTTCTTTCCTGTTGCAGCACTGAAAAGCCCATCTGCATTCCATGAACAGCGAAAAAGTCTGGAGCGAGCCAAGGTAACTCCTGCAGCCGTCCCCATGAGGGAACACATGGGCTTGCTTTGCATGTCACGGGGTTTGAAAGCACCTTCCACCACTGTCCCCTCCTCTGGCACCCTCCACGCTGGCCCAGTGGCCAAGGATGAGGGGCAGGCCACCTGCCCCTGCTTCCAGAAATGCCTCCAGGCTCACAAACACTCTGGAGCACGCTTCTCCCAGCAGGGAAGGTTTTAAAAAAGGGCAGACTGTGAGGTTTTACAGCAGCCCCAGGTTTTACAAAAGGCAGGGCAGGGTTCAGCATGGCTTTGTCAGTCGTTGCAGTAAATGTCCCACCAGTGGAACTGCTGCTTCCCCTCCCTCACACCCACAGCCTGCTCCTCCTGCACTGACTGCTCTGCACTCCTGGCAGCGAGCTCAGAGCAGGGCCAGCAGTGGCCAGGCCTGAGGGAACACAGGCAGCAAGTGTGCAGGGGGAGTGCAGGTGCCAGCTGCAGCCAGCCCCCAGGGAACTCACACTTGTCACCAGGCAGGAGCTCTGGCTTTTAGCTCTGCAGTGCAGCTTGGCCATTGGGACACATCCAAGGGGGAAATGGGCCAGGCTCTCCCCCACCCCATTACCTAAAAACTGCCAAAAGCATAGCCATTTCCAGAACACCCTGAAACTCTGTGATCTGATCACTTTTTGGGAAATCACATTGGTTTCCCAATTGCCAACAATCCAGCCTTGATCAAGCTGGAGGGATCATCCCAGAAAGGGAAGCAATTAATCATGCAGGTTTTGCTTGAACACAAGAATTTGTTCCATTAATCTGCAAAATGTTCTTGCAGTCACATGGGAAGGGACCTTTGCAAGGAAGAATGATTGTGAAGTACAGGGAAGTGCTCTTCTGAACTTAAACACACTCCGAATCACTTGCCCCAAGTCTCCCGTGGTAATAAATGGCAAGCATAAGAAACACAGTATGACTCTGAAAGATTAGTATGCTTAAAAAATTTCAAGCAATCCAAAGTATCCTTGAAGTGTCATATATTTTACAGTTAAAGTATACATTTGTGTCTCTTTCTCTTTCCCTTCAAAAGCTTTCACTGGCTAGTTGCCTGGGGAAAGGGGAAGGATGGTCTAGTCTATCCCAAACCACAGGCATGTTTAGAAAGTGCTAATGAAGACACTGAGCACAGCCCATAACAAACATTATTCCCTTGCAAAGCTGCCCTGCTTAGACCTGGGACCGGGAAGATCAGCAGCTGTTTCCAGACAGTTACTCAAAGGCATTTGTTGTTTAGCTGATATTCCCCCAAGCTGATGCTGTGCAAACAGAAAGCAGATAACTGTTCATGTGTTGTGAAAGCTCCTCTGCTTCAGCTGATGTTAAAAAAGCTCACATCTGAAGTCTTCATCATTTGCACCCCAGAGACACAAATGCAGCTTATTAACAGCCAGGGTCCAAAGGAGCTGAAGTCACAGCAGAAACACAGCTGTGGGACAGCAGCTGGAGCTGAGCCCAAGTCAGGACCTGATCTAAGGATTAGTTGGAAATGCATTATGTGAGTTTAAATGCACTCAGGTGCAGACACCAGCTGGCTCTGACCTGGCACAGGAACCAGGCAAACCTACACACGGGCCAAGCACGGGATTGTGTGGTGGAAATAAGCTAGGAAAAATATGGGGGAAGGGTAAGGCGTTGTAAAGACTTTAGTAAATAAACTGTCTATTGTTTGTTTAAACATGTCACTGGCTATGTTAGAGGCTGGCAGTGGGCCAGCACAGCAGACTTTGATGTCCTATAATAGACTGCTGGGATGGAGGACAGAGAGCAGGCTGGCTTTCCTGGGGTTGTCTGGCTCAGCAGGGCTTGAGCACTCACCCAGCACCCCAGCACAGAGGGGCTGTGGGGTGGCTCTCATGGCTCTGCCCAGAGCAGGACAGCCCCACTGAGCAGGTCCTGACTAACTGTGAGCACTGACAGACACCCAGTGCCAGTGCCCTGCTCTGGGGTGTGAGCTCTGACAGACACCCAGTGACCTGCTCTGGGGTGTGAGCTCTGACAGACACCCAGTGCCAGTGACCTGCTCTGGGGTGTGAGCTCTGACAGACACCCAGTGCTGTGTCTCCCTTGCTGGTTTGGGGTTGTGGGTCAGCTGCTGATCACTGGATTCTCCAGAGCCTTTCATACTTTTCCCATGCATGGAGTAACTGATTTCTGCCTAAGGCCCTGTCCAGTGAACACTGCAGGAGTATCTCTGCTGCATTAAGTCTTCATCCACTGCTGTGCTCCATCAGCTGGCTTAGCTGTGGCTGTGACTGAACACAACCCCTCCCAAATGTCCTTCTTGAAACTGTAGTACATGTATTCCAGATCATCAATAGTGCCAAATCGTGGTGCACTGTAATCAGTTAGCCTTGAATGATTTAGAATGAGGGAGTATGTCTTCTATCATTCAAGGCAATAATTAATATATTGACTAGCAGGAAAAATAGCTTTGTAATAGGATTTGATTTATTTTTCTGTTTAGACTCTTGAGCCATTTCCAATTCCTCTGGTGATCCACAGCTATGCTCCTTTTTGATATTATTCTTATCCAGACCAAATTTCTTTGGCTTGCATGTGAGAAAGCCATGGGAGATAATGTCAAAACATGCTTTGAGTCAAGCTGCATGATATTCATTGTTTATTCCTGTAACAGAAAACTGTCATTTCTCCATAGAAGGAATTTTGTTTGGTGTGATGTGATTTGTTCTTGATAAATCCATCCTGGCTGCTGCTCACCTCCTTGCTATCTTCAAAATTCATTTATACAGATTGTTTGATTACTTCGTCCAGTATCTTGCTGTCTGCTTTATAATTTCCTGATTGCTTCTTCCCATCTCTTTTAAATCTAACAATTACTCTCCTTTGCCCAATTTCCTGGAAAACCATAGATAGTTGCTATTACTCCAGCCTCATGTGTCTCAAAATTGTTTGGGAACATTTAACTCCTCTGAGTACCCTCTAACCTGTTCTCCAACCTGACAATTGGGGTTTCTTCTCTTTTGTTGCTGAAGGCTCTTGGCTGAGCCACCTGTTTGATAAAGAGCCATTTATCTTTTTAGTGAGGATGGTTTTTAAAAGGCATTAAATCCTGTAGCCATCTCAGCAGTATGCACAATTATTTCTCCTGTTTATGGAACACAGGCAGCATTTTCCATTGCCTGGTCCTGGCTGCAGAAGTCCTTATAAGATCTTTTTCTCATGATCCTGTACATTTTGTACTGTGGATTTCCAATTTAGCTCCAGCTGCTTGTACTCTTCTTTTATATTTATCCTTAAGATTTTAATCTCTTTGAACTATGTACAATTTTTTGTACCATTTCTTCTTGCAGCTCAGCTTAGCTAAGAGCTTGTCTAAGTTGAGCTCTAGCTTTTCTTCACCAGGAGATAAGCTTATATGTGTATTCTTGAGGTCATCTGCCCTCAAGGCTGACTTTCTTGGCCCTTATGGATGGTGTTCCTGTACCTCTGTGTGCCTCTCTGTTCCTAAAGCCATGAGGGAGTTGGCACAAGGCTCCAGGACTGTGTCCATCACAAGCCCAGCAAAGCAGATCTTCCCAACCCCATATCACACTTGGGTTAGGAATCCCAGAGCACAGGGGCTGCAAGGCTGCAGGAAGGTTGAGCCTTGTGGCTGACCTGGGCAGAGAGTCTGAGTGGCTTCATGACTTGTTCTGCCTGATACCTCACCCTGGAGTGCTGAGCTTCCTACAGAAGCCACTGCTACCAGGACATTCTGGAGCATCTCTCAGAGTGACGTGGTGTGCTGGCCCACCATTCCCAGGGAATAGTCTCACCCTTCCTATGAATTCTCACAACATTTCAGGCATCATAGTGATGGCAAAGGGCACACAGTGGGTGCAGTGAACAGTCAGCAGCTACGTGCACGTTGTTCCCTTTCTGAAAAACTTCTGCCCAAGTGTTTCAGTGATGAAAAATGTCATTTGGGAGCTCACTCAATCCAGCTTGTAATAAAGCCAAAAGAACTGTGGGATGGCACAGGGGCAGGTGTTCTCAGTACCTTATTGCTGCTCTAGCCAGGTAACTCTGCATTTGTGTTCTGCAGACTGAAGATTATCTCAAGCACAAGATCAGAAGCAGGCCTGAGAGGTCAGACCTGGTCAATATGCACATTCTGCAAGGTAAGACTGCCTGAACTTCTCCCACATACTCCTTGTGTCTCCTGCCCTGGGACTCGTGTTTCTCCTGCCCTTCTTGTGTTCCTTCAGGAATCTCACTGCTCTTACTCTGTTCCAGCTGCTCATGGGAGGCAGACACAAACGGGATACGTTGTATGAAATTCTGTCCACGCCTGGTGTTCAGGAAACAGGACACACTTTTATTCCTTGACACAGTCCCAAGGCCACCCAGTCTCTCCCATCTCTGGCAGGAAGCAGTGTAGGATGCTCTAGGAACAGTGGAGTATAGAACAGCCGTGAGAGAGAAGTCTGTTATTGGACACCAGTGCCAATGTCTGATCATGAAGAGACACCCAGGGAATTTGTTGTCCAGGGCACTGAAATTCCTATAGCAGGTCATTGTAACACCTTCCCAAAGCTGGACATATTTTGTGCTGCTATAATTCTGGATATTCTATGTGACAGCCTGTGCAGTCAGTGACCCAAGCAGAGCTGTATGAAAAGCCCTGCTGTTATCAGTCCATGAACCACAGCAGCTCTCTCCTCTCCTCTCCCATCCTGGTGTTCCCTCTCAGCCAGAGAGCTGGCAGGGCTGTATCCCATCACAGACAGCAGAACACCACAGTGTCCCTCATTATCTCCCTAGATAACAAGATCCTTAGAGACAGAGAGGATGTGCAGCCTCCCTCCCTCCTTGAGTCCTGTCACTTGCCTGGAAGAAGCAGATCACTCTCTGGCAGCTGTGAATGCTGCCCTCTGCTCTCAGCATGGATGCAATCTGTATTTCTTTTTTCTTCTGGCAGGCAGGAGGGCTGTGCCTGGTTCCCGTGCTGGATCAGTGTTGCTGCCTTGCAACCCTCGGGTTTCCATCCCTAAAATAAGCTAGCACCATTGCTTGTCTAGGAGATGGAGAGGGTCCTTGCCTTAGGTTAAATAACAGAAGCAATGTGGACTGGAGATGGGGGGCTGTTATCAGCCATGGAGGCAGCTGCAGTCCTTGGGCATGGACAGCGATAGAGCCAGCCAGGGGAGAGAGACTGCAGAAAGCAGAGAGTGCCTGGCTGTGCACTCAGCAAGATGCATGTGCTGCCCCACACCCCCCTTACCTGCAGCCTCTGCTCACACCTGTGTCCATCCTGCTCTGCATTTCAGAGCTGTGTCTTGGCATATCCATTTTGTGGATTTGACTTACAAATCCATTTTGTTCACAGCTGGACCTAGAGGTGATTGTAACTGGCCAGGTGACACAGTTTGCATCATCCAAGTGCTTTACAGGCACCCCTTCTGCTACAGTTCACCCCTAGGAGTTCATTTGTGTTCACTGGTCTGTGTAATCTGAGGACAGGAATGGCCCTAGACCAGCTCTCCTGACCTCCTGTAGAGAATTTCCATGGTATTAAGCCCTGTAGTTTGTATTCCCTACAGTATCTCCTCCAGAGAGTGTCCAGGCTTTGAAGACAGAACAACTTACATGCAGCTGTTCTTACTTTAGACCCTCAAGGGTTTAGAAATGGTCTGGTTTAGAAATGGTCTGGACTCCCTCACTACTCACTCCTGGTCCAAGAGAGGAGCCAGATAGCTTTGTTCAAGAAATCTGTCTAAGCTGCTATTCTTCTGTCATCCTTCAATAACTAGGATCTTCTCAGCTGGCTTTGGTAGGGCTGTAGCTTCCAGATCTACCTGCTTTTGCTCTGCTCCTGCCCAGCTTGTTTTTCCCTGAAGGCCTGGAGCACTGTAGTCATGTCACCTCCAAAAGCCCACAGCCCAAGACTCAGCATTTTTAATTCCAGTGTAAGCCATTTACTCCAGTTGTCAAGTGCTGCCAATGATTCTATTCTCCAGCTGTTTCCCATCTGCACTGGCCCACAAGGGGCCATTGTGCTCCTGGCAGGCAGGAGCAGGAGACCCCTTTGGCCCTTGTAAGTGGCAGCTTGCTCATGAAGTTGCCATCATAGATCACTCCTAGGCCTTGCAGGATGGTCCAGCTGTAGGCTGGGTTTACAAGCCCAGGATGGTAGACAGAGACTTTTGTTTGGGAATGGACAAGCTGGGCCTGAGGCTGAGAGAAGGAGCCATGTCCCAAACCCCAGCAGCCCCACTCAGTCTAGCAGAGCAGATCCTGCTGTGCTGAGCCACACTCAGCTATTGGCCACAGCCCCCAGAGGCTGTGCTGATGGGCACCACGTTCTCACTGAATGCTGTGCCCACAGGAACCCCTGGTCCTGATGCTTCTGTTTGGCCTTTTAGACTCAGCTGCAGAGGGGTCCATTCAGTCTACTCAAATGAAGCTGAAAAGAGCCCGACTGGCTGATGACCTCAATGAAAAGATTGCGCTGAGGCCGGGTCCTTTGGAGCTGGTGGAGAAGAATATTATTCCCGTGGACTCGGCTGTGAAAGAGGCCATAAAAGGTAGTGCCAGTGAATGTGTGTGTTGTGTGTGTGCATGGAGTGGGGCAGGGGCTGCTGAGGGGACCACAGTGACTGCAGGCAGTGACCCACCTGGATGTAAGAGCTGCATTTATTACTTAAATGCCATTATTTTCACAGTAACCAGTGCAGTCCAGCACAGCCTGTGAGCACAGAGCTCTCATCTTAGAGCAGTGACACTGAAAGATGCACCATTGCTCAGCCACATTCCCCCAGAAAGAACCTCCCTTCTTACACCCCTTTCCTCCCCAAGGCTTTGAGCACAGAAGTGATACTGTTGGAGAGAGGACACTCCTTCCTTCAGCATGGGAGAGAACCTTAGTGCACAGGTGTTGGTTGTGCCCTGCCAAGCTCTCACATCCCAGTAAATGGGGGTAGAGTGGCCCTAGTTCAGGAAGGGTGTGGGTTTTCTTTTTTTTTTTTTTTTACCGCTAGTGCTAGTGGTATGCAGGACCCAGCAGAGCAGGATGCTGCATCCCTGGGGTGTGGAGCATCCTTGGGGTGATAAATTCCTGGAGAATATGAGCAGGACCCAAAGAGGGTACACTACTGCCAACCAGGACCCAGCACTTGCATTATGCCTAAGCTTAGTTTTCCTCCATCACCTCCTCCCACCAGAGGAGGGAGGAAGAATCATCCACAATTACTTCCCCCATGCTGCTGCAGGGAAGCTAGTGTGGGAGTCAATACAGAGCAGAAAGGTGACTCAAATTTCACCAGGGCCCAGTGCCAGGACAGAGAGATCCAAAAGCAGAGAAAGGAGCAGGAAAGCCCTGCAGTGACAGGACAGCAACCCTTATTTTTGAAGTCTAGGGCTGTCTCCACATGTCCAAACTGGCACTCAGGTCTCCAGTGAGGTACTGAGAGCTGCTCTGCCCCTGGAAGCTGCTTGTTCTGTTCCTCACAGTTCCTCGATTAATGGGATCATTTCCACTGGCATAATCCCATTTGAAGGGTCTGATCTGGGGCTCAGAGCAAGCTGGGGACAATGGCAGGGCTTTGGGACAGAAAGGGTCTTGGAGTGACAGGAGAGATGCCAAAAATGAGAGTTGAAACAGGAAGCACTTTTGATTTTCATTTCATCTCAGATGAAATGACATGAAATATTCCAGGCTCAGACACTGCTCTGTCCTGCCCCAAAACTATTCCTGCTCTTGCTTTGGGGGCTGTGAAATGCAGGCTGTGTATGCAGCTTCTCAGCCTGGCCCTGGAGCTTCTCTGTTCCCAGCATGTCGCAGCTCTCCTCTTTGAAGGTGAAATGTTCCAGGACTCTGCCTGAAGAGGAATTTTTAAGGAGAGTTCAAGTAAAATCTCTCTGGCCACTTACTAAAGGAGGGAACAGCAGGGGGAAAAGAAGTTTCAAAAAATCCCCCCCCTTTATAAACATTTGATGCAGTGTGCGCATGACTTTGTCCCCTGGAGCTGAGGTTTGGAGACTGGGCAAATGAGCTTGAATCTTGAATAGAGCGTCTCTCCAGCTGCCTTGTCAAGAGCTCATGGTAAACAGAGATTTACTGGACCAAACTGTTAAAAACAAAAAGTCTGGCTTAAAAATTATTTGTTCAGTTTTAAATTTCTTCCTTTCACAATGTTCTTCTATCACATTGCTGGGGAAAAATGTGTCCGTGTAAGCCAGGGTGAAACACTCAGCACATTAGGGTCCAACATGAAGTTACTTGGTACCATAGGGTGCCATGAGAAGAAGGTGGTGCAGCTGCACCAGGAACACCAACCCAGCCCTCAGGTTTCTGCAGAAGAAAGCCTCAAGTTGAAGCATCCTCAAACTCATTTATGGAGTCAGAGGCACCTTGTAGTACTTACAGTTTGGGGCAAAGGGCTGAACACAGAGCAGAGATGAGTACTGGCACTTCTGAACGTTAAGCCTTTTGTTTTTGCAATACCAGAAAGATGACAGGGTTTAAAATCATTTTACTTTAACCTTGGAATCTCAACTGTTTATACAGTGGAAAGTTCAGCTGACGTGTTCCTCTAATCACCTCCGGCAGGGTGAGCAGAAAGTGCCAGACCCCAACCGAAAGCCCAAACGTCCCAGTGACAGGAGGCCGCCAGTGCCCTGCATAGCTGAGCAGTGATACAAGGAACTTTTTTTACCAGGTCCTTGTCATCACTTTGTCCAATGCGCTCAAGAGGACAATAGCCAGTGCATTAGAAACAGCCCGGAGCAAACACCATCCTGCCTGAGATTACAGCAGGGACACGGGATCGAGAAACAATATGCTCAGGCCGGGCTGGGTGAGAGCAGGACAGATAAGGGAAGCATTCCCCATTGGCACAGGCCTGCAGCATCGAGCAGCAGGATGCAGCACATTCCTGTCATGCTCTGGGCTGTCGCTGTGTCCTGAAGGTCCCTTGTGCTTCCAGCTTTGGCATCACTTCCCAACACAGGCTGCCCTGCCAGCGTAGCAGGAGCTCTGCAGATCCACAAGTCCCCTTGCTTGGAGGCATTTTTCCCAAGAGGAGATGTTCACGCTGGCCTGGAGGAGTGGGAAGCAGCTCCCATGCAGCCCAGATGGCCCATGAAATGGTGCAGTTCCTCAGGGACCTGTTTGGGTGCTGCCTCTGATGGAGAGGATGGAGAGAACACAGGCCCTCTTTCCAGGGACATATGAAGAGAGCGAGTTGAACAGGGCTGATCTCATTTGCCCAGCCCATGTCTGGGCAGCAGCTCAGGCAGGGAGCCAGGGCTCTGTCCTCGCCCACCCTGGCACCAGCAGCCGCAGGGAATGGAGATAACCCTTATCTCTCAGATAGGGGCAGGGGTCAGAGCAGGAGGTCCGTGTCGTTGAGAAGGTGCACATTGCTAGATCAGCAGCGGGGACAGGTGGAAGCTTGTCCCCAGGCCCTTCCTATTTCCCCATTTGTCACCTCACTATCAGCGTGCCAAGCTGCCTGACAAATGCCAGACATGAGCACGAGGAGATTACGAGTGTGGCCACGCTGCTCCTTCCTCTACCCCAACCTGCAGTTCTCCCGAGGCTCACATGAGACCTTTTTTTCTCAGCACTTTATTTATCATCAAACCTTGGGGTCAAACCTTGCCCGTCTGACTAGCAGATAAGAGTGCAGGAGCTGTGCAGGCAGAGCAGCCTGGGGCTGTGGGGCAGGCAGTAGCAGTGGTTTGAACCATGTCCGGTGAGTGAAACCTGTGGACAGAGACAGGATGTGAGAGTCTCTGCGCACCTGCAGCCACATCCACTCTTGTTGGCTCTTGTGCTGTGAGCAGATGGATCACACTCCGAGCTGATTTCAACCTCAGTCCTTCTGCTGAGGACAGACTCCCGTGTGTGGTGTGAGTGTCCAGCCAGGGTGCTCAGCTGAGGGAGGGCAACTCGTGCCTGTCTCCCATCCCAGCCCAGTGCAGGGGCAGGATGGCAGAGCCCCTCCTGCACCAGTCCCACCTGTCTGCACCAACCCTGCTGTGCTGGCCGGCCAGGCTCCTCAGAGCCTCTTTTCTCCCTGTCCCAAGGAACATGGGCCATGATCCTGGCTCCTCAGAGCCTCCTCTCTCCCTGTCCCAAGGAACATGGGCCATTGTCCCATCTCCTCAGATCCTCTTCTCTCCCAAGGGACACAATCCATGGTCCCAGCCTCTCAGATCCTCGCCTCTCCCTGTCCCAAGGAACATGGGCCACGGTCCTGGCTCCTCAGACCCCTCCTGTCTCCCTGTCCCAAGCTCCCCTGTCCATGGCTGGGTCCCCCTGCTCTCCCCCAGCCCCGGAGGTGTCCGATCCCCCCGCGTTCCCCTCACCCACGGCCGGGCAGGGGGCGGTGGGCGCGCCCGAGGCCCCCACAAGGCTCAGCCCGTCCCCTCAGGCTCTGACCGTCGCCCCTCTGCCCCCGCAGGCACCCAGGGCGCCTTTCCCCGGCAGACCGACGCCTTCGCCTTCGAGGAGGACAGCAGCAACGACGGGCTGTCCCCGGAGCGGCCCCGCAGCCGCGGCTCCCCGGGCCCCGCCGAGCCGCCCCCCGGCTCCAAGGCCCCGGAGCCGCCCCCCGCCAACCCTGCCGGGGCTCCACAGGTAGGGCGAGCTGTCCTGGAGCCGGGGAGATGTGGGGGGACAGGGGAGACTCGTGGGGCGGGGGTGGCACAGGGAGGGGGCACAGGGGGCACACGCGGGGTCCCGGGCCCAGGGCAGGGATTCCTCCGCTGTACTCAGCACTGGGGAGGTCACACCTCGAGTG
>JAOTQP010000792.1:1884930-1955320 GCA_026413545.1 Cichladusa arquata
CCCTCCATGTCCTTCCTGTCCTGAGTGTCCCAGAGCTGCCCCAGCACTGGAGGTGCCACAGCAGTGCCAGCACAGGGCACAGTAACACCCCCAGTAACACAGGCCTGAGCCCTTCTTTAATACTCACCTGGCCCCCAAAGGAGAGACAGGGCTGGGATGAAGGTCAGGGGAAGCCATGCCAGAATATTCATGGAAATGCAACTCAAAGTGCTCCTGAGAGAACAGGCAATGGGGCATATCTGCATTCCACCTGCAGGCAGGGATGGGTTTGAGGAGCTCCCATAATAACCACAACAGAGCACAGTGAGATTTTCTGGATGTTGTATGATGCTTGTTGAAGATCAAAGAAGCACCTTGGCCATGCCAGTGTGCACAAAGGTGTGAGGAGTTGGTGTGAGGTGCCAGTCTGGGCCACAAAGCACAGCCAGTGGCCAGTGGCTCCAAGTCCTCTGGGAGGCTGATGCAAACAGAGCCTTGGCACTGAGCATGGAAACCAGGGCAGCCCCTGAGCCCGTGTGCTGGGACAGAGGGAGAGCCAGAGCCGAGCCCTGCACACCTGGCTGTGATCCCCAAAGCCATCACGCATCGCTCAAGCAAGGAGAGCTGGAATTGTCCAAGGGCTGTCGGGAGCAGTAGCAGTGGCCCTGAGCAGGAATGGATCCTGTTGGAGACACCAGCAGCATCTGGGACGAGGTCACATTTTTTCTGTGCTGCCTCAGCAGTGACAGTGACAACAGGATCCTTGGTGAGGGCAGCGAAGTGCAGGAAAGAGTCCAGAGGGAGAATGGAGCATGAGTCCCACAAGGAGCAGTTGAGAGGGACTGAAATGTCCATACATGCATTCCTTCCCAGGGACAGAAGGACCATCCCTGGTGTGTGCTCAGATTTTGTCTTCTTCCTTCACCCAGTGAGGGATTGGATTCTGATTGAAGAGTGAGGATAGCAGGTGAACCAAAAATCTCCAAAGTATTGTGTTGGCAACAAAATACTCCAGAAAAAGGCTTGTGGTGGGAACACAGAATTCAGGCAAACCAAGACGACTTGAGCTACGTGAACCTTTCACATTGTGCATCTCTGCACAACAAGACCTTCTGCAGCTCCGTTTATCTTCCCTGCCTTCCCTTCTCTCAACCCAACTGTCACCCTCCAAGGGTGAGACCCTGCAAAGCTGCTGCCAGGTGACCCCCCCGTTCCCAGCTACTCCTGATCCTGAGGTCTACCATGACCAGCCATCCCTGCAGGATGCTCTGGCTCTCCCCTCCCTGGGCTGGGCACTCCTGGACTGTCCCATCCAGCCCACTGGAGCAGGACAGGCACTCATGACCAGGACCTCTCCCCCAACATTATTCTTTGCCAGTGGGCTGCTGGGGCCCAGTTCTGCCCACTTGACCGGGCAGATTCCAAGCCCTCCACGGCTCCTAGACAGAAGAGACACCCCAGCACCAGGCAGCAGCACTTACTCTGAGACCATCTGGGCTCTGCACACCTTGGCTGCTCTTGCAAATCTAAAGCAGCCATCAAAGCTGGGAGCTGCAGCTGCCCTTTCCCTGGAGGGTGGCACAAGGTGTCCTGAGCCACCAGAACCTCCCTGTGCTGCAAACTGTGCTCACCTGAGAGGCACCAGAACACACAGCAGTCTTCCAGAGAGAGAAAACACATCCAGAGCTCCCTACACCTCTTTCATTTGGCACAAGCAGATTTGAAGGTTGCTTTCCTCTTCCACCTGGAGGGCAGGCCTGGAAGGCAGCTCTTAGTGAACCTTCTGTTCATGTCTGACCTTACAAAATGAAAATAACAAGGTCACAGTCGCATCTTAGTTTTATTACAACTGACCTGCAGGCAAAAGGATAGAACTATTACATAAACACTCTGATCCATGTATAATAGCTTAAATAGAGGAGGAAGTCAAACCAGGATACCGGATAAAATATTCGGAAGCTCTTTGAAGCAGTTATGTTCCTGAGCTTCATTTTACAGACAATAAGGCAACATCCCTGCACATCAGCTTTTTGATATTTTTATACATTTTTTCTATGGTACAAGAAAAAAATAATAACCAGAATTCACAATGTACAGTTCTTACACTATTTTCACAGATTCTGAACACTATACACCTTTTTTTTTTTAATAGATACATTGCAATAAATGGTGCACCCTTTATAATTTATAATGTTGAATAGGCTAAACCTGTCCTGTACAGCCACCCAGGCAGCAGCACCTCACTCCTGTCACTGGCAGCTCAAAGCTTTGCATTTCCTGTCCCAGCAAACTGGTCCTGGGCTGGAGATGGGACGGCACCAGAGCACAGACCCAGCCATCCCCACAGGGCCCAGCAAGGCAGTCCTGTGTGTTCTGGGAGGGTCCATCTCAGGGCTGGCCCTCTGACAGGTTTTTGGGTTCCCTGTCACCAGGAGAAGTGAGTCAGGCTTTCACACCGAAGGGAGGGGCAAAGCCCCACCTGTGGCTGCCCTTCCTGGCTCTGGGTCCCTTCAGCCCCTACAGCCAGCACCCCTCGAGACCTGGAGCAGCTGCAGTGCCATCCCAGGGGCTGGAGAGCAATCACAGCTCCACGGGGATCTGCCTGAGAAAGGCTCTGGGGTGGGGACAGAACGACTGCTTTAGACGTGCATGGGTCTGACTGATGTTTATGCAGGATGCACCAGAGCTGCCAGAAGGAGCAGGTACTGCAGAAACCTCTGCCTTGGCTGTCCGGGGGCTGCCTTGCCTGAGGAGCAGCCCAAGAGGAACACAATCCAGGAAGGGCAGGACCAAGGGATCCCACAGGCTCAGTGCCAGCAGGAGCACCAGGATGTGTCACCTCCACCAGCTGTGTCCCAGGGATGGCCCCAGCTCTCCTGCCCAGCTGGGGTGAGCTGGTTGCTCTGCAGAGCTCTGCCTCGGGCTGCTCTGCACAGGTGCCTGTGGTTGATGTGGGGATCCTGCCAGCACCACGGTGTTTCCACTCCCACTGCGTCCCGCCCTGCTCTGCTGGGAGGCTGCTCTAGCACTGATGAAGTCCTACCAAACACCTGAATCAGCTCAAAAGGGTAAGCAGAGACCCTGCAGCCTCCATTTTATCCCTGATGTGCTACTAAACACCTGAAAACTGCAGTATTTGGGGGGGGGGAAAAATTTTGGGGAAAAATTAATCTTTGAAAAATATGTCAATTAAACAAACAGAAAAGCCTGATGTGTTGTTTCACTTAGAAGACAACAGCTTGCCTTGCCTTGCTGGGCCAGCTGAGAGCAGTTAGATGCTCCTTCATCTCCACCTCATCTCCTTCTGCACCCAACAATCTGAGGTTTGCTCTGGGTGCAGCACCAGGAGCTATGGAGGTCACAGAGGAGGTTCATCTGCAGGTGGTGGTGAACTGTCTCCAGCAAGCTCAGCAGGGTGTGATGGGCACAGAGCCCCTGGCAGCCAGAGCCACCCCTCCATCCTGCCTGCAGTGGCAAGGAGGAATCAGGTTGGGACTGGGACTCAGGAGCTCAGGGACAGGGGCTGGGAGGGCTGGGCCACAGGCACAAGCAGCAGGGCTGGGGACAGCAGGAACATGAGAAACACTGGCCAGGACTCACAGCCACCAGCTGGTGGCCCATTCAAGCAGCTGCAGCCTCTGTGGATGGCACTGGGTGAAGGCAAAGCAAAGCCAGTGGGTGGTGAGCACTGTGCACTATAAACCAGGTCAACAAGCAGGTTAAATTCAATCAAGTAGTTTAATAATTCTTCAGGTCAAAGGTCTTATCTTACCAGGTAACAATTTACAGGACACCTAGTTAAGAGTGAAGAGTGGCTGGCTTGGTAAAAGGAGGAAGAATACATTATGTCCCATCTCAATAGTTTAATGTTAGCCTCTTTCAACGCAACATATTTTTGGTAAAGACATATTCACTATATTTAACATGATCTCTCTTTAACAGGAAGTTCAGCTGAGCACACTGTCCCCAGAAAGTACACTGCGACTGTAAAGCAACAGAATTTCATAGCAGTAAATCTATTGCACTTTGTGAAGAATAAAATTCTCCTTTGCCTTTCCAGCTCCAGAAGGCAAAGCATCTCGTTGGTTAAGCACGTTCTTCTCCCTCCAGGCAAAGTCTCTTAATGTTCAGACAGACAACGCCTAAATTTTGTTTGTTTGCTTTTTATTATTACTTGAAACAACAATCGGAAGAGTTTGAGAGAAAAATCTTTCCAGTAGCTGCTGAGGAGTCTCCAAGTTTTGAGTCTAGAAATGAATTTTAGGTGCTATCCAATCACAGTCAACAAATAAATGTACTTATTTCCACATTTCATGAATATGTCCACAAAAGAGCAAGATGAGGTCTCGCTGTGACCAACACTAACACTGTGTGATCAGGTATTACAGGGATGCACTTTATATGTGACAACAGTATACAGACAGGATGGAAATAACACCAATATTATTGCACATGGTGTCTGGGCGAGCATTAAAAACACTGCAATATGTGATGAAAATTCTTTACAGCTTGTTTTCTCTCAGCCCTTTTTCTAGAGTTTGATGTAGCAGCAGTATCAATCCACGTACATTGGAGAGCTGGGAGTTGCTGGCATTTGATCCAGGATTTTACAAACATAGCATGCAACATCCACTGTGCGTTCCTCATACATCAGGATGAAGGGATGTTTCTGGAAGCAGATAAAAAGCAACAAAGTTATGGTCACCCTCCTGGCATGTGCCCCTCAGATAAAAACTGAGCAGGTGAATTTGTCTGGTGCAAGAACAGGCTTTGTGGTGGCTGTAGGACACCAGGACACAGCCTGCTCCATGGCTTTTCCACACTGGGAATCCATGTCTTTAACGTGGGAGGTTAATGGAGGTGGGAGGTTACTGAGGCAGGACAGGACTCCAGAGTGCCAGGAGCTGACAGGCAGGAGGCAGTGAGGGTGCAGAATCAGCAGCTCCTCTGTAGCACTGGCATTTACTGAAATACTTTCAGGAGAGGTTTCACCATCAGCACTGTCACAGTGGCGAGAGTGACAGGAGTGACAGGGAGTGGCTTGCAGAGGTCAAACCCAAGCTCTGCTCTCCTGAGCCCTGACCCTCTGCTCTGCCCAGCAGGCAGCACTGGCCAGAGCAGATCAGAGCAGCTGGGACATAACAGCAGGGAGGTTCTGGGCCAGCCACAGTTGCCACATGTGACTGATCCAAGCCAAAAGCACTGCTGTCCTCTCTCCTTCAGCACCACCCCCACAGACAGGCCCTGCTGCTGCCTGACTCCAGGGCTCTGCTCCTTCAGACCTCACTTCTGCCTGAGCCCAGCCCCGTGTGAGCTGTGTGTTGGAGGCACTGAAAGATGCAGCACTGAGAACTCACCAGAAGCTCTTTGTACTTTGGCCTTTTGGACTCGTCCTTTGTAAGGCTAAAGAAAGCACAAAGATAATTAGGAGAATGCAGGATAAGGGAAAATGTTACAGACATCAAATACAAACTTTTACAGGACATGATAAAGTCGCAGTGGGACTCACCTCCTTTGGTTTTCTGGAAAACCCATCCTTGCACTGTGAGTGACCACAGGAATAACTTCTTTCCCTCCCTTGCTGTCATTCCAGCTGTGCAGGCAGCAGCTGGGGCTGTGTCTGACATAAACTTCCTGGCATGGAAACTTCCCTCCTTACCATGTCTCTTCTCTCTAGCACAGCCTCTTTGAGGTTTTCTCCTAATTCCTTTCCTGAAGAGTAGTTTCCAAGGTCTGCCCTTCAGTCCCAACCCATCACCTCCAAACCACTAAAATACGAGAGGTCCTCACCCTCATGCTGGTGCAGGAATGTGAAAAGAAGCCAGGAAGTGCTGGACACATGACCCTTGCCAAATAGCAGCCAACAAAACGAGCCAAGCCCGAGTGCTTTCAGCAGCCACACTTACCACAAGTTGACGAAGTTGATGAAACTTGGGGAAAACTCCCTTTCCTCTGAGTTACTCAGCTGTGGTGGGTCTCCTTTCACTACCTGTGTCAACTGGTCAAACACACTGTTCCACTTGGGGTAGGGGAATCGCCCCGTGGCCAGCTCGTACTGCAGGGAGACAGCAACAGCACCAGGCAGGTGAACATCAGGGAAGTTCAGTCAGGGAAAAAAAATATCTGCAACAACCTTGAACCCCCCAGAAGGAAGACTGAGATGAACTTCATCCTATTCCCTGTATGATTCTAAGTAGAGGGAAGGTTTCACCCAGCAGGAAGTTCTGCTGCCTGTGTGAGGGGCATGGCCAGATTTACTCTGACCAGGCCATACTCATGTGCTGGCCATGTCTGCTCCTCCACTGACTATAAAACAAACTAGTGTAGGAGAGTAAAATCCTGCAGTCCCTTCCCAAGCATCCTAACAACCACTAGATAAAATGGATTGTGTTATTACACAATCACATGGTATCTCAAGTTGGAGAGGACCCATTAGGATCCCTGAATCCAACTCCCTATTCCTTGCAGGATAATGAAAATGGGCTTTTTTTAACATCAGTGGTGAAAACAGAAGCCACTGGTTCATACTTAATTAGTTCTGCTTTCTCTTCTGCTTCACAACCTGGAGAAAGTAAGAGCTTCTCACTGTATCCATGTGTGCAGCTAGCAGTGCTGTGGTTAAGCCAGTGAGGAATCAGAATCCCAGAATCCAGGATTAACCAAAGTCTGTGTGCAGCCAAAGCACAGCAGCTGCCAGGGCTGTCAGAGGCTTATTCACACAGGCTGGGTGCCCTGCTCTGCACCACCACACTCAGCACCCTCATCTCAGACTCTGAGCACAAAATTCATTTCCAACCCAACACCTCTTCCCTGCTCACGCAGCCGCAGGCTCAGAACCATTCACGTGGAAAGCACCCAGGCTGTTCTGAGCCAGGAAGTGCCCACTTCACCCACAGCACACAGCTGGGCTGTGCTGCCCCCCCCCCCAGTGCCCGGGCAGCCAGGCAGAGCCCCCCACTCACCAATGTGATGCCCAAGCTCCAGACGTCCGAGCGCACGTCGTAGCCTTGCCGGGACGCGCTGGGGTCTATCCTCTCCGGCTGCAACAGCAGAAGGACCAGTCAAGCTCTGTGCCATGCAGGAAGCAGCCAGAAGCTTCTGCAAACCTAGAAAGCACCCTGAGCCTGGCACAGCTCCAGAGGCAAACCTGTGGCCAGGGCAGCCATCCAACCCCAGCAGAGAAACAGCTCAAGGAATCGCCTGAAACACTGATTTTATGGAGGTAGAGTGTAAAAGAAATGGCAACATATCACGGTACAATGCTTCGGGTTTTTTTTTTTCTTTTGCACACTTTGAGTAATTGTGACTGACTAACTTATTTAGTTTTGTCCAACTTTGGGATCTCTTTAACACAAAGTCTCACTTTTCTCTGTTTTCACAGCCAAGTTGTTCCCAAGGCTGGGAACTGGAATCAACATCTCATCCATCATCCTGGGGAGCAAGGCTTAGCAGCTTCTACCAGAACTCTGTTTCCCAAACAGCTACTAAGAAACTATCAAAAACAAAGTGCTTTAAGAAAAACTCCTCTGAACAAGGTTTTAGTCATCCCTTGAAGGAAACTATGATGTTACAAGGCTTTAAGACATCCAAAACACCTTTCATAGAAAGCAATGTTGAGCCAGACATGGGTGATTCACACCTAAGAGCAAGTTATCCTTAGAGCTGAGCCAGCAAAAAACATCTTTAAGCCTTGCATGTCATCTTCATAAGAAACCTCAGTCTGCCTTCTTCAGTTAAAAATATAGTAATTAACATGTCAAAAGAAACAGGCTCTCACTCACTTTTGACTACAACAATAATAAAGATACCTGCATTGCAATAAATTCTAAATTATGTGGTACAGTAAACACTCTGAAAGCCCTGGTTGCTTTCTAAGCTACATTTTAATACAATTTCATGGCAGATGCAGCTGAAAAGTGCAGCAGCAGGTGGCCCAGCCCTGAACTCTACTGGGGACACACACCATGATGTCTGGAAGCTGCCACCAGGGATGGACCAGCTGAGAACACATCAAATCATGGGGATGCTGGCCTGGCCAGTGCTGTGACCCACACACCACAGATGCACAGGGATGTGCCACAGCAGAGCAGGGGCCAGGCTGCAGATGAAGGAGGGGACTGCATGGGGAGCAGCTGCTCTGGGCAGGGTCAAACTGCTCAAAGGGACAGGTGGCATGGTGGCACTGGTCAGACAGAGCTGGGTGTCTCAGGCACCCATGAGGGGCACCCTGCTCCTGTGACCGAACACAGCCATGGGGATTTGGCCCTAGACTATGGTAGCACAGTTCAAGGGAAAGCAGGATGGACCAAAATAAATCCCATCTAAATACAGAGCAGGAAGAATGCTGAGAATTTTCCATGTAGATCACATGGGAGCAATTAACACCAACGAAGGAAGAGTCACCATGTCACACTCTGGGGACCTGGAGCAAGGGCTGCAGACAAAGCCTGGCTCAGGCCAGGTGTCCTTCTGATGCCAAGTGCAAGCAGGAAAGGAAATGGTTGAGGTGGAGACCCATCTCTGGATGTGCTGGTGGGGTGAAGGGACAGGCTATGGATGCATCAGAGAAGGGTACAGGCTGCCATGGGGCTTCTCCAGTCCAGAGTCCACCTGAGCACCAGCATCTTGACTGAAAAATGAGCAGTGGGCACCACAGATCTTCCCCCTCTTCCAGTCCCAGCAATACAAACCCAGCCATACACGGCCAGATCTCTGCCTGAACCACCTGAACATGAGACATCCACTGGCCCTGACAGCAATGCCAGCAGCAACTGCCCAACTTCCCCAGGGAGAAGTGAGAAGCCACAGTTTGCAGCCAGAGGCTCCAAGCTGACCTGGGAAAAGGACCTGGGTGACCAAGGATGGAGGTGACACCATCACACTCCACTCCTGGAGGTCAGGACATCCACCTTCACAATGGCTGGGTCTGCCCCTCCACCCCTGCCTAAACCAAGCAGTTCCAATCTCATCCTTCCTCTCTGACACAGGCATGGGGTTCACTGGGGCATTCAGAAGGCAAAAACCAGTAATGGCACAAAGCCACCAGCTCCAGCATGGCACACAGAGCCCACTCCCAGCAGTATCCACAGAGCCAGAGGCAAGGCAGGGACTCCAGGGAGCAGCACTCAGGGAGGATGCAGGGCTGGCCAGGAGCAGCCTATGCTGGGTGAAGGCTGTGGAACCTCACCTGGGGCAAACCCCCAGCGCTGGCACCGGCACAGGGCACGGGTGAGGAGGGCTCACAACAGCCCAGGCTGCTCCAGGGAACAGCAGCTGCCTGGGAACTCAGTCCTGCCTTTCTTTCCTCCAGAGAACACGAGGTACCAGCACTTACAGGCCTTTGCTCACTGTAACAATTGCAGGGGAACTGAAAGCCAAAAGCAAAACAACCTCTCAGCACCACAGCTCCAAGGCAGAGGCGCCACTTGCTGTGACAGCTCAAACAATTTTGCTTCAAGCACACAGCACTTGCTTGGCAGCTGGACATGGCTCCTGCTGCCTCCTCAGAGCACTCCAGCCAGACTGGCTGACATCCAGTGCCATTGTTACCAACAGCTCTGTGGGGACCAGGCTCCTTCAGGGGCAAGTGCCATCGGGTTGGTGGGCCTTGCAAAACGAGACACCATCAACAGGGAGAAGCATCCAGCAGCCCCAGGCAGAGCCTCCCTGGCTGAACAGAGCTACTACTCTTGGCTTGTTTTACACTAAATAATACTATTTTCCTTTTGAGAGGAGTGTGGCAGCCTGACTCTTTCCCAGGTATATCCAGTTTGATCACAGCATCCTTTCAGACATCAGCCTCTGCTAGCTTGGAGAAATAGCTGGCAGAAGTGCCTGCACACTGGGGACATCTCCCCATTTCCCAGACTCCCTGGTACGTGGAAATGCTCATGTACTTGGAAAGGAGTCACTGAGGCTGCAGAGCAGCAAGGAAGAGGCCAATCATCTCCCACACCACTTGCCAGCTGCTGGCTGCCCCACAAACCCTGTGCCCTGCCAAGGCTCTGAAAAACACAAACTGAACTCCAACACTTTTGCTCACTTAAAAGTTCACCCAAGTCTGCCAATGGAGCTGCACAAATCACAGAGTGCACGTAGAAAGACAACAAACAGGAAAAAGGAAAATCAAAGGGCTACAGAAGCACTCACCTACCAACATCCCAGGGGAAAGGGAGCACTGCAGCTATTTACAGACATCTCAGGAACTGTCATGGCATAACTACACCAAGAGCCTGGGCAGAACTAACCACTTACCCATGGCTCAAAGATCAGAGTCAGGGGAGACAGGTTTTGCCTTGGACAAAGGCAAAGAAAAGCCATCTGAGAGCCATGGCCTGGGCCAGATGGGAACCATACCTTAAAAGAGAGATATTTTCCTTTTTTCTACTTGGTGGTAGATAAAAAGTTCAGGGAACAGCATTTTTCAGCATACAGATCCATAAATATATAACAAAAACTTTATTTATAAAGATAGGCACTAAAATTAAAGTTATATGAACAGCAGCAGCTCCCTGCACGAGGTACCCTCAGCTCACGTGAGAACAGAGATGCATTTTCAAAGCACCCTGAAGCACTGAAGTGTTTCAGCTTCCAAAATCACCACTACAGCTTTTCTCTCTGGGAGGGGGAGGGCAGCAAAGAAGCATGACAGACTCCCAGGAGCCACAACTCAGCCCCAGCAATTTCCACACAGCTGCTCTGCTAGTGCCGCTCTCCAGAATCACATTCTCCTGGAATGAAGTTCTGGCACACTTTGGAATTTAAGTGCTTTACAAAAATCACTGCAATTCTGCTCTGCAATAACTCCTGTGACATAATCTTACCAGAGCAAATGGATTTCTTGCAGACCAAGCCAAACCCTCACTCTGACAGCCCTGCTTCCCTGTGTTTTGCAATGGTGTTCTGGAGCTGCTGGAAGGCACAGAGCTCCTCTCCACTCCAGCACCTGGCAGCAGCAGAGTCACCCAGCAAAAAAACCAGGAATCTGGTCACTTTGCCACAGCCTGGATGACAGTGCCACAGCAGTGCTCGATGCAGAGCTCAGTTTCATCCAGGAAAGGGGTGCTCATCCCATAGGAAGCACTGCTAAGAGGGAGGGTGGGATCCCACAGAGCCCAGGCTCATCCCACTCACCGCCATGTATGGCCGGCACCCTGCATCCCGCGTTTTGGCAATGGAGTCCACGAGCTGTCCGCTAATGCCAAAGTCACAGAGTTTAATATTTCCATTTCTGTCCAGAAGAATATTGGAAGGTTTGATGTCTGCAGGGGAAAGAAATTTAAGCCAGTAAGTCACGGCTGGAGGTTTCAATTTCAAGCAGAGCAGCTGCAGAGGATGGAGGCCGGCAGTGCCGCGCCGTCACCCTTGGCGCTGGATCCTGCATGGAGCACCAGGGGATGGAGGCAGCCCCACAGATGCCACGTGCCCAAAGGCAGAAGCAGATGCTCAACCATCACACTTGAAACGAAATTACACTTACATGGAAAAAGCACAGGCTGAAGGGGCAACAGAACAGGCACTGGGACACTTGTTCAAAACCTGCACTCAGACTGGCGGCGGTACAGCCGCTGTCCTTACACTTTGAGTGAACCAAAGGCTGCTAGCAATTCCTGCAATTATTTTAACAGACAAGAAATACATGAACTTAAAAAAAGACACAAAGAACTCACCTCTGTGAATGATTTTCAAGTTTTCTTTTAAGTGGTTTAGTGCTTTCACAGTCTAGGAAAGAAAAATAGATGAAAAATAAGCAGATGTCGTAAGAGTCCTGTGATTATTAAATTTTTGGAACTCCAAGAACAGGGGTAAAAAGCATTTAATACATTGAGATATCAATGCTGTAATATGCCACATAATAAAAGAAGGTGATATAAGAGAGGGTATGAACACACATCCTCTGTGACCTGCAAAGATCCCACTCTGGGAGAGGGGAGCAAAAGGTGGAGCCAGAACAATCTCTGATGCTAATTATCCTGAGCAGTAACTTATTTCAAGCCCTGTGCTGTATTTTTTTCAGCACGTCACAACTGCTTCAATTACCTGACTTTTCATCAGGCCAGAACTTTCAGGTTATATCAAGAAAACATCAGCCAGGTTCTCCAGTGCTTTTGGAGCCTTTGCACAAGACTGCCAGAAGTTTCTCTGGTCTGGGCTGCTGCCTGTGCAGCTGGTGCTCGCTCACATTCAGGCAGACAGAGCAGGTCCTGGGGTCTGTCTATGAACTGATTACTGAATCCAGGACCTCCATTTACACCACGCAACATACTGTGGAAAAGTCATGAGCACCCTGAAGAACCATTCCCAGTGTGGTGCAAAGAGCAGCAGCAATTCTGCTCCACAGACCAACCAGCTTTTCACATGGAGGGTGATCTGAACAAGGATCTGAACTTTTCAATTATCTTCAACAAAAAGGTTTAACAAAATACTCACAGCTAAAGTGATTTTGCCTAAGATTTCTTCTGGAATAACATCATCTAATACACTATATACATATTTGTAAAACTTATCAAACGAGGTAGACATGAGCTCCATACAGATCCAACAGTCACCCTGGAAAGAGAAAAGAATGTGTGTTACTGTTGAGATAAAAATGAGAAATACAAATCCAGAGAGCATACAGAGATCCACTGAATCCTATGAAATACATTAACAGCAACATGCATTTGATAGAAAGGATGGAATTCAGCTTGATTAGTTTTAGCAATGAAAGACTTGCTTCCATTCACAGTGGAAGCATTTACCTGCCCAGCTCCCATGTGACATTACAGTTCAGGTGCCTGAACCCAGGTGAATCCAGGCCTCACACACTGTTTTGCTCTCCAGAAGGCTGCAGGCACAGGGGAGCACCCAGAAAAGGGGAGCTGCTGTCCTAGGAAGGGCTGTCTGGCTGGGGAAGAAGACTTTGGTTTACAGCCATGGGCAGCACCAGTTTATGCTGCTCATTTGGATCAGGCTTTTCACATCAGCTCAAGGCAGAACAGGAGCTGATGTGACCCACTCAAGGGCTGCTACAAGCCTGAGCCCAGAAAACTCTCATTGCACTCAAAAAAAGCAGAAGATGGAGTAAGTGCTGTGACAGACACAGAAGCAGGGACATCACAGTGAAAGAGGCCAGAGCAGCACAGCAGGATGAGGGCATGACCAGCACACTTCAGGAGACCTGGAAAAGAGTGAACCTGGGCTGTTACAGAGCACTGGTTGGCTATGGAGGAAGATGGCTAAGGAACTGTTTAGATTTAAACTACAGAAATGAAATTGGACAATACATGTAGAAAATTCCTCTTTTCTACACTAGCAACAAAGGCAAAGGCAAAGATGAAGCACTTGCATGTGATGGAGAGTGGCTCAGGGCAAGCAGTGTGGCTCCAGGGGCAGTGATGTGCATAAATCAAGTGGGACTGGAAGCCCACCAAAGCCTTCTGTAGTGAGAGCAGCCTCTCTCTCATGGACTGGTTCTACTGGCCACAGGATAATTCAAAAACTGCTTCTGTTTTGATCAGATTTATAAAAAAATGGGGACAGGGCTATATTCCTGGGCTATTGTACTGAGACTGTGGGGGACAGGACTGGTTCTAGAGAGCCTGGTTCCAGTTTCGGAGGACTGGTTCCAGAATACCACTGACCACCTGCAGCCTTATATTTATGTCCAACTGCATCAGTACTGAGTGGCTTCCACTGCCCAGGTTACAACAGCTGATGTTTGGACAGCAAAACAAATCACATGAACAACACTTGAGCAGAACCATTATCATAATAAAGGCTTCACATGTACCCTGCATTACAGGTTGGTATGGTACTGAAACCTCAAGTAAGTACAACCAATTTCTATCCAATGGTGATTTTTAAGCATGATCAAAAGCACTCAAAGAAAGACCTGGTTTACTGGTCTCCTGAAGTAGATGCCATACAGAACTCCTGAATGAGGGCATTTATTGATCTGGTAATATAACAACCTACCTGACCTACATGAATTCATGTCAGCAAGATCAATGGAAAAAAAATAACAACAGACCTTTTCTACTATGCAGCATCCTTAAGGCTGGTGGCAAAATTCAAAACTCTACAGGTGAAGTCTTCCTGGGACTTGGGGAGCCTTACCTGGTTGGAAAACTGGTGATTTTAACAGGAAGAAGAAGGAAGACTGTCTGGGCAATGGGGACTCAGCTGTCTTCCTGAACAAATACCAAGAAGTGCTGATTTATGTGGGCAAGTCTACTCCACTGTGAACTGTGAGGACAAAACCACTCTAATCAAAGTTTCACTTCAAATTTTGCCTCTTAGGTCAGTTTGATTTCTGATCATAAAATGACAGAAGAAGCACTTTAATTTTCTCTTCCTGTTAGAGCTATTCTTCCAAAGCATGTATTTTAGTCTTCACTGGGTATTAGATTACCAGATGCTAATGCACATCTTGTAGACATTCCAAAAAATGCCCAGGAACACCCTGTGCATTTAATTCAAAATATCCTGTCCAGGACAGACACAAAATGCACTTCATAACCAATGGAGACGTTTCAGCTTCTCATTGCAGAGAATTCCCATTGACAAGGGAGCAGATGTCACAAAGATGTCACTCATCTGGAGTGCAGCTCACCAGGAAAAGACCTGTGGGTCCAGCTGGACATCAAGCTGAACATGAGCCAACAATGCATTTTTGCTGGGCTGAAGGATCACAGCATGAGGCAGAGCATCACCAGCAGGTGGAGGGAGATGATCCTTCCCCTCAATGCAGCAATGGTGAGGCCACACCTGGAGTGCTGTGACCAGTGCTGGGCTCCCCAGCACAAGAGAGACTCCAGCAAAGGGCAGCTAAGACTGAGGAACAGGAGCATCCTCCCCATGACAAAGGCAGATAAAGCCAGGACTGTTCAGCCTGGAGAAGGTTCAGGGGAGTCTCATCAACCTGAGAGGAAGCTGCACAGGGGATGGAGCCAGCAACAGGAGCAGGGCACAACCTGACACCCAGGAGGTTCCCTCTGAACATGAAGGAACACTTTTTGTCAGGGGGATTCATCACTGGCACATGTTGCCTCAGGACACTGTGGAGACACTATCCCTGGAGAGATTCAAAAGCTATTTGGACACAATCCTGGTCAAGTGGCCCCATTTGATCATGGGGGTTGGAAAAGGTGACCTCAGAGGTCCCTGCCAACACCCACCACTCTGTGATGCAAATGCTGAAGGTTCATCACATCTGCTCACTGCAGGGGCAGCCAGCTCTTTATCCAAGCTGCAGCTACATCAGTGAGAGAGACTGACAAATGTCACCACCACCACTATATATTTACATGGCACACAGGACATCTTTCCTACAGACCAGGACTGACAGCAGGGACAGATGTGCTGAGGAATGGCAGCACAGTTGAGGATTTCCATAAAAACAGCTTGAGGTTCATCAAAGAGATCAAACAACCGAGCAAGGCTATGTCAGCAATTCACACCAGCCCAGCACTGTGCTACCAACACATCCATCCCAGCTCTTCTCTCCTGCCAGCAGAAGTTCCCCATGGGCTGATTTACTCAGCTTCCTAGGGATGTTCTGCAACTTGCAATGAATTTTTCATTGCATAATTTTATCAAGTATTGAATTTGTTGGTTTAAACTTGGCTCAACTACACTTGCACTGTGTAGGAGTCACTCCTGAGATTACAAGCCAGATAAGGCTTCTTTTCTCTTCCCCTCTTAAAAAGAAACACAATCAGGACAGGTAATTTGAAGAGACACTATTGTGGTCATGGCAAACATTCCCAGCTTTATAGGTACTGTTTCAAACCAAAGCAGCTGCAAAGCTTGTAGCAGACAGGCAAGAAAAGAAAACCTTTTTTTTTTCTCAGACCTAAAAACTTCTTGAAACAGCTACACTCGGGGCCAAAGTCTTGGGGGTCCCAGCACAGCCCTGTGGGTTCAGCCCAGAGCTCCTCTTTTCTCACAAGGAGAGATTCAAGTGAAACTTTTGCAGAACCCCTGACAAGCATTTTTTTTTATTTCCCCCATCTAGCAAGTACAGCCTTGAGAGGAAACACATGAGCATGAGTAGCCAGATCCTCTTCAATCAGATCTCTGATGGCCAATGTGGACAGTTCTGTGTGCACTAGGAGTCTGGGCTCTCCTGGGTGCAGTATGTAAAAACCAGCTGGTCTCCTGGGGCCAGTGGGAACCCCACAAAGTTCAACAAGTAAGATCCTGCACTTGGGTCAGGGCACTCACCAGCATAATGATGATGGGATTGAGAGCAGCCCTGAGGAGAAGAGCTGGGAGATACCAGTGGATGAAAAACTGGACATGAGCTGGTAGCATGTGCTTGCAGCCCCAAAAGCCAACCAAGTCCTGGCCACAGTGCACTGAAGCCCCTGATTCCATGCATAGACTGAAACACTGTCTTTTACTTTTTCAGCTTTGTTCTTGTTTCATTGACCAGGCAATTTAATCTCATCATGAGCTGAAGCAAAGTCCTGTACCTGGCAATCGACTTGTGCTTGTTGCACTGTTACACCTTCCATCACATGCACAGACATACAGTAACAGAAATGTCCCTTCTGACTGAAGAACAGGCAGCAAATGATAAAGGTTCAGGTGCTGCCTGCTGAGGGACAAGCAGGACCCAGAGAAGACTCTCCCTACCACAAAATGCAGACCAAACAAGAGAAAATACAACTACAGAAATTTTTGTGTAGTATTTTCTGCCTTTTCAAATCAAACTGCTGGTATTCACTGAGGCTGCCACAGGAACTTGTGCTCACAGCTACTTCCCTGACTGAAAACTGGGACACTTGTCTGGCTACAAAATAAGACCTTGCGTAATTTTGTCCAATTTGGTTTAGTATTCCCAAAGTGTCTGGATCCCAGAGCTTAGCTCTGCCTCTCCACATCAAACACTCCCTGTTGTGGAAGGCTGCCTGCCTTTCCTTTGTGCCAGCTGCTTCTCCTGGAGCTGCTCAGACCCTGCCAACCCTCTGACTGCACAAGCTGCCTATTCAGCATGGCAAACTCCTGGAATGGAACTCTTCCACCTTTTAGGAGCAGGCAAAGAAGATTTCTCATCAATTGCTCCATCCATAGCCAGAGAACCTGAATCCCAGCTCAAAGCAGGTAATCCCAAAAGGATTTCCTTACTTTTCACCTTGAAATGCTGGAACAAAGAGCTTTGTTTAATACAGTTTGCTGCAGATTTCCTGAGAGGGTTTTGGTCTTTACCAAAGTCCCATGAGCTCTTACACCCAGGGGATGGTGCAGCAGTGACCTGGATCTTTCACAGCTCTTTGAGAACAGATCTGATAAGCAGACTGGGAGAGTCGGACAGATCCCAACAGCCTGGTGAAATTCCTTTCTTCCCTTTCTATGCTTTTCTGCTGTGATACTTTGCTATCTTTAAAAGATTAAGATCTCTGAAGCAAAAACCACTTATGCTGAAGGGAGGAAAAGGGGATTTCACTCCAACCTGAGCAATGCCAATGAAACCTTTCCCAGACACAGCATGCAAGGAGCCCTGGGAGCCCTGTCTGGCTGCAAGATGATGAGACTTTTGGACATGACAAAGAGTGCAGCCAAGCCAACATCTGGGTGCTGATTAAGGTAAGTTTTTATATTGTTTATATATTTACATCCTGGGATGTGCCCAGAGCTGAAGGAAGGTGAGAGGCTTGCATAGCTCTGAGCATGTTGCTCATCAGCATCTGGCAAGGCACTCTTTTATCCACAGACCTTTCCTCACACCAGCTGACTGCATTGCCAACTTTATCTCAGCAAAGTCAGAAATTTCCAGCCAAGCTGGGGCTCCACACAAGGTAGGAGCTTGTACTGTGTGAGCATGGACAATGCCTGCTGGCCCAAAATGGCTCTGTGCTCAAAAACATCAGAGAGAGCAGAGCATGGGAAAAGGAAGGATTATTATGCTTACTTTAGAGAATGAGATTTAAAGCCAGAGAAATGACCTGGCAAAATTACAGGCAGACTCTCCAGAAGCAGGAATTGAATATTCAGACACAGTTTTGGGTTTTACCTACAACACTGACCTCTCTCTGAAAGTTTTCCAGTAAAACCCCACAAGACTCTACACAGGCTGCTATGCCTGATAATCCCCAAAAACCACCTGCAGCCCTTAGGTCTCTATTTTGAATAAAGGTACTGGATTTGTGCTGAAGTAGTGGAAAACAGGCAGGGGCTCCATGTCTGTCCCCCTGTACTGTGGCAGTTTCAACAACAGAGCAATTACAGGAGCAGGGATAATCCAAGATTGCAGAAGAACTACAAGAGGAAGGAGAAGGTTTCAACATTCATCTTCTCCAAAACTCCTGCTGCAGAGGGACCAAATGCTTGCTCAGCAGTGCCCAAACACCTGCATCTCCTGGCTAAACACCCTTGAGTAAAAGTGGAGAACCAAGAAACCTAACATGAATCAATTTTCTCCTCCTCAGCACAAGTTTGAAATTACAAAGGGAAAAAACAAGGTAAAACCCAAACTCTGCCACAAGTGAAGCAAGTTTGGGGTGCCCACCTCTCTGAAGAGCGCGCCATAAAACTGAACAATATAGGGGCAGTCACTGCTTCGCATCACTACATCAAGGTCCATCAGAAGCTGCTTCTGCTCCTTTTCATCCACTGTCGAGCGAATTCTCTGAAAGAGGAAGAGTGGCAGAGACTTTATCCATGATTTATGCCATGACTGTATCCTCAGCCCTGCTGATGGAGACAGGTGACCGGGACCCCAAACCCAAGCAGAGCAGGCAGTCCCCCAGGCATGCTCAAAAACACTCTAGAGAATCAAGCAGTGCTCTCAAATAAGAAATGTAAATGAACACTTCTAAAGTTGTTTAATCAGACTATAAAACCCTCAGTCCTCACATAAGCAACAACATTTTCAGATGAAATGTCAGGAAGAAATTAAAGAGCTAAAATTTCATTGAAAACTATAGCAAAACACCACATCCAGGCTTTTATTTCAAAACAAATTCCCACACAGTTCTTAGCCATGTTGGACAGGCCTTGAAGATTGGTTTGAAATTTAACCACGGAACATTATGTTTAAAATTTCTAAGCACAGAAGCCAAAAAGGCTCCTTCCACAGCCTCCACCATGGCTGGGGAGAAGGGACTGCCACATAACCCAGGGAACATATTTCTCTGGTATTGTTAATGATGGGCAGTCCCTTGAGCTCCTCTCATAAAACTAACAACCCTTTACCTAGTACTGGCTGAGGGAACATCAACAAAAAAGATACTTTATACAGACACATACACCATGTGTATATAGAGGTATATATGTATGTACACACTGTACTTTATATATACACTATATATTATGGAAAGTTTCAATTTGGCTTGAAAGAACAATGCACATTTGAAAACAGAAAACTGTACATTTTCCAACATGAAACTGGTTAAATGAAGGATGGAGACAACCATCCAGTTTTTTGTGTGATTTTACAGATATATTTAACATCTTGCACTAATTAATACATCCTCTGAATCACAAGCAAGGAAATCGTGATTGTGAAGTTGTGACTCATATTGAAAAACCATTAAAAAAACAAGAAAAAATATCTGGCAAGAAGTCCAAAGCAACAGACGTAGCCAGGACCATCCTCAGGGATGAAAACTACATGGCTATCCAAGGAAGAAAAATTATTCAAGCTTGTGGAAAAAATCTTCAAGATACTAGCACCCATTTCACCAATACTATGGCCCTGTGGGCAACTGCTGGTGGCATCAGGACCACACACATCAGCCAGCACAGGCCAGGTGAATGAAGGTACTCTCAAGGCTGGCCATTCATATAGCACATCAGAAACAATGCACCATTATGTACACTGGGACTTATTTTGTGATGACCCATACAAAACAAGGACAGTATCAACACTCTAATTTTCCTTACCTGTACTGCAGCCTGGTATTTTGGGTATTTAACCACTTGTTCTTAACGTTCTAGTACCTCTAGTTTGGTCTAGACCAGTAAATAGTACATTTATATTGCCTTTTTCCCACCCTGTGAATTCTAGAGTTCTTGGGGACCTGTCAGGAGACTTGTCCAGCACCCACAGTCCATAATAGCCATGATGTGCTGAGCAGGTGGGGTTCTGTGTCACCAACAGAGCAAGAAGAACGAGCCAGGAACAGAACTAAAACACTTCACCTCCAGGTCACTGGTTCAGGTCTGTGTCACACAGGTTCAGACAGCCACTGGCTATTTCCTGCTCTTGTGCCCTCACTGTACAAAGCTCTGCAATCCCTGAGAGGCTGAAGGCTGAGCAGAGTGAATGTCTCACTCCAAGTGACAGCACAGCAGCAGCACTGTGTGAAATGGAAATGCCACTGCTCTCACCTCCATGGATGGTGATGGATGCCAAAGCCACCGTGGGGAGGCCTATGACCAATAGTTCAGCCTCTCCCTGAGACATGACTCACTCTGAAAAGGTCACCTCTGGTGAGGAACCAAAAGCAGCTTTTCTCCATATTGTAACTTGTATTCTCCTTCTGTGTCCACTCCAAAAAGCCTCTTCCCTCATCATCTCAGAGTTGTCTCAGCCCTGCTCTGCATTGCCCTTGTACCTGCACAATCCTGTCACAGCCAACCCCATAGCATCTTCCTCAAAGCTCATAGATGAAAGCATCTCCTCCCACCTCTGACATTCCTCCTCACTGCTGTCACTTCTCCAACTCTGGAAACCATGTGAAATATATGCTGTATGGTGGAGGTGATTTTAATGGCACTCCAGAACAACACTGAACCCAAACACTCCTCAAACAGAAGCTCCTCAACAAGAAAGGGCTGCAGAGGACCCAGAGCACAGACAGTGGGTCAGCCACAGGGCAGAGGACAGCTTGAGAAGCCAACGTGGACACTACAACAAATATTGCCTCAGTGAGTGAAAGGAATGCCATGGTACAAGATTGGGAGGTCTCATACAACAGTGCTGGAGACTGGCACAGTCAAGAGAAAGGGAGAACTCTGAGGAGCAGCATGCAGTACAGCACACAGATAGGGTCAGCCCAGGCTGGACAAGGTGGCTCTGTTCAGCTGCAGTGTGCCAGGGAGCCTGCTGCAGCCCAGAACTCCCAATTCAGCAGCAGAACAGGGAAGGTGAGGAAAACCAACAGCAGCCACTACCCAAATAGCACATAAGCCATGACACAATCTGCAACCTAAACCCAAGGCATAGTGCAAAGCACTGCAGCAGCTCCCACAGACACTCCCCAAGAAGCTGGGACATAGCAGGGAAGAAAGACAAGGTGAGGAAGCTGCCTGAAGGCAGCATTTCAGACAGGGATGGACAGGGGCTGACTTCACTTCAGGCCTTACAGATCTCAGCCCAGTCACCTTCCTGCAGGCAGCCACAGTGACCCCATGGCCAAACAGCCACAGATGGAAAAGGGGGATTTGTAGTAGAAGCCCATGGAGTCTCCTTTTCAACAATTCCTTGTTGGCCCCCAATTTAAACTGTATCAAATCCTCTGGGACAAAATTCTCCATCCCTTTTTATTCAAACACAGGTTAGGACAAAGCCTTCCAACACCATGAAGAAAAGCTCTGAAGCCATGCTCTGAGTAGCAACAACAGCAAAAGCACAGTCTGTGCTGTGGATTGTGCCACCCTGAAACCTAAAACCAGGCAGATTCCAGACACTTGACCCAAAACAGAAGGGCCATCATCCAGCCCAATATGCACACAGAAAGATTCAGGTGCAGGGTGAAGTGACAGGTTGAAAAAAAATCTAGGAAAAAAAGGAAAAGAAAAATAAGCTGAAAACACCAAACTGAAACTCAATTCCTTGAGCTGTGAGACAATCCAGAAATGTCCTGAGCATGGGGCTCATCTGTGTCCTCAGCAGAAAGCTCAGCACAGCAGTGCCAGGCAGTGCCATGGGAGAAGTGGTCCTTCCATGGGATGGCAGGGATTTGGGACAACAAACCAGTAGAAAAAATAGGGTTTACCCAGTCATGCTGAGGATGGGAATATCTGTCTCCCTATCTGAAACACGTTTAATGCTGACTGAAGTAGATCACAACTAGTTTCCCACCTCCTGTGATGAGGCTCTAATTCTCTCTCACCATTCCTTTTCAGCTCTTACTCATCCACTCCCTCCCCAGCTAGCCTACCAGCAGGACTGGGAACACTGGTTTCCCCAACTCTCAGCCAGCAGACCTAAACAAATGAATGAAACAGAAAATTCTGAAGGTGTCACTCAATTGTGTGAAAAATTACAATGATGGTTTGGCAATAAAACCCCAAGATTTCTCTTTGGAAGTCATATGGACATGGGAAAGACAGAGAAATTCCCTGGATAGAGTTAAATATACTAATGTATCATTCATTTATGGGCTATGGGGTATCCAGGAAAGGATGGAGAGACCATGAAGGTAGAAATAAAATGTTAAATTTCTGCTCTCCAGGGGCATTTGATACTTAGCAACCTCCTTCAGCTGTGAGACTGCCATTGAGAAAGCTGAGAAAATCAGACAGGAACTTCTGGTTTGAAGCTGTAGATGAGAGAACAAGCACTGACTACCAAAATGATGTACAAGAGACACTGTGCTCAGAACAAGAAACAGCTCCATGGCTTCCCCAGGAAAAACTGGGATCTCTTATGGGCCCATGGGTCTGACACCTCCAATTACCCAACTGATCTCAAAAATGCTTCTGATTTCCTTAGGACAAGTTTAGAGAACAAGTAGAGCACATCAAAATTATTGTTAAACTTAAGGGAAAACAGGAAACCAGCAACAATGGCTGAGGACACTGACTGTAACTGGTGGCTGGACCAGGCAATACTGCAGTGGGACTAAGTCAGCCAAGCTGAGGATATTGGAAGACACGGACAATTCTGGCCTACAGCTGAAAATCACTTTCTTTTGAGGTGGGGGAAAACTGAACACCATGGACAAAATCACTCTCTGCCCCAGCTATGTTACTCTCCCAGCTGTAACCATTCCTGACAGAAGAATAATTCAATTAAAAAGAAGTGCAGAATGCTTCCCTGATAAGAAGCTTGAAGGTCAATCAAAGCAGAAACCACTCCACTCATCTCTTGGTGATGTATTTCTCAGCCAGCTGAACTGGTTGAAATTAAACTGGGAGAAGCTGCTGATGGTGAACCCCAGATGTCCAAGGTGTTCCCTGCTGCAGGGCAGAAGAGGTGAGGAGCAGGTGAAGATCTCCTGCCCGAGCCTGAGGCTCACACATCACTGCCAGGAACACCAGATGCTCAGGACACCACTGCTGTGTTTAGGTTCCTGACCTGCACAGGAGCCACCCAACACATCAAAGGTTGGCTATTTAAAATATGTTCTTATTTATTTTATGAACTTTTCAAACATGCAGCTTTCCAAGCCTTCCAGAGGCACTGTGAACTACCTTGACTAAGAAAACCCACACCCAGTGTACAGTATTTCAGTGCAAAGTAGAGCATCCTGTTCTAAATGGAAGAATGTTCCCCAGCTTTCATTCCAGTTTGGGTTATTTTTTTGTTTAATTCATATTCCAGGGATATTTTAAAGCATCCTTTTTGTGTGAACTATCACCAAGGCCAGAAGGAAACCTCAGGACAGAAATTGCATCCCTCAGCAGCTGGGCAAGTTTCCCAAGAAAACATTTCATCCAAAGAAATGGGGTTTCTCTATGTGCCTCTCATTTGTGGTACCCTCACGGAACAAGAGGCACAGTCCCTGCAGCAGCTGGGACAACACCATGTGGTGATGGTGGAGGGCAAATACAAAAAGGGCTGGAGAATTGCACATACTGTGGAGCCTCTCAGACAAAACCAGGTCAGCACTGGAGCAGATCCTGAGGAGGAACCAGAGCTCTCTGCACAATGGGAAGCCCAGGACAATGGCCACAAGTCACTAATGGACTGCCACAGATGGGAAAAACCAGACTAACGGAGAAACAAGAAACCAGAAGCAAAATCAAAGGGTAGTGGGTAGAACTGGAAGCCCAACCAGGCAAGATCACAAAGAGCTGATGCAGCAAACACACACCAGCCAGGAAAAGAGATTTCTCCCACAAAAATGAGGAGCCAGGAAAAGAAACCTGACAATGTGAGGATTCAGCACACAAACTGGCCTTGCGTTTATTGGTTTGCATAGCCAGATCTGGCACTGGACAAAACTGGGTTGTTCTCTTTCCCACCTGGAAAAGTCTTGACCTTATATGCCAAAAAATCCTTAAGGAAATACAAGGGTATTTTCAGTGACAGGAAGACTGTGATGGCAGTAGACCTAGAGTAAAAAAGTGCATCTCCAGGAAGATCTGAAAGGAAGTGGCCTCAAGAATTAAAGGATTGTTTTTTATTTAGAAATTAAAATTTGGAAGATTAGGAAAACATAATGCAACATTTTCTAGGGGCAAAAACAAGAAAGGTTTGAACACAAATCCTCTTGGGCTGGATCCCTCTTTCCTTCATCCTCTCCCCCTCCTCCTGACAGCTCCAGGAAGCAGCTGTCTATGGCAGAAAGCATATTGGGTGCAAAAACAATTGCAGGTGGCAGCAACAGAAGAACCAGGTCCCTGCCCCTGCAGGCCACTCCAGGCTCCAGCCTATTCCCAAAGAGGTACAGAATGTCTTTTTGTCATTGAAAAGAGTATTCACAGAGAATGACCAAGGTTAAAGGAGAGGGACAAGAGCTCATCCCAGCCATGCTCCACCAGCTGAAGCTTACTGCAGTGGCTTTAGCCAGTGATACAAGGCTAATTTCAGGCTCATTTTCCTCCTTTTCTACAGACTCTGGAGCACAGATGAAAAGCCTGAATCACCCAGGGCCTGGCAGCCCTGCCCATGCCAGGAGACACATTAAAGGTGCAGGATTGCATCTGTCAGGACCCATGGGCTGATAGACCAAAATGAGTTACAGGGAAAAATGAATGAAAACAGTGTTTCCACCTGCAGATCTCAAGTTATCTCGGTGATATTTCAGCCCTCAGGAATTATTTTCCTTCAGTGGTAAGAAAAACCGGATGTGCAGCAAAAAGGGCAGTGCTGGGGGAGCCCTAAGGGCACAGGAGTCTGTGTGCCCTGCGGCACTGATGCCACACACACCAAGCAGGGGAAAGCTTGGGAAGCTTCAAGGAACTGTTCCTTGGGCAAAGGCAGGACAGGCTACAAAAAGCAAGAGAAAGGAGCTGGGAACAGATTTTGAAGATATGCTCTGGCAGCCACCCCCTTTGAGGAGAGCAGGATGAGTGACCAGAGGTGCCCAGCTGATCAGGAGCTGCGTTCAGCCAGAGGAAGACTCCAGCAAGGGGAAATGAGCAATGCTTCAACTGCACACTTGCAGAACAAGGAGGATCTGAATCTCCCTGTGGTAGAATGGGGTGACAAGCCTGGTCATGGTAGCTGTGAGCAGAACACTGCCCTTCCTGACCACACTGGGAATTTGCAGCAAAAGTAGTGGAAATTTGGGGAGTAGTGGAGAAGGATGGAGGAGCAGTTGGGACAGGCCTCTGTACCAACTTTCTCTGCATCTAGTGAGCAGTACAGAACAGCCAACTTTTTGCTTGAAGCTTCCACAAAGCTGTTGCCTTGTGCTGAATGCCCTTTCAGTGCCTGCTGCACTGGTGCTGCTCTTGGGGAAGCACAGGAGCAACAGCAGCTCAACCAAAAAATGAGACACTAGCTCCACAATCCAGCTGTGAGGGGATCCTGTCACCTGCCCCCAGCACAGTGCCACACCACACAGCTGCAGGTGCCATGGAGATCATAGCCACGACCTCACTAAACTGACACATTTTCACACAACTCCATTTCCCTTCTCAAACTTCTCTTAGAGAAGAGCTTTATACTGAAGGAGAACACATGGCTGAAGGCAACATCTCCATGGTGAAGAGACCACAAAGCTTAAGAGAAAGAGAGAACAGGAGGGCAACAGTCCCCAACATGGACAGGTTAAGATAGAGGAGGAGCAGAAGATGAATGTACAACCATGGCTGCCCCAATAGCATCAGGAGGCTGAGAGAGGAAAATCTGAGGAGTGTGGGATGAGCTAGTCACTAGCACAAGCTTAGTCCCATGCTGAAACCTCATCTCAAAGAACTGCACCATCCAGTCTGGGGAATTGCTGCTGCTGCCTCGGAGGCCTCACTGACTGTTCCACCCACAGGTCCTCTTTTACTCAATTTAGTGCTTTCTCCTCACTGGGATAAACAGAACAGTCACTTACCACTGCTGTTTTAGAATTTATGCTGTTGCCCAAACCCTCCAACCTTTCTTCCCCAGCAGGCCCAGCCATGTCCACCCAAATGAAATAGGGTCAGAGAAAAGGAGGTGGCACCAGCCCAGCCCACAACTTTAACATTTCACAGTTCAGTCACTGTAAACAAATCAGATTTCCTTGTATAAAGTGAGCCCCCAAGCCCAGAATCCCTGAGGCTCAGAACACACCTCACCCCTTGGGAAAGCCAGCTCAACATGCTGCACCATGCCATGTCCAGGACACAGAACTGGTGCCTTCTGCCTCCCACATGGCTGTACCTGCACCACGGGCCCTCAACAGTGACAAGGCCCACTTAGGGTGCTGAAAAGCCTTTGTGGAAACAGTGTGGGACAAGGGAACCTTGTCCTGTGCCAGCAGACACATCTTCTCCATGGCATGAACTAATCCAACAAAGTGCCCTTCTCCACATGGCTGTAGCCACTGCAGAGCTCTGGGGAACAGCCACTCAGCTCTGGGTGTGTGCCTCCTTCACACCCTTAGCACAACTACAGCTACCCAGGTCACACACCCTGAGTCTGAGAAGATGAACGTGTCCAGGAATCATTTCACTACATCAACGTTTTTCAACCTCTCACCTGCAAACTACACTCGTGAGTTCTACCAAAGGCAACTGAAAGAAACCAGCCCTTATACAGGCAGCATCTAGCTCCACTGGAGACTTCCAGGGATTCAAACCCAGCTTGAAACAGCAGTGCACGGTGATCAAAAATACTCAAGAGACCTGGCCAGTGATCCCAGCACTGTGAGGAAGACAGTATTTACTGGAGAAGATCAAAGGATGGGGGTTACTCCAGTAACCTGACACACTAGAGACAGGTAGGAATTATATCCAGAGCAGCTGGAGTTGGGGCTGAGATATGTCTGCTTGGCATGTGAGACCAGCAGGGGCAAATGTTTCCAGACTGGATCAGGGAATATTCCAAAGAAGACAGAGAGTTGGAAAAGACAGCAACAGACTCCTGCATAGCTCACTTCTGCTTTTTCCTGGGAGCCATGAGAGCACTTACAGTTGATATCATCAACAGAGTTAAAAGACAGATGTAATTAGCAACCTGCAGTGAGCAAAGGAAAGGTCCAGAGAGACAGAGAACAGCTGCTGCCCACCTCCATGGACAAGCAGCTCCTCACAGATGTCAGTGAACAGCACTGCTGTGGCAAGACAGGTAATTATTGCCCAGCTGGGAGAGAAGGCTGCTCCTGGTTCTGAGGTTTTGGGTAGCATAAAGTAGAAAATGGACAGTCAAGAAACCTGCTACACTTTGCACCTCCAGACAGTCTGACATGGTAAGCACAAAGCAGACACTCCACCATACACCAGCAAGAGCACAACATTCCCTAGAAGACATCCACTCCATTCCAGCTCCTCCTGGCAAGGCCACACCATGGCACATGCTGACATAAATAGCTAATTTTAAGCCATTACCTTATTTCATAAAAGACATCAAGAAGCTACGAGATGTCAAATTGTGCCTACCACCAGCCTAGGCTGTACCTGAACCAGTGACCCAGAGGTGAAAGGCCCGTGCCCCATCATCAGTCTCCAGAGACGTGTGATCCCCTCAGAACAGCAGGCTCCTGATAGACATTTTGAAAAGGGCACAGCAATTATGAGAACTTCACAAATCACCTGAAAACATGCCCATTATACACTGTATTTTCAGCAAACAGCAGCCTTTACACCAGAAATAAATAGAACAGAGCAGTAGATGGGTGCTAGATGGAAGAACCTTAATTCTCCATCACACTGCATCCCAACGGACTGAAGTACAAATGTAAGGATGGGCATCACCTACTTTAACTGCCATAATTTGCCCACTTGGTTTGTGGACCATTTTGTTGACAGAACCATAAGCGCCTCGTCCAATTTCTCCAAGGTCTTTCAAGTCCTCTGCTGTAAAATCCCAATGTTGCTCAGGGGAAATCTTCAATTTTCCTGATGATTCAATGCTGTGTGTTCTCAGTCTCTCTCTGTCAAAAATATTGGGAAGCAATTTTTCCACATTTTAAATAGTTTTAAATGTCTCTTTTCAGCACTTGATTAAACATTAGAAGAGAGGGATTCACAATGCTACAGCAACAATCTGACTCCACGAAGGATTTTGGTTGGGGTGGGGGTGGAGGGGTGAGGGAAAATGTTAAATCAAAAATGACATACACTTGCCCACAGCTTCAATTAAGCATAAGTTTCTCCAGCTGCAGCACAGAATTCAATATGTCTCATAGAGTCATTCTAAGCACTCATTTACACAGTTCTTTCTACTTTGCACAAAATACATCAGGCTGTGAGTGAGATCTGGTAACATGCAGCACCAAGAGCCTGAAGAGCACTCCCAGTCCCATCTCCCCAAAGCTCCTGCTGCTCTACACCACGACATCCCAGCAGCTGCCTCCCTTCCAGCTGGGATTCTATCAATACAGGCAAAGCTCTTCTGGGTGAACCAGTGAGACTTTAGGAAAAGTTTGCCCTTAATTGAGAATTGCAATTAAAAAAGAAAATAACCCCAAAACCCCCAAATTCAATACATTTAAATAATCATTTAATTTATCCAGAACCAAGTAAAGAGCCAATCATTTATAAAAACCAAGATAAGTTCTTTGTGACATACGAAAACAAAATCTGCCTCTTTAGGTGTGTCATCATCAAGAAATTAACTTTCTCAGGTAAACCCTGCCCCTACTGAAGCCACCAGGATTTGCCCAGGTAAGAAACAGATGAATGTCCAAAATTTCTGAACAGAAGAGTTCAAAGGTGCCCCCAATGGCTCATTCACATGCAGCAATGCTACTAGCAGGAAATGCACAAGTATTTGCAACACTTTTCATCTTAAAATGCCATGCAAAATTTCAGTTTTTCATTAGTTAATTAGCTGATTCACACTTCCTGAGTCCTAAAGTAAGCCAAAAGCCCACACTTTTCACTTTCAAGATGCTTGAAGAGCAATGCAGACAGTTCCCACTGCAGGGCACACTGTTCTCACCCGGATTTAAAAGCACACAAGTACTTGTGATCACCCTGTGCACAGGAGAGATCTATCAAACTCAGTGATATTTGATCCAGCCCCCACTTGCCTGTCCAGGGTCTGGCCCAATGAGCAGAACACACATGGAGGATTTGACCAAACACATGGAGCTGATGGAGTTTGTCAGCCGAGGAATAAACAGGTCACGGCTGATTCCACGCTGATAAATCCCATGTTGGTCACCAGCAGCTGCAAACACCACCCAGCTGGGGACCCAACTATGACAGGGATTTATTGGGATCCCAGGTTTTGAGAGGGCAAAAGGCCAATTGACTGGAGCAGCTACAGTTTAAAGGCTTCCTCTGCTGCACTTACGGTTAGTGCTGCTGCACTGGAGCAGCTGCATGTCCTGAACCCTTGACCTGTTTGATGAAAGCATTTGGGAGCAGCTCCTCTCCCCACTACTAGGCTGTGTCTGCCATGGTGTTTCCTGCTCTCTAACCTGTTCAGCTCAAGATTTCAATCTGCTGGTCCCTACAGTGCCCCTGCACTGAGCTTAGGAATGATTTGGGAACCACCTGACAATGCTACAACACAGCACAGGTGGGACAGATGCCACCTCAGAGCTTCTGAGCATAACAAACCCTACATTCAGTGGGGTTCTCCATGGAAATTGCTTACTAAAAAGCAAGGAATGGAAAAAAAAAAAAAGGCAGCAAAATGACAAAAAAGTAAAGAACAGAGGAAAAAAGAAATGGAAAAAAAAAAAAAGAAAAGAAACACGACCTCCTCATGTGCCAAGTGTCTCACAGACAGCTTCTGTTGGGAACTGGTTTCTGTCTAACTGCTCCACCATCCTGTTTAGTCAGTGCCATAAAAATAGTTCTTGTTTTGAGGGAGGAAGGGAGGTGAGAAGCACTATGCCAAGGAAGCACAGACAAATGGGCATTTCCTGCCTCACCTCCTGCCAGCTGGTGGGCATGAAGGAGCATGATCTTTGAGAGCTAAATCCTCTTCAAAAAAGCAGAGAAAAAATAGCAGAGAGATGAAATGTTGAGTTTTCACTGACTGAGCTCCTTTTTCAGCTCTTGCTTGAAAATAATAGCTTGTATCAAAGCTCTCACGGAGTTAAAAAATTTAAACATTGAGGTAATTTATTCAAATAAGCAATTAAACCCTTCTCCTCTCTTCCCTCTGTTTTTCAGACTAGGAAACTTAGCTTTTCTGACCCCATAGCAGAAGAGAAAGGGAATTGGAATTCATTATTTCCTGTCACACAAGCAGCCTGTGTGTCCCCAGCTGTGTGTGAAAGCAGATCTGGGCCATTGTTCCGCAGCTGCAGGATGGTGCCTCGAGCTGCTGGGAGGAAGGTGGGAGCTGGGGGATAACCCCTCCTCCCCAGGGCTGCACCGAGGGCTCTGCAGCCCTCCAGGGGTTTGGACTGAGACAGACCATTACCATTACCCAAACCCTCCTGTCCTGGAGCTTGGCTCCATTTCCATTATGTATTTATGATGCCATCTGCCTTGTCTCGCAACCACAGCTCCTGCTTAGCTCTTCTCAAATACCCAGGGAAATGGTCAAATAACCAAATCACCAATTTGACAGAGGGACAGATACTTGAATAGAGGTTTTGCTCATTTAGCTGATTTGCCACATGCAAGCAGGGCAGTTTTCCTTTAAGCAGCATGGCGCACCTCAAGAGTCATAACTGGAATGCAATAATTGCTTTTAATGTCAAAAAAGCTACACTTTGTATCAGGAATTTTTCACTGTAAATCAAAATCCCAAGAGATTCCCGTGTCAAAAATACACAAACTCTCTGCATTGATCTAAATTGGGAATTTTTTAATGTAAATCTGAGTGAGGCAATAAAAACTAAATGGTGAGTGCAGGACACCTATCTGTATGTTTGTACTCCTGCAGATGTATGAGAACATAAATCCATAGGGTGGACATGCCTCCAAATGCAAAAAAGCCTGTCTAAACCCTGCACTACATCCTGGTGCTCTGCATACTACAGCAGCCTGCTTCAGAGAATAGCAGGACAACCACACAGCTCAGGATCTAGTGAAGGTAAAAAGCAGTTAGTGCCAAGTCCCTGGGATTAGTGCAAGGTTTGCACAGAAGTCAGCAGACATGTGCCTTCTCTTATTATTTTGTTTTTAAGCTGTGCAATCCAACCTTCTCTCTAAGGCTGGGAATGCTGGGCAAAATTGCACACGTATTCTCCAAATGCCCAGGATGTATAAGACAGACTTGTGGAGCTTCATATATGATTTAAAAAACAATATAAATAGCTGAAGTAGGCTAGATACTCTTCTAGTTAAAAGCAGCATTTCCAAAAATACCTTAGAGTGACTACAGCTCCTGAAAACTCAGCCAGGGCTTGAGCTTCCAACTCCCAATCTTGCTTTTGAAAATTTTTGAAAGTAAAGAAAAAGGGGGCTGAGGAGGTGGCTGCGATCCTTGCACTTGAAAGGCACCAGTGTGTCGGTCTCACTGCAGATGGTTACTATGCTTGTCACAGCAGTTATTCCAGGGATTAGGAGCACCAAGCAAGACAACAACTCCTGCAAACACTTGTCCTTTGTCAGAGCTGTGTCCAGCTTGGCAGGAGGCGGGCGGGCGCTGGCGCCAGGCACCGCCGGGCCGGGCATGGCCACGCGGCTGCTCGCCACAAGCTGCACAGCTGGACACGCCTGGCAAGGTCTGGGATGGCCAGAGGACCCCAAAATCTCCTGTGGAACCCACAGAGACCTTGGGAAACTCCCAGACAGGATGTGAAAGTTCCCAGAGCCCTGCTGTTAACAATCAACTACAGGGAGGCCACAACTTTTAAAAACAAGCATTTCCTTGGCATGAAAAAGAAGGACTACTGAAAGAAGTAGAGAAAAGTTGGTGGGTATTTTAAGCAAAATTGAAAGTCAACAGACATGAAGCAAGGCCAAAAAGATGCTGTAGGTAGCTGCCTATCTCCTCTGTTTCACTTTGCTGAGAGCTCTGCAGGACTCAAAGAAGACCAAAAGTTGATATATTCGATGGTACAGCTGACATGAATAAAATCTGCAGAAACAGAAAGATCCAAGCGAGCCAGCTGTGCTTCCTAAGCCTGCCTGGTGCTGGATTCTGCTCAGAAGTCTCTCATTAAAGCTCCTATTTTCCCTAGGGTTCATGAGAATATATTCTACTTCTCCATAGGTTTGGTAAAAAGGCTGGTATTTTTAAAAATGGTTTGCAGTCCATCAGCCAAAGCTAAAATGTAAATCCTAACAAAAAAGCTTCCAGGCAAACTGCAGGGTTCAAATGACGCTGTGCAGCTTCAGAGTACAAACACACTTTAGGACTGGCTGACACATTCCTACCAAGGAAACCTGGAGAGGTTTTAGAGAGCTTTGTTTCTTCTATCTCAAAGTCTGTGTCATTTGTAAAACTGCTTCCTGCAAGCCAATGCTAATACTGTATCAACCCTAGTTTGAATTTCACTAGAAAAAGTCTCCAGAAGAAATGTTCTGTTACTTTTCCTAGAGGGGTGGAAATGTTGGTGCTGTCACAAAGTTTTTGGATTCTCAAAAGAAGAAATCTTTGCTTTTCATGAACAAACATCATCCTTGCAAGAAGGGCAGAACTAATTTGGGTTTGCTCTGATCCATGTAAGCTGTCCTGAGGCTTCATTCTATTCAGGAACAGATTCCTAAACATGAAGAAGAGATACAGAAAATGTGGCAAAGGAAGGAAATAGTTTTGCACCTGTGACCTACCCAGACAAGAGCAAAGCACATTTGGTCCCTTTCCTTGTGACCAGGAGGCTGAAATTCTCCCTGGCAGCGCTCTGGCTTTTTATGCTCCTCCAAAATATTAAAATAAAGATAATAAAACGCAGAAGATGGCACAGCCCTTCTACAACCCACATGTCTCAGCCCAGCACGTGCTCAAGGCTGCTAAGAATCTCCCTGGCTCAATGGGGCTTGTCTGAGGCTTTTAAAATGTTAATATTTTGCATTAAGCTCCCCTGGTAAAATACTGAGTTACAATGGATTTGGATTAACCCTGCCCTTAAATGGAGGAAACCTCCCCACCCATCGTGGTGAAGAATGAGCTGAATTTAACTGAGCACATTGATCTCAATTCATTTTGACTTGGCCATGAGCCAGACTGCAGCACATTCACTGAACCCACCACTGCTGGGATTTCAAAGCTTAAACTGGAGTCAAGAACTTCAGGATAATACTGCAAAACTCGGAGCTAATTAATTTCAACAACGCTTCTGAGAATGCTGATTCTTTTTATTTCCTCTCCTGGGTCATGGGCAGCTCCCTGAGAGAGAACAGCAAACAGAGACACGAGCACAGCCATAAGAACCAACAAAATAACCTCAATACAGACCATAAATAGTTTGCAAAATCATTATTACACAGCAATCACCCGATGGAATGACACTATTTCTGAGACAATTTCATTACTTTAAGAGATGCCATTTTTGCAGGATGGAGAAGATTTGACAATGGCTAACAGACAGGAAAGCTTACTGTAGCCTGCTGGAAAGTTTCTGGATGAGGTCCGCTTCTCTCCTTTTGAAACTGAACGGGACAATGTGATTACTACCCAGGGTTGCTTGTGTGTCACTTCAGCCAGGAAGAGTTGTGGAAATGACAGGAAAACACGGTGCTGTTATCACACGACACAATAACGTACAACACAATACTCAGCTAGTCACACTGCCCACTGAGCACTCAGAGGCACAAATCACAGCCAGACCTTTTTCTTCCAGTTTCCACCTAAGCAACTTCCCCTCCTTGGGGGCAAAGCAGCACCCGATGATTTGAACTCATTTTAACATATTAAGACATAATCAAGTTGTTTTCTTACAGCAATGAGAATTATTATTTCCAACTGTATTATTACTACAATTAGAAACATGCATTATTAACTTATTAGCCAAATACCTGTATGTTTTAGTGGCATGCTGCTTCCCTTGAGGCACATTGATCATCCCTGCGCTGCTTTTCCTGGGCTAAGGCAGATCTTACTAACAACTTTTTTCCCCTTAAAAAAATTAAAAATCGAGCTTCCATCCTGAATCCACCAATCTAGGACTGGTGGTATCTCCCAGGTGGGCTTGCCATTCATCAGATCCCTTCTCCCAAATAAGTCTGAATGAATTGAACAGCTACATCCTTACTTATTCCCTCCAGAGCCCTACAACTGACAAGAGTTATCACCACTCTACACTAGCGACTTCTCTAAGAAGAAAAATTGTATTCTGGATCTCAGAGTCCCTCAAGCTGGCCAGCTCTAGAAATTTTTCTCAACATGAGGACTTGTTATCTCAGAGCAGCTGGAGGAGCTTGGGTGAGATTGGCTTTGCTAAGCACTGTGTGGAGAACAAGCCCTGGATCCTTGCACCACTGACCACTGCAGCCATGGACCAATGGCCAGCAAAGGTACCAGGGCTGAGCTCTGCTCAGCTCCTTGTGGGAACCACTTGAGAGGGGCAGATAACGAGCACTGCTAATTCAACTATGAGAAATGGTTTAGTTTCAAATACTCTAAAGATGGGTTTTTCTAATTTAAACTTCTCTAGGACAAAAAATTACAACCCAAGTCTGGTAAAGTCCAACTTCTCTTTTGGGGTTTAAACTGAACACTATCCCACAAACTCTGGGCTGCATCACAGCAGAAAATAACCTGAAATTCACTGCCAAGAATGCACCTGGTCATGTATTTCTTTCTGTGGCAGACAAGGACAGATGGGAGACACAGAAAGCACCTGACTGCAAGACAGAGACTGCTTATTTAGAGATGCAGCTACTTCAATGTGGTGACCAAAAGAGTCATAACAAGACCAAGTAGACCAAATTTCACTTTTATTTAAAATGTCCCTTCTCTAAGACAAAAGATTTGTGCTGAGCAGGTGAAGATTCCCAGGCTCCAGTAGCGTGGTGAGATTTTCCATGCTGGTCTCCTCTGTGATGGCTGCTGGGGCACGGTGCTCTCACTGAGCCTTCAGAGCCAAGAGCTGGGCTGCTGTAAGCTCTGCAAGGATGCTAACAGAAAATTAAATGAATGTTCCTAGACAACCACCTTTCCCCTTTATCACTGGTGTGAAATACCCACCTAGAATATCAGAGAGAAAAGAACACAAGCTGCTTTATAGCAAAGCCCCTGTGCTCCTCAGAGAGGCCAATCACCTTCACACTGCTGGAGCAAGAGATTTCAGGAACAAGCACTTCCAACTGATCCACACTTGTCTCTGCAAAAGCACCACTTACACCAGGCATGAAGGACCATTTGCTCACCTGGATTTATTCCAAGCTTATCTTAGGAAGGAAGGAATTAGAACAGGCTCAACAAAGAAGACTGTTTGGCATTGCCATAATCCACTGCAGACTGGCTTGGCCATTTAGATTTCGGCTGGCTATCCCAGAGGGTGGGGCACTGAACAGGCTCCCCAGGGAATGGTCACAGTCCCAAGGCTGCCAGAGCTCAAGGTACATTTGGACAACACTTCCAAGCAGAGGGTGGGATTTTTGCAGGGTACAGGGCAAGGAGACTCGATGCTTGTGGGTCCTTTCCAACTCAGTTTATGCTATGATTTTATGATTTGCTCTCTCTATGGAAAGGTGGTATGAGGCAAGAACATCCATCTGATATCAAGGATGTCTGTAGTTTTCACAGACACAATAAACAGCAAAACCAGATAATTTAAGCCTCTTGCAGAAGCCTGTTCCCCAGATAAGCAGAATAGCAAAACTAGTTCAGTGCCACAGGCCAACCTCCACCTCCATCACATCCATCCTATCCACCACAAGATACTTTCTTTCCATGACCACTCTGCTCAACAGCCAATTTTCCTGTGTGCATTCTGTTCATTCAGACCCAATGTCCTCCACAGCACACGCTGGAAGTCACTCATTTGTGCAAAGAATGAGGACAGAAGTTGTTGACAAAGACCTGTGGGGTCGATGCAGTCTCTGAATCCGAAGACTCTTCTCTCTACGCTCCATTCCTCCATGTGTACAGAAGATAAAAGCAATGACTGATTCCTTCACTTTGAACCCACAAAGCAGAAGAGTTGACTCACTTTTCCATAGCCAGGGGAAAACAAAAGCCACTTTACTACGAGCTGGTGATTGAAGTCTGAAGAGATAAAGGATGTGCCTGTCCTGCTCTGATGAAATGTGGGATCCCAAGTACACAGAGCAGCAATGAGCAGAGTTTATTCCAAGTGCTGGCTTACAGGGGTTTCCTGCAGCAATGGGGTTTTCCATCTGGAGTCAAAGGGTTGGAGCCCAATCAGATATGAACTGTGGTGGTCCATGCCTGATCCTCTGAGATTAACAGTGACACTGACAGCCCCTCAGGGTCAGAGCCCAGCTCCACCAGCTGCTCAACACAGAGACACAGGCACCAAGCTCAGCCCAATGCACAAGCCATGTTCTACTTTGCTACTTGCAAATAATTATTGAACAAGATACTTATCCAAAAAATGGGTGTACACACAAACCTGTGTGTACACACAAATATATTTATACACATGTATTCAGAGATATTACACATAACATTCCACTTCATCCCATTTTTCTCTCCAAACATCAGCACGTTCTGCATGAGAAGCCAGCAGTTATTGCACTTGCCCAAGGAAGAGGGGGGAACATTGGAATATTGGGCTCTCTTCAGCCTGAGGACTCCAGCCATGTGCCAGGTCCCTAACACAGAATGTGAGGACTTGACAACTATGGCCCCATTGACCTTGGATTAAAAAAAAAAAAAAAAAAAAAACCTTAGGAAGCAGATCAGATTCACGGGGCTAGAAGAAAGGAACTACAGAAAGCCAAGAGGGCATCCCATGCTCTCAGGTAGTTTAGAAATATGAGCAAAAGCATCTCCTGCTCCCTTGAAAAATTTTTATGGCAATCAGTTCCATCTGATGGGTTTTCAGAGCCTGCCTTACAAACTGATGAGCTCAGACACAGCAATGCCCAGTGCTCCCTCCTGGGCAGGACAGCAGCAGTGCACTCAGCTCAGAGCATCCTGGGACACTGGGATGCAAGAAACACACGGGTGGCTTGGGATCATTTTGATCAAAAAGCTCAAATCCCAAGGACTGCTCGTGGCAGGAAGGAGATTTAGCAGCTTCTGGCTGTCAAATGGAATTTTGGATCTTGCCTTAACCATAAAAAGTTACTGGTGAATAATTGATTAGATAATTTGAATGCTCAGAGATGGCATCACATCTCACCCTCTCTAAAAAGTACGAAATGTGAGTTTTAGAACAGCTTACAGAATTTTCCAAATAAAAGGTAAAGGAACAAACACACCAGTCTTAAAATACTCAGAATACAACAGATCCAGATGCTATTTATGGAAAAGTCCAACATGAATGTAGCTGTGGTCTCTCACTTTCTTGTGAGCCCTCCAGAGAACACTGAGGTATTTCGGTGTCCTGAAGGCTTTGAAAGTCTCCACACAGCAAGACTTACAACCAGTGTTCTAGAGCCTGTACACAGCTGTCCTTGAGGGTAGATGCAGCACCTCAAAATAAAGGTAAGGACAGAAGGGGAGAAAATTTTGCTAACAAAACAGCATGAAGGCAAGAGCTGATACCAACTCTGAAACTCCTCGACCTACTTTCCCTGCTTTGAAACGAGCACTGCAGCAGTTACATCTTGGTGTGAGTTGTGCAGCTGTGCCAGGAGCAGAGGTGTCCCCTGGATGTGTGAAGAGGGCTGCAGCTCAGGAGTTCCCAGGGTCTACTGCACACTGATGGGACAGCTCTGCTCCTGCCAGAGCCAGTGCTAAGCTGGAACCATCAGGACACAACCAGAGGAATTACATAAACCCAAAATTCTTAAACCACAGCAAATCCTCCGCAGCTTGAAGCCCTGAACTGTTTTCAAATAAAGGCAGCACCATCCCTCATCTCATGCACAGCAAGTAGAATGGGGGAAATCCTAATTCTTCATGGCCAGGATGACAGACTTCCCTAAATCATCTTCCTCAGCAGACTACACAAGGTATTATCAAAGCACTAACCTCATATTCAGGTTTATAAACCTGTGCTTTTGGAACCAAGCTGACTAAGGAAGGAAAATGGTCACCCCCAGCTCTCCTTCAGGCTCTGGAGCATGACAGGTACCCCCAAAGGGGCAACTTGCTCCTGTACAGGTTGCAGACACTTGACTTTTGCCAGGAGCATGGATGGAGTCAAGGATGGTACCTTGTACGTGTCCCAGGGAAGGACCTGGCCAACCACAGGCCACCCATGGAGCCACGTCACTGGATGAAGGGGAGGCAACACAGCTCACCAAAAGCCAGGCATGAGAAGGGAAGGCTAGAGGAAACTCCTACCCAAGGGAAACATCTGTCCAGACACTCTATGTCCTACCAGACCACACTGATGGAGATTTCATGTTGAATGAAGTTAAGTGCAGTTTGAAAATGAACATTTCCAGCTCATTGCTCTACCCTTCTAATTCCCACTCACCCAGAATGCTTCACCCCCATCCACATACCATTCAACTCAGTAGAAAAAAATCTGGTAGCCAACTCAAAACCACTACCCTTGAGTGACCTACCCCAGACACCACCTTAAGTGTCCCTGGAAAAGTGAGGACAACACTATCAGAAATACCTTTAAAGGTAACACAGCTCTGCCACTATCCCTTCCCACCTTCTTTTGCCCAGCATGCCATGGAGAACAGCCCTGAGGAGACAGCCCAAGCATGAGCCATTGCACCTTGAATTAGGAACTGCAGGATGTTCATGCCTTGGTGTGTGAGACACCTGTGTCCCAGCTCAGCAGCCAAGGATGGCTGTGTTGCCAAGAGGGCCCACAGGGACAGCCACAGAAGCCTCCAGCCTGTCCCACCCTGGATAACCCAATGTCTCTGCCACCACGGCTCCTCTGCCACCCCAGTACCCAGCTGCTGTCCCTGTCTGGGCAGGACAGGTCAGGTCTCAGTGCTCTGGAAGGTGACTTGCCACCATCACCATCCTCTCACCCATCACTGCTCTTCCCACTGTGGAGGGGACAGGTCTACCCCAAGCCCTGGGCAGGGGTCCTGTTATGCATCACACCGAGAGGGTCAAGGCTGCAAGGTCCAAATTCTGCCCCCAGATGAGCAGCTCTGACCATGGCTGTGTGCACCACACAGAACCAGGACAGCAGCTCCCAACCATGCCCAGGTGGGACAGGGAACACAGAGCTACCTGAGGATCACAGATCAGAGATCCTTGTTGAACCCTCCATCACAAGCTTCTGGCCTAACCTCTGCCTCTTCCAAAAGACAGCATGTCCCAGTTTCCCATCCACAGGATGGGGATTGCAGAGATTGGTGCAATAATTTAAAACTGCACAGCTCAATCACTCAGCACCTGTGAAACACTTGGAACCCATGGGAGTCAGGTCATTAGATAATATCAGGCTGGATTTGGTTTAGACACCCAAGGGTGGCTCACTAGTTTCCAGAAGTTCTAAGGAGCTCAGATCCCTGCAGTGTGGCAGAAAGGCCACAAGGTGCTCAGCACCATTGAAAAATGCATGTGAATTAGGTGAATGGAGATACACAACGTCCAAACTCTGGTTCCAGACATAGAAGACCCAAAGTCAGAAGCTGAGTGCTGGGATATCAAACCCTTACAGAAAGAACAGTCCTACCAGGGCAGTGAAGCTCCAAGGGATCTGGAAGCTGCCAGACAAGTTTAACTTGGAAGCTGCAGACAGCAAAAAGCTCCTCTGCAGAGAGGATCTGCGCTTAAGGAATACCAAAACTTAGAAAGTTTTTTTTTAAAAAATAGATATATATATTAAAAAAAAAAACAAAAAACCCAGACCTTAAAGCAGTACATTCAGTGAAAATCTCACACTGACTCTGGCAACACCTTCTCTGAAGCAGTGACCTACTTGAAGCCAGAGATACTCAAGTCTGTTACAGACACAATCTCTGTGATGCAGAGATCACTGGCCAAATCAACTTGTAAACTCTTAGAAGGAAGAGGAAGGTTAAATACAAGGCAAAATTCATCCAGTTTCAAAAAATGCTCCTAAAAAAATTACAAAAGAAACATTGTTCCAGCACTGATGATGTTTGTATGAAAAGTGAAAGCCTGGTTACCAAAGGCTCTCCCAAACACTGAAATGTCTCTGCTGAGGCCTTGGAGGTTGCATTTCACTTGTGCTGATTTGAAAATACAAGTGATTACATTCAGATTCTGCAACTTTCAGGAAACAGGAAAGATCCAGTCACAGAAAAAAAATTAAATTCCTGGTACCTCTGGCTCTGAATTCTGCCTCCAAGGCTTCCAGGCAGTACTCCCTGCCACAGGAAGCCATCACACAGCAGAAAGGTAACAGAAATCAGTAAGAATAAAGATATGTGGTGACAATTACAGAAATAAGGAAGGGACAGAGAAATATTCACAGGAAAATTCACACCAGTAGTAGGGAACATGCCAGTTAAGGATATTCCCGTTTGGGGTTTAAGTTTTGGGTTTGTTTTTTTTTTTTTTTTTTTTTTTACAGAAATTGTAGGAACTCTCTCAGGTTACTTCCTAAAGAACTCCACCAGCTACAGAGCCTGACCCCGCACACCAGAAGAGTATGGGAAAGCCTAAGAGGAGATTAAAAGAGCAACAGACACTGCAGAGAGGCTTTGGGACAGCCAAAAAAAAACCTTCCCAGGAATAACAGTCCCTGAACTATACAGAAAATAAAAGAAGCAGCAGAGTCTGATATGCAACTGGACCTTCACTGGCTTTTGAAGAATCCAGCTCTGACAGTTCAGTAGAGCATCCAGCACATTCTTGGGGCAGCTCTCTGGAAAGTCTGTGACTCTCCAGGTGTCACAAGGAGAAGCTCCATGCAGGGCAGCTCTGGAAAGCTTAAGTCCCAATAAATCCATAAAGACACTCACAAGTTATAGGGAGACTGTGGAGCTCAACTGGCCACCAGAAACGTCAAACATCAAGTTTGTACATTAAGAGAGATTCGTTCATTTTGTCACCTTTCCAGGGGAAATTGCAATGCTCTGGTAATCAGGTTCTCAAGAGGTGGCAACTCAGAGTAAAGAGACTTCCCAGCCAGCAGACAGAATGCTCAAGAAGCAGCATGCTGTCAGCCAAATGCCAAACATTCACTGTGCTTGTCCATTTCCTAGCAGGTCGATCTAAATCCTCTAAGTCAACATCCAAGTATCACTGCACAAGAATACAAAGCTTTCCAGAAAACCAAAAATCTCATCTACAGCCAAATGGTTTCCACCTTGGTTTCAAGAGCAATGGGCAGCAGAGCCCAGCCAGAAATCCTGCCATGCACAGCCACAGTGACACCTCACCACATCACTCCTGTTAGTGTGATCTCAATCTCCTTTTAGCAAAGGCAACCAGCTGCAAGCAGCTCTGTAAAGCTTCCACATAGATAACGGAGTAATCTAATTTTGTTTGTGACCTAAATCCTACTTGGACACACAACAGATGAGGTAAAAGGTGGGATGCTTTCCAGTTGGTATAATGGGTTGGAATTTGAAGAGCTCACCCTAACCATGGCTTGTGTCCTCCAGCCTCTGCAACGTCTGCTGCAGGGAAAACAAAGTTAGCAGCTGTTAATCCAGTCTAAGTGACAAAGTCAGCCTGAACTCACAAGAGCTGTGGGCTAACCTGGCAGGTCTCCACAGCCTCCACTGCTCCCCAGCCTGCACAGTATGGTGATCACACAGCCTCACTGACTCTGACCAGGCATCAGCCATCAGTAAAACTCTTACCTCTTTTCTAGACTGCATCCTTTCAAGTATGAATTATATTCCCCAACTACTGTCTGCAATTCAGGCTCTATTCTGACTTGCCCTGTACAGGTCACATGTAAAATTATGTTTACAACTGTGCTGGATGCCCCACAGACAGGCAGGAAACATATCATGCCTAGATGAAAATCTCTTGGCACTTCTCAAGCAGATTTGGTGGCAGCAGTTCCAGCTGAACCAAACAAGACACACCTCCTCCACCACATGCAGTCACAGAACCAGAATGGACCTTCCTTCCAAACCCCTGCCTCACTTTCTGCTGCTCAACACACTACCTCAGGCAGAAGCAGCAGGACACCCCTGGATCAGTGGATCCAAACCACAGAACCCCAGATTTCATGTGAGAAATTAACCTCGCTGTATCTTCAGATCCACCCATCTGGACCAAGAGGGCCTGTCCAGGACAAGCCCCAGCAGTGTGGAGCCAGTGCTCATTTCAGGAGGACACCCAGGATGTTGGGCTCCACCAGGCTGAGAAGTGGCTTGGTGAACAGAAACACACTCTGCGTCAGGAGCACGTCCGGGCAAGGAGGGCTGAAATCCAAAATATTCAAATCCCAAGTCTAGAAAAGGTTTCTAGTCTATTGAGGAAAAAGTAATTCCAGCATCTCAGGGAAGAAGGCAGGAGACAGAGATACATCAGCTGCAAGACAAACACTTGACAGAAGCGTGCAGCCAGAAGATGTCAACATTGCTTTTGAGGAACAGCACCTGCTGTGGACACAGAAAGGACATGAGGACAATCTGCTGCATCCAAGCTCAGCCAGCTTCACCACAGAGAAAGCAACCCAGCTAACAGCATCCATCTCTTTCAAACAGAAATGGCCATTACAGCTTGCAGCCTCTCAAGAAAGCTTTAGCACAGACACATCACCATCAATTCTGGCACTTGAACAGCTATCACATCCAACCCAAAACACCTGCAAGCTCTCAGACCTCGTAACACCATTAACCAGCCCAGGATCCAATCCCTGCCAACAACTGCAACTCCCACAGAGAAAGAACAGTGTCTTGGACAGTGTTGACAATTACTTGCACGAACATGAAACTTCAGATGTCATAGACTAACAATGAAAGCTCTTCTGTGCTAGACAGGAACCACTGCAACTTCCAGTGAATCCAAGACAGAAATCTGCACAGATAAACACAGAAAAGTCAAATCCCTAGAGATGGCTGATGGTGGGGACTCGCTAGCTGAGACTAAGTCCTTTATTTAATGGACTAATAAGGTCAGAGAAATGAAGGAGCCCCAGAAGGGGTTCTGCAGAAAATCTTTACAAGAGTTTGATGATGTGATGAGACACAAAAAGCAAATATCTAAATGTGAGCTCTATAACCAATAAGAACACTATTTCAGAGAGGAGAGAGAAGGAAAGAGGACAACTTGCTGGACAGATCACTCAAGATTTTAAGAATCATCTAAAGTACGTTATCAAATTTCTCTTATATTGTAATTACTATCAATAACTCATCAGAAACATGTTCCTAACTTGATAAAAGCCTATTTGAAAATCCCCAGCATAAAGAAACTCCCAGGAACAGAGCCCAGCAGGTATGTCCTGGGGAAGCAGAAGGCACTGAGCTCCAGGACAGAGGCAGTTACATGCAGAGCCAAGCAGGAGCAGCCTGTGACAGGGACACTCCAGAGAGCCCAGGCAGCAGGGAGGCTGCAGGTGCAGTTTCTGAGACTTGACACTGAAAAAACTCCTGAGATCTTAGAGAAGAAAAATGTGGGGCACCTTTTGCATGCTTGCTGCATCTGCCACAGGGACTGGCTGCAGAGCAGTACTGTCTAGCTAGATTGGTGGATCTGAGGATACAAAGCTGATCTTTTTTGGTACTGATGCACCCTAGTAATTACTAGAGTCAGGAACAGCTCTGTGTCACACTTGCTCTCAGGCTTTGGACAGGGATATCCTGGGGCTAAACAGGCTAGAAAACTCACTGAGACCTAATCTCTGCATAACTTCCCTAACATCTCCCTGTTGCTAAAATGATAGTCCTCAACCTTTGTCTGTTTCAGTGCTGAAAACAATTTTATCACAGTTATGGCTTTCACAAGTAACACAGAAACAAAAAATTCTAACAAAAAGTAATAAGCTGAATAAAGAGATAGGAAAATAACAGTGAATCAGTCTAAACCCTAATTATAAGTATATTTAGCATTATCAGCTACAATACTCAATTCATTCAATTCTGGAAGGCATTAGTGTAAACCAAGAAGATCCCAATTTAACCTTTTTTCCAATTCTAGAAAAAAAAAAATCTTTTACAGTGACTCAAAGAGATTTAAACAACCTACAAATAACTGGACTAATCAAATTGCATGTAACTAACACTGGGTGTTGGCTAATTCATTTCAAAGTTGTTCCACTAGTTGTGCCGTTGGCTTTATACTCACATGTGTGGATTTTGGAAAGGAACTCCAGAAGTATTTAGAGTAAATCTTGCTGTGGACTTGAAAGGTGGATTTGCAAAATTTAACTTCAGCGCTTTGCGTTTACCTGGGAGACAACGAACATAAAGTAAACTTTTTGTCAGCACAAAATATTGAGAGCATCTGTAAATAAACAGAAAAAAATGACATATTGTAAGAAAAGATTTTATATTCTACAACATTCGCAAATCATAGCTTGTGTTAAGGACACGGGGATGGTGACACAGAGTCACCTCTCATACCAAGGTCTTCCCCAGCTCATTCCAAGGCAGTTGCCAAAGCAAGGCATCCACAGCATCTCCTGTGATAGCTGGAGCACTTGGATCACTGCCAGGGCTCCAGCAACCACAGCACCTCCAGCCCCAGGGCTAAGCACCCTCCATGTACACTCATGAGACACAGAGACCCAACTTGCCATACACAGCCTGGGCTCACCACCAGACCCAGGGGGATGGCACTGAAGAGGGAAAGGGCACCTTGGGATGTCTTTACACTCCAAGCACAGGCGTGCTGTGGAGGTTCCTCACCCTCCTCAGGCTAGCAGCAAATGGAGATAACCAGGCTGGAGGGAGGATGGATATCTGTGTGCTCCTTCTGCCAAGCAAGCTGCCGAGCAGAGAGCGCCGGAGGAGTGACCAGTGAGGGAAAGCTCTGCAGCCAACTGAGGAAGTGGGGGAAACACAAAATAAATAAGTAGTAGTGTGGGAGGGGTCCTGGTCCCTGCACCAACCACTGGTTCTGTATTTTCCACTGAAGGTGAGATGACCTGCTCAAGCAACAGCACGATCAGGACTACAAAGGCATTTTTCCCTCCCCAGCCCTCCCACCAGGGTACAGAAGCCCCTGTCTTGTTCCCATTCAACCACAGGAAACTTGCACTCCTCCACACCATAATACCTGAAATGAGGCCTCTTCTCCCCCCACCTTCCCAGGAGCTCAAAACTGAATCCCCTCCCAGCTTCTCACTGCCTGGGTAATGTCTTTGGGTTGGAAGGGTCCCTAAAGATTAACTCATTCCAAGCCCTGCCATGAGCAGGGAAACCTTCCACTAGGTCAGGTTGATCAAAGCCCTCTCCAACCTAACTTTGAATGATGAGACAACCACAGCTTCTCTGGGCAGCCTGTGCCTCAGCATTCCCATTTTAACGACCCATCTCAAGCTGACACCAAGGACATAGCCAGCACAGCAGAGCACTTTGCACCGTGTGCCTGTCCCCTGAGCAAAGCAGGCAGCTGAGGGCAGGTCTGCAGCAAACAGAGGGCCTTGTGTGAGTGCACACCACCAACCATCGCCTGACTCACCTCCCACACCTCTTCTGTCCTCTGAGGGCATCTCCCCCTCACACAGAGCAAAACCAGCCTGAGTGCTCGACTGCAAAGGGTCTGGGGGATGCGACGCTTATCCCTGAAACCTCCCCCCAGGGCTGCCCTACAGGCTCCCCTACAGGCACAGGGGCGGTGCTGGGCAGGAGAATTCTCTGTGGAGAACGGCCACACAGCCCCTCGCTCGCCAGTCCTGCCATGGCAGCACACGCCTGCCCTCAGAGGGCTCCAGGGATTGCTTCCATTATCCTTTGAGTCTGTTCCATTCACACACCTGACACTCTGTCCAGGGCAGTTACACAGTGTAAGATTTTCCCCTTCTCACAGCAATGTTTACACAACTCGGGACAACATGAGACTAGAATTGACACAATTAACTACAAACCCTCATCAGAAAATCTCCTCACAGCCTGCTCCTATTCTTACTATTTGTAAACTTTATACACCAACTTTCTTGCTGTTTTTACTCAGGGACAGAACACTTCATAACACAGTTAAATATTGGTCTACTGATTTCTACCTCAGTAGTTCTAAGGATAGTTTCAATTATGTCGAACCACCATCTGAAGCTGGATTTTCCACAAATCCAACAAATACAGAGGCTTAGGCTGCCCCTGGGAAGCAAACAGGATGGTTTGTTTCAGCTCAGCTGATGAACTAGGAATGTGACCGGGAAAAACGAACATCCTGAGAAATGCCAGGAATTTCCATCCAGCACAGATCACATGCAAGTGGAACAGACTCAAATGAAGCAAAGCCTGAGGAGAGCCAAAGCAAACTGTGTACCCCAGCAGCCTTCCATAGCTTCAGCTCTGGACTCCAAACCTTGAGTTTCATCCTAAAAAAGACTTTTGACTCCATGTCTCTATTCCTTGGAGACACATCATTCGAACTGGAGGCACAAGAGCCTCTTTAGATGCATGAGTTTTGCAGTGATTTTGCTATGCACAGGTTCATAACAGACCACCCTGCCTCACTACAACAAAGAGGTGGGCAGGTTATGGTGTTTTCGGAATTCACTAATGCCCAACACCACCTAGGCTGTGTGACCAAAACTGTCTGAAAATGTGCTGCAGAAATATCCATCCTGTATAAATTGTCTTTTAAAGGTTCTGCTAACTTAACAAATAATTCTAATCATCAACTGTCAGAACATCTACTTCTCTGAAAACTTTTACAATAAAGATTATATGAGCGAATTATTTGGAAGAAACCAAAACTAACTCTGGAATAGATCAATTTTTCACAAATTAGGGTAAAAATTCTCAAAACCAGACCTGAAATTATGAAGTTTCTTGACTTATGGTCTTCCCAATTATGACTACTGCCTTTGTTCAGCTGCATGTTAATGGTTATACTAAGTCCAGACCATATCTGAAAGCAGGATGGCCTGGACTTTGGCTGAGCAGAAGTGACAAGTACTACGTTACATTTTGAGGGAATCTAAACAGGATTATATCCTATGTTAGGCTGCTCTCCAAGAAGAAAAAAAGACAGCCAAAAATAGCTTTCTGGTGTCAATAAGTTAATCTACTCGTAAGGATAGCAATCTTTATTGCAAATCATCCCAGCCTTAAAGTGATAGTGGTATCCTCAAAACAATTTTTAAAAGGTCATCATGTTATCATTCCACCACCAGGCCTGTGCATGGAACCAAAGTCCAGGAGTGATGCCTTGTGTCCCCAGATGCACAGCCCTTGGCATTGCAGAGATCACAGCCAAGAGACACTGGGAAAAGCACCTACACAACAGCCCCAGAAAAATTCAGGCTCACAGCACCCCTTGTCCCTTGCTGCACCGGTGAATGGGTGCTAGGCCAAGGACAGGATTATTTATGTGCTGCTATCCATCACCAGAATTAATCCAAGCACTTGGCTCTGCAGTTCAGTTCTCATCACTGTGAGGCCCCTTTACCACCACCACAGCCAACCAACCTCACACAACAAGAAACAGCTGTCTAGCAGGTCACATGCAGGCCAGAAGTATTCCTCCAGAGTTAGACTGTGTATTACTATTTTTACTTCACCTAGTTCATCTATGTTTTACAGAATCACAAAATCATCAAGGTTGAAAAGACCTCTAAGATCACCAAGTCCAACCATCACCCCAGCACCACCCTGTTCATCATCAAACCATGGCCCCAAGCACCACATCCATACGTTCCAGGGATAGGACTCCACCACATCCCTGGGCAGAGCCTTCCAATGCTTGACAGCTGAAGAAACTGTACCTAGTATCCAATCTAAACCACTCCTGGCCCAGTCTGAGGCCATTCCCTCTCCTGTCCCTGTTCCTGAGAGCAGAGCCTGATGCACCTCCCCCACCCACACCCTCACCTATCCTCCCATGAGGGAGTTGTGCAGAGCTGGAAGTTCCCCCTGAGCCTCCTTTTCTCCAGGCTGAGCCCCTTTCCCAGCTCCCTCAGCCCCTCCTGGGGCTCCAGCCCCTTCCCCAGCTCTGTTCCCTTCCCTGGACACGCTCCAGCCCCTCCATGTCTTTCTTGTCATGAGAGATTCAAGGTGCCTCAGCAGTGCCCAGCACAGAGGGATGGCCACTCTCCTGGTCTTGCTGGACACATTGTGGCTGGTACAGGATACCCCTGGCTATTTCTCAAAGCCTCTGAGTCACCTTCTGTTGGAAAAAGCAATTCTAACTTCTTCCTAGAATTTCCTCATCACCATTCCTGCATGCCACACCTCAAGAGCAGAGCGTACCATGTTCAGGTTACACAGAACAAAATGCTCCCTTTTCAAGCAGTTAGATTTTCAAAACAGCAATAGTTTAAGGGATTTTTTCCAAGGTTTCTATCTTGCAAGGGTACAAATTAATCCTTGTCAAAATGTTTCCCACTTAGTTCAATTCTGCAGGATCAACCTCTTGCTGCCACAGCCTGAGCACAGATCACAGTGTTCAAGTGAGTCACAGTGCTCAGGTAAATATTCTCTCTGGTCAGATGCTGAAGTCACTCTCTGTTTGTGGAATGATGATACACCAGGAATCAAATCTGCACTCTCTTTCCTTACTGTAATCAGGAAAAAAAGAGACACAACCACAGAAATACCAGCTGTGACGGCAAACAGCAGGAAGAAAAGTCATTGGATCTGTAATGAATTGTGCAATCTTTCTACCTCTCCCTTGTAGTATTAAAACACATCAACAAAAAGACAGAGGAAATGGGGAAGAATGGATTACTTACTTCTATTTCTAAACAGAGCTGAATGCTTGAGGTCATTTTCTTAATAGAAAACTAACAGTTCTGATTTCTTCCAAGGTAATTCCAAGCAAAGCTAGTGCAAAATCTAACGTGAGACAGGAAAAAAAAAAACAAAAACAAAAACAACACAGATCTCTACTCTTCCAACAGCTTTAAATCACCAAACTGCTGTATCTTGTCTGCTAACAAAATGCCTGCTTTGATGTGAAGACAGCAAAGAACATTTACTTGTGTTCAGAGCTGCAGCCCCACAGTTGCTGACATCCTGAATGCTCCCAGGATTTCTAGCTGGTTATTCCTGCTGCTGCCAGCACAGCTCTGCCTGCCCACAGACCCCTCCAACCTACCATCCTGCACTTATATTTCCTTCCTTTCCAGTCTTGTTCATGGATCTACTCCAACACCAGCACAGCTAATTTGAGACTGAAGTAGGTTTCCAGTCTTACACTCAAGATAAATTATTTTTCAAGAAAAATCTAGCCAAATTTTGAAACAAAACCTGAAGAACTTCAGTATATCATGCTATTCTATTTAAGGACTTCAGATGAAAGAAGAGGCCTGGGGTTTGAGTTATTAGTTTTAAGAGCTGCAACTACAGAAATTCACTTTAAAGGGTACAAATATTTCCAGTGCACCTGTTACTGACATTTTCAGTCCTTCAGTGAAATCTTCAATTTCGTATGACCCAAGAGGCAGCACACAGCTCTGAAATGATGATTTTGCACTGCAGGAGTAAGCTAAGTATGCTCATTTTTAGGAGTCACCTCGTTAGAAAGAGGATTTAGCCATAATTCACCCACAGCCCCAAGTGTGCTTCCAACTAGGGAGTATAAACACCCCAGCCTAGAGCAGCCAGGACTCTGGAATGATTACTGACCACTGCCTTCATGAACACTCCATGGCAAAACCATCATACTAGACAATATTTTAGTGAACTATCTGCATCATTTGGGGCTGGGAGGCAGCTCACAGCTCCACCAGCAGACACCCACCTCGGTGACAGGCAATGAAGGATATGGGCTACCCCCAACAGCACTTCCAGCATCTATAAATACCTCCACCACAGTGCCTGGTAAAGTAGGTTAAGCTTAGAGGGCAAGAAATTGCAATCGGATTAAGATTAGTTCCCTCAGACTGGAAACTCCCAGAAGCAAAAGCTGAGAATGAAGTCTCTGGACTCTCCAAATCCAAAACCCACTGGAAGCCTTTAATATTATCCCTAATGCTACCCTGCATGGGAGCACAATTTGTATAAACAGGGTTAAAACTCCCTGCTCAGAACAGAGTGCAGCACATGGGTCAGACAGCAGCTTCCAGCCCAAACTGGGGTTCAGGCAATTTCTAGCTGCAGAGAAGCATGTAACACACAGCTCACAGTCACAGCCCAGTGCCAAGCCTGGTGAAACACTGCTGGAGAGGACCTGGAGGGCTCAACTGTCCACATGGGAGGTGCTGCCAGACCAGGAGTCTGTGTCTGCTCTCACAGCAGCACTTTGCTTCACCCAAAATACTCCTGCAACCTGTGCCTGAGGCAGCCATGGCATAACCCTGCAGAGCTGAGCCTGTCACAGAGCAGCTGTCAGAAACAAAGGGTGACACTGCCCTGGGAAATTTATTGTGCAGCACCTGGAGCCTCTCCTGCTGAACAACAATAATAAATTATGCAAAGGGCCATGTCAGGTACTTTTTCAATATGAAACAGCACAGCAACAATTATAAAATATACCACAGGAAGGAAGACTGGGGAGGGGGTTTGGTTGATTTTATTACTTTCATTTTTATTTTTGGAGCCTGGATTCAAGACGGAAAGCAAGGAAAAAAATCTGCCCTTGAGGCCTTCGCTTAAGGTCAATGGAAAGGATTTAGTTTCTCTGGATAAAGCAACAAGCGTGTTTCCATCATCCCTCTAGATACCTTAGGCCAGCAAAGTGACAGTGCCAATCACAGCCTGCATCCCACTGGCTCCAATAAACACCTGGGACTCAGCCACCAGACTGAATCAATCCCACAGTCACAGAATCACAGAATAAGAAATCCTCCAGAGGCAGGGGAATAAGAATAGTTACATTTTTCCTGTCACCAACTAGTTAAATAACTATAAAGAATAAGATGAGAAGGTGTGTGTGTGAAACATTCAAGCTCCACTAACATGCACAAATAGAATGTTGGAAACAGCCTGCACTATAGTGAGGAGTCTCATACTGGAATAGGCTTCTAACAGCCTTCAGACTTTTCTGGGGAGGGACCCAGCACTGGGCTGCTTTTCCCCTTGACCACTATTTCCACAAGACATAATCCTTCACACAATGAAAGCACAGCAGATTTTCATGTCTGGATTCAAAACTCTGTAATGTATAGGGTTTCTTTTTCCAAATACTACCAGCCTGAGATCTATGCATAACTAAAAATACACCAAGCCAATTTTTCAAGTTTGGATCTGCTTCACATGAACTGGTCTCTTGCTTGTGAGTGCCCACATGTGCTGTTCTCCTGAACATCTGATCAGTATCTTCACAGACTCAGAGAGCAACTGAGCCCTTCTGAAAACTTGGTCTCAGCTGCAAGGTTCTTTCTGCACTGCTACACTGGGAAAGATTTTGATCTGGATCTTAAGAACATCTTGGAACACATGGTACCAATAGGCATTTTTGCTTAGTTCTGCTGAATTATAATGGAGGTTTAGAGAGTTGCTTAAGCAAGAAATTAAATTGCAAATCTACAGAACATATGAAGCTTTGAACTTCCAGACACTAAATCCAAGGCAATTATGTGCTAAGCTTTAGAAGTAGTATCTGTAGATAGATCTATCTTATCTGTTTTTGTACTTCTGAACAATCTGGATTTCAGAAAAAGATGTTCTAATTTCAGGGTAAGGGCTAGATCCAAAGACAAAGAGCATAAGAATAGCTGCAGTGGTCCAACAAACACATCATCTTGCCCTCCATCACAGCACTGAGATGTCAATGAAAAGAGTGATAATCAAAGCCACAACATCCTTCCTTTTGATGTTCTTTCATCCTCCAACCAGTTCCAGCTCAAGGCCCTCCCCAGTCAGCCATGGTATCTCTGTATTTAATGACTGTTGCTGGGTTTCCCTCCCCAGTCATATCCCATCCTCTCATCACCTTGTGAGCACCAGACCCCATCATGCCAGGCTGGCAAGAGCTCACCCAACTCCACCCAACACCTGACTGAAGTCCTCAGACTCGAAGTCAAGTTGCACAACACAAACCCAACACAGCAGCTCAGCTATGTGCAGGCTGTCAGAAGAGACACAACCTGTCACCTATGCCCAGTGCCCTGTCACCACCCACTTTCTCCCCTTGTCACACAGGGGAAGTGCCTTGACACTCGCATTTGAGACAACCTGAGTTTGTTGAATTGCCATCACTCTGTCCAGCACAGCAGCAGCACAGATTTCACCATGACCACACAACAGGTCTGGGTGTTCCCACTGGATCCACTCCCTGTCAGCAGGAGAGCAGATCCTCGATGCCACAAGGGATGCACACAACCTGTCACCAGGGTTTGCCCAGCACATCTCCACTACGGCCAGGAGTGCCTTGCTGCCATGTCACAACTCATCTCACAGCACTTGAATTGCTCTGCTTTCCAAGGAACTGGAGAGGGAAAAATGAAGGAAAATTCACATAGCAAGGAATAAAAAAAAAAAAAAAAAAGGCAAAAGAATCTAAAAAAGCTTACTTAAATGAACTTTGGTTCACTTTCATTACTTTGTTCAAACCCTTCCTCATGCTGAAATCCAGCAGGAACACACACAAGCCAGTTATTTCTCAACACCAAAACAGCTTAATGAACACTCAGAGGCTTCGTTAAACATCACACCACAGCTCTGTGAACACCAGCTTTTGGGCTGATGTTTTTCTTACCAAAAAAAAAAAAAAAAAAAAAATCTTGTGCACTCATAAAAATTCTGGCTTTGTACTGTCTTGTGAAACATTCAGTATGAATTAGCCATACCTGCTTGTAGCAGGACAAGCACAGGAAGGAACCCTTGATTCCCACTGCTGAGACATGTCAGGCATTGTCTAACAACTGATGTTTCCAACAGAATTGGCAGCTTTAAAGCTTGGCAGCATCAAATCCTCTTCAGAAAGACAGATGTTGATGGCACTCCTGCCCAACATTGTCATTCAAGTGACAAAACACACAGAATGCCAGGAATGTGCTGCTGCTGTGCTGCTGTTCTGGAAGGAGTGAAGACAGCAGGTACCAAACCCTTTTCACGGCTCCACTGAAGGCTGGAGTCAACCAGGGATTTGGGCACAGGGCTGCTGCCTTCAGGAGCTTGGCAGATGGCTGGAGCTCCTCCAACAGCTGGCTGCTCTCAAAAGCATTGTGGACATTTACTCATGTGGCAGAAATCTTCGCTTTCTTGTTAGTGAAGATAATACTGAAGTGTGACAACAATTCAACTTCTTCCTGGAGGAAGAACTGCACAGATGGACACAACAACTCTGACTCCAAACCAACAGTTAAGGGATCTGCAGCAATGAACAACAGACTGGCTTTGGAACATCAGCTGATGCAACTCTAGACAAAGACCTTGCATCCTGTCAGTGAAGAGAGAACAGATCTAAAAAGAAAAATAATATTTTAAATAAAGACCTTAATACAGCCATTCCTAAGGCAAGCAAACACTGCAGAAAGTGAAAGTACAGAAATGAGGAGCTGCAATCACGTTACCTGCAAAGCAGGAAGCTGAGGGTTTTGTGGTTTTCCTTTTCTGTGTGGTTCCAGATGAGTAAAAGCCCAGTGTTCCCAGCCAGGACAAACCCAAGCCTCTGCAGAGCTTGGCTCCAGCACATGGATCACAGTCAGGAGGTAAAACCTCTGTAGAGAGCTCTGGTGTCCTTCTACCACCCAGCTCCCCCAAAGGGTTCTGTTCCCCCAAAGGACACACAAACCCTTTATTTCCACAGCACAGGAACTCCTGCTGCCTTTTTATTGCTACAGCAATATATAACTGAAAAAAAGAGTGCTTTTTAATACTTTGTATTTATCTTGCAGCATTATTAACAGGCCCTGACCATAGGACTGGGGTCTTGCTGTAATGAAATTACACTGGGAAGGGATCTTCACATCGAAGTCTGGGAAACAAATTTCAAACAGTTTTGAGGTTTGTAACCCCGACAGAAACAGAAAAAAAGAGAAGAGTCCCTGACCCTTTAATTTGCTTTATACAGACTTGTCAGCAAAACATAATGGGAAGGAACTAGCCTGGGAACAGCCCTTCCCACAGACAAGGCAGAGCTAGGCACAGGCAGGAGCCCAACACATGGAAACAGAGAATGGCTTGGTGCCTGGGCAAGGAATGCCATGGGACAGGGACCTCAGCCAGGGGAAGTTCAGCACTGCATCCTGCTGCTCCACAGAGCTGCATCCCAGTGCACAGCAGAAGCTGCAAGCTAAAAGCTGCTCCCTTTAGACCAGCAGGAAGTCAGCTCCATTGCATATCTCCCCCCTCATTCCACCATTTATTAATACCCTGACTGGGTCTCCCAAATCTAGGTTAGCAGAACATCAACAAACTTCATGTCTCACCTGACAGCACACAGTTTTGCCAAATTATTCACTAAAGCAAAGCTGCCATCCTGAACTGAGACTTGCTGCTGTTTTCCCATGAAAGAGCTCTGGAGCGCTGAGGATCAAATCCTGCCACTTCTCAATGGTTACAAGAGAAATTCAGACACCTGTGTTACATTCCTTTCACTTACAACAAGCAGACGATCTGCAAAGCATCTCTCTCCAGTAAAAACCTTTGATCTTCCAGCACTAAGAACAGCAACTGCCTTTTCCTTCTCAGCACAAAATAACCCCCACCTTCAAATTAAAATGGTCTTCTGAAGGAAAAGAAGTGGAGGCACAGCAGAAACCATCACTTAATGGGAGAGAACAACAGGTATGTGCCAGCCGGTGCCAGGTCCAGGCCAGACCCCTCCTGCCCTCTGTAAGTGCCACCAGTTTCATCATCAACAATTACTGAGCACTTGAAAACAATAAACACCCAATAGCTCCCATCATTCTCATTAACAGCTGGTAAGCACGACCTACAGAAATTGCCTATGAAAGAGAAACCTAAATGGGTAATTGCATTCATGCTATTGTCATCCCCTCCTTCAAAATACATGTGACATTTGCATGGAACATGCACAAAGTCAGCAAAAACACTTTCATCACTTTAACAAGTGGTGAAGAGAAAACTACAATTAAAATATACTCTGGGGTAATTAAAGCAAACACATTGTCACTATTTAGCAGTTAACAGTACTTTCAATGGAAAATACTCAACATCAAAATTTCTCTTTGCTGAAAACCACTTTTGCCAGTGGTTTGAACAGAACAAATGGGTTTGTTCTGCCAAAAGAATCTTCTTGAGTGCTCTCCTAATAGCTCACTTCTTAATCTGCCTGGTTAAAATCTAAAGGGGAAACAAGCCACAGGCACCTCTCAGCCGCTCTCTGGGCTCACACACGGTGTCACGGCTCCAGCCATGGCTCTGCCCATGGGAAGGTCCCAAATCCAGCCCTCACAGCTCAACAAAGGCTCTCCTCAGTCCCACCCCTCAGGCTGGACAAGGTCCCCTGCCATTACCTTATATTAGGTTGAACTTCCTGACAAGGAGTTCATCTTTACCTGTGTATGAGTTTTAAACTAACAGAGTGCAGGGTTAGCCTGGAGGCTAACCATGAAGAAATGCTTTGCCATGAGGGTGGGGGGGGGGCCCAGGCACAGGGTGCCCAGAGAAGCTGTGGCTGCCCCATCCCTGAAGTGTGCAAGGCCAGGTTGAAAAGAGCTTGGAGCCTGGTATAATGGAAGGTGTCCCTGCCCATGGCAGGGGGGTGGAATGAGATGGGCTTTAAGTTCCCTTCCAATCTAAACCATTCATTCCAGGAACAGCCAACTGACCATGTTCAACACAGAATTCCAACGCACCAAACCAGGCCAACAGCCCCAGCAAGAGAGCAGGCACTCGCTCTTCTCCTTAGTGAGATGTGAAACCTTTCCTGCAATAAAACTCAGGCAGTGAACAACTTCGAGTGTGCAAAACAAGACCATCCATGCTCAGATGTTGTTACTAGAGAATGAGACAATCACAACTCTTCAGGAACTCCACAGCCACAAGAGCATCATGGGCACAACCCCATATTATCAACTATTCTTGTATATCTTCTGCATTTTTAAGGCAAACTGTGATGCTCTAGCAAAGATGTGCTGAAGTATTGGTTTAAGGCTTTTTCTTTATGCCTTTCAGCCTCCTGGGTCTGACCTAGCTGCATTCCAGCCCCCAGGCATAGGAGTCAGCAAAGTGAATTTAATGGAAACATTTTACAGCCTTCCCCAGGCAGTCCATGGCTGCCCATAGGGTGCAGGGAGCTCTCAGCACGGCAGGTGAGAAACCCCCAGCACATCACTGCTTCAGGGCAAACTGCACTGCAGATTGCAGAGCTGGAAACACACATTTTCACCCCAGAACTGTCAAGGTCAGAAAGCCACCGTGATGCTGCAGGGATTTTTGTCACCTGCTCTCCGGAAGCCCTTCAGCAGCAGCCTGGCCCCATGCTGCCAGCAGCTGTGCTCTGCAGGCCCTGCCAGCAGCAAAGCAGTTCCCATGTCTTCCTACACCTCCAGGTAGCCAATACAGTGAACAGGGCTGGGCACAAAGGATTCACTGGTATCAGTCCTCAGCTTGTGGCAGCCTCAGAACCCCTTAACTCCTGAGATAACAAAACAACAAATTCTCTTCTCTAAAATCCCATTAATCACCAGTTTACTGCAGGGGCTACCTACCAGTTAGACCCAGCTGCTGAGCTCTGGAAAAACCTCATTATACTGCAAAATCTGCTGATGACAAACCTTTTTACTTCCTTTTTTTCTATGGAATATCTTTTATTCAAGATTTTTTGTTTGGTAGCAGACTCCAACCCTTCTAGCACTCTATCCCTGACAGGAGATCTCCACTTCAGCTGAAAAGCACTGCTGGGGAAGTAACTAAACTCCTGCAGAAGCATTTACAGTCTTAACATGCCAGACAACTGTGAGTTGGCAGAAAGTCTGACACAAAAGCAAGCCATTGTCCTTAATAAATATTAATTAACCTTCTTGGGCTGCCATGGTTCATATGAACCACGGGGTGCCAGCTGCTCCCAGCAAGTCCCATCTCTAACTCAGCCTCACCTGCAGAGCCATTAACACAGCTCCATCATACAGTCACCAGTAGGTCACTGCTCCCTTGTGCCTACAGGCCACTTCTCCCCATCCAGACACCTCCAGGCAACAGCTCCCTGGGGCAGATGTTTCCCTTCCATCTCTTTTCACACCTCAGTTACTGTCCTCTCTGATATTCACCAGAAAGGTCTATAAATCTATCTCAATTCTTGCCACAGAGCTCTAGCTTGCAAAAGAAGTTTGAAATTCCAGCTTCAAACACCAGGTTTCCTAAATATCTGTATATCCTGAGTTAATAGAAAGCTATTAAAGAATAAATAGGTGTTTTCCAGCCCTGTCCTAGGGGACTAATTCTGACACAGGGGCTCACTTTGTGCTGGAACACTGAAGCTGCAGCTCTTTCAAGACAGAAAAACACCAGTCCATGAAAAATAATGGACAATAAAGAATTTTCCATATACAGTATCTCAGAAGCAATGTCTCTGAACAGCAGTCACAAAATATACTGAGACAAAACCCAAAGACACTGTTTAAAAAACATTATCTCTTCAGATATCAGAATTGCTGCAACAAATTTGCCTGTGGAGTAATAACAAAAAAAACTTTATGTAAATTGAAAAAAATGCAAAAGCACAAGATTTCCACAATTCCGATTTATATTAAAAAAAAGCAAAGCAAACAACCAAAAACTGAAACAAACTATGCCACCCTTTATGTGACAGGCAAAGAAGAACGCACAAATCTACCTCAACAATTGGTGACCTTTAAAGAAGTCTTAATTAAGTTCTTGCTCCACCAGCACTGTGAGAAACAGGAGGAGGAATGGTGTATCTGGTTAGTTGCAAGAAAAAGCAAATTCTCAGTACCAATATTGATAAAAAAGCAAGAATAATGCTAAAAAAAAGGCACAGCTTTCTCTCTCTGTGCTTTTGCACAGAAGCTTATCTGAAAGCCTAAAGTAAGAGACCATTTCTCATTCATTCACTCAAAGGAGAGGACCAGCATTAAGAATCTCCTTTTATCTTTCAACATTTACTCTAAAATCATAAATAAAATGGATTTTTTCAATCAAACTTTAGACTGCACTGCTTTGAATACAGAGCAGTCCCATCATCAGGATCTAGGGGACGAACACTGGCATCTGGCAGGAAAGAAGTGGACGAGGGCAATATATGAAATAAAAAACTTTAAGACTGAAAAGATTGTTTTGTTTCCAGAAAGCTGAAGGTTTAGAGTGAATCTGTCCATATTAAACAATATTTTAAAACAGATGGTCCAGCTGCTTGTGCCCAGGCAATTTCCCATGGAAGCTCAGCTCTCCAACACTGCCACCACTGCAAAAGACCAGACCTGGTCAAGCACAGCATTCCACACTTCATCAAAAACACTTGCCCAGAGTAGGGGAGGATATGTACAGTGGCTTTTTGCAAAATTCCCCCACAGGTGCTGCTAATGACAGTTCACCTGTAAAACAGCAACCTGGGCAAGAAGCACTGCCTGCAGCCTCCTCTTCAGCCTTGCCAGCAGCCAAGCCAGACTCACAGAATCCCAGAACAGTTTGGGTGAGAAGAGACTTTGCAGACCATCTCATTCCACCCCCTGCCATGGGCAGGGACACCTCCCACTGTCCCAGGTTGCTCCACCCTCCATCCAACCTGGCCTTGGACACTTCCAGGGATCCAGGGGCAGCCACAGCTGCTCTGGGCACCCGGTGCCAGGGCATCACCACCCTCACAGGGAATAATTTCTTCCCAAGCAAAAGATTTCTTTCTAATCAAACAGAGATCACACCAGATAACCACACTACAGACCTGGGTACAGATCCATTGCTTGATATAAGGGACAGGTCATGGCAAAGCTCCCAGGCTTTGAGCAGTGACAAGGACCGACCCACCAACACTTGGAAGAGGCAGGTGTGATCCAGCAGGCTCTGGGATGCAGGCACTACAGCAATGTGCATGAGGAATTTAGCACCACTGCACTCTCAGGAAGCAGCAATCTTGCTGTTTACCCTTTTACTAGGGTAAATAACTTGGGGCAAACACAAAATTTCACTGCTAAAGAAACAAGCACCATAAAATCTCTCAATAAAAATTCCCCAAGAGTACTGGATTTTGAAAGCCTGTGTAAAAAGCTCTACTGGTGTGCAGAGGGCAGGCAGGCCCTCAGGCCGGAAGGAGCCTGAGAGTCTGCCCAGCTAATCCCCGCGGTCTCACGCTGGGTAACAGAAGACTATTGCAAAAATATCAGCCAGTAGCCCCAACTCAGATCCAGCTATCTTCTTCCCTTGCCCTTGTCCCCATTAACTCCTCCCTCCAAGCTTCCAGGAAAAGGAAAGTGTGCACCAGCCCTGCATACAAACTGACTATCCCACACAAAAGCACCAAGAGTCCCCTCCTGGTTCCTGCAACGTGTCCCAGCACCACAAAGAAGTTTTCCACCTTTGTTCCAAGAGTCCCCTCCTGGTTCCTGCAACGTGTCCCAGCACCACAAGGAAGTTTTCCACTTTTGTAGCCACCCGTGTGAGGCCTGTGGCCAGAGCCAGCGCTGTTACCCACCTGGCCCATACTCACCTCAGAGTAAACTGACCCACACTTGGTTTGTGATGCTGCAACTTCTCCACTACAGCAGGGCTCCCAAGTTTTTGCTGAGAAGGTGGGATGATAGCAACACCACCTTATTAGTGGCAGCACATATTAGTGGCTGGCTTCTTTTTCCTTCTGCCTTCACTCAGAGTCAGGATTGAAACTCGAGAGACAAATTTTCTTGTTTAGATTTGGTTGTTTATTAAATCTTATCTATAGTACAGAGACTTCTTCAGCACTTCTAGCTAACGGTGAGAAAATGGAGGTGTATCTAGCTAGTTACAAGGTCTTTAAAAGGCTAACTATCCAACTAAAAACTAACATCTATATTATTTATACTTTTGATCCAATAACCAAACACCTGTGACCCACACTGCAGGATTTTCTATCCAACCAAAAACTACCACTACCTGAAATCATGAAGAAGGAGGATTCCAACAGTGGGAGCTGCATGACCTTGTATCAAAGATGCAAGAGTCATCTCTGCTCGTGGCACCAGCACAGCTTAGGCCTGCTCCTGGTGCTGCTGCCCTCAGAGGCATGTGAGAAGAGGGGAAGCTGAGGTGTCTCAACCTGGCCTTGCTGCCCATGTTTCTGCTCCCATACAAGGCCATCAGCAAACTCCAGAGACAAAGTGAACTCCAAAGACATTGCAAGTAACATCCCATCAGTGGGAACAGAGCACTCATATGCTGGAAATGGGGGAGGAGGCTGGTTCCTTGCCTAGCCCAAGGCACATCACAGCAGGAATACCATCACACCCTAAAACACCTCCAAGACACCGCCATTACAGAGGGAGCAGCACATGCATGTTGAAGATCAACAGCTACACAGTTGCCATGAAATCACCAACGTGTGGCAACAGAAAGAATATATCAGCTTATGTCTGAAATTGTCTACTGAAAGCCAAGAGTCCTAACAAAGAAGAGTTTGATATGCTTATGCATGAGGTAGAAAGGGGTAACTAGTGGAGACAAAATATTAAACTTGTCATAGGAATCCCTGGGCAACCAGCTTGCCAGTTCCCTTAGCGGGGGTAAGGGCATTAGCTGGGCTCTGGCTGCTCCCAGCAGAATGTGTGTGCCCATGCAGTGCAGACACAATTCTTTCACTGTGTTGCTATATGCCACTATTTTACTTCTCTTTTCAAAGAGGTTTCCAACGGTTTTTGCATTACTTTGAGTCCTAACAGGGACCTGCTCATATGAAACCCACAGTCGTCTAAAACAACTGCCATACTCGGGATTGAATCATCAAGGCTGGAAGAGCAGTCGAGTCAATGCTCCTGTTAGGCAGTAAAGCAGCAGCAACTCCTGACAGCTTGGATGAAGACAACCCAAACTTCCCCTTTACCAGCTCAGCTGCCATGGAGTGACCTATGTTAGCTGCTAAACCCACAACTCTTGAACACAATGTCTGAAGGGACAGGAAGATGTTAAGCCCAGTCTTATTACACCCTCCAATTCTGCATTGCTCAATAGCAAGGACATCAGCCTGTTGAAGAATGTTGAAACAGAGCATTATCTGTGTTTGGTTTGGATCTCAAGGAGTCAGGACATGGCAGCACAGGATTATTCTGAGAACACTGGGCAGTCAGAGCTCTGCTGCCCAAGTCAGAGAATCACTCAGCTCTGAGAGGGAAGCCCTACACAAACCTTCCCAGAAAGCTGCTATTTACTAGGTGGAAACAACACTGAGGACAAGTGGCTCCTGGACTGTGTCCCAGGCCCTGAGAGAGCAGCACAGTGCCCTGGTATGGGGCAGGGTGCCGCTCAGACTTTTGGCAGCTCACGATGAAGCAGGGTTCCTGCTGCCAGTCCAGTTCCAGCCTCCTGTTCAAGTTAACCCTGACTAAGGCCTGTCTATAATAAAGCAAATTACCAGTCCTAGAATAATTGCAGAGCTTCATTGAAATAAACTGTGTGTTCACACGTTCTTCATTTCCCTCATTTCTGTAAGGCAGGAAAAAAGCAGCCATACTGATAAATCACACTGGGAATTTCTTCAACTCACAGAAGATTCCAAATCATGGCCCTGATGGGAGAGCCAGCTAAGCTCTCCTACACGACCCTCCAGACAGAAGACACACATGGGCCTTGGACACCAGCTCCCACCACTCCTGTCTCAATCTTTGCCACTTCCACACTGGCTGAGAAGACCCTTCTCTCATTTGTTCAGCTGCAGTCCTCATCAGCAGAATCAGCAGGGATGAAACTACAGAAACAGGCCAGAGAGTAAATTTCTGTTCTTAGCCCCACAGACATCTAGCATTGATAGGGAGTGGCAAAGCTTAACCCATAAGAAGCCTATCTGGCCATGTATGACTCTGGCATAACCAGCTGGGCAGATAAGCTGCAGGCTATTACTCCAATTTTTCCCAAAAAGAAATAAATTAATTAGAAATATATTTTAAAATATATTTTGCATTTCCAGGAGAATGTTGGCAGACTTCTTCAGCTATTCCAAAACACGTGGCTCCAGTGCAGAAAGAACTCAACTGCCAAGCTGCTGCCTAAAGCAGCACATAGCTAAGCCTTTGCATCCAACCCCTTCTTCTTCCAACAGAAGTCTGAGCTCATTCACAACCCCTTTGTGTAAACTTGCATACTAACTCACACCTTAGTGTCACACTTTCTAGTGGCAACTGCTGGGTCATATGAGATCAGAAAGCTGACCTCTTCCCCAAATCATGAAGCAAACCAGGTCTAAAAGCTGACATGCAAATACCCACTTTGCACACAACGATTGTTGCAGCTACCCCAATCCAAAAATGACCGTGAAGAACATCATCTCAGCTCTTGGCCAACATTGCCATTCTGACCATCCTCCTCCTTCCTACTTTCTGCCCATGCAGGTTTCTGAGTGGGACAGGAGGAAACAAGAGGATATCAAAGGCAGGAGGTTTCCAGAGCTTGGCATGAGACCAAGTCCTGAACTGACAGTGTTCAGGAGAGGAACTGGTCTTAACAGGCAAACTCGGACATGTCCCACTGCTCCCCAGAAGAGATTTCCAAACGCAGCTCTTTCATCTTAGTCCACAACCCCTCCCAGGTCAAACAACACAGCCATATGTTTTTAAAGGAAACTGTTTTATCTCTGTCCACAAACTTCTTCAAAGTACAAACACTTTGCTTTCTGGTCCAAAAGCAAAGTGATAGCAAATTCACTTCAGAGAACCACTTCCAGAGAATTAGGTCCAAATCAAACTACACAACCCTTTTGGTCCAAATAAAATAAGCCTAGACAAAAACAGATAAAGGATAAAGTCCCATCCGGCTCAGCTGTCTGCTCCCAACAGCTGTCCTCCTTACACCACAGGGCATCTCTCAAAGCACCTCAGAAAGATCAGATAAATTATTCAAAACACAGACTAATTCCTGGCGCTTGGACTCTTTGTTTGCTCCAGGACCAGCAGAGCTGTCTGCTTCCTGGAGGGCTCACCCTGCCTCCAGGAAAGGGCAAATACCAAGGCTTTGATTTGCAGAAGAGGAAATCAATTTAGCAGCTAATAAATACACAATTTGTGCAATACACATACTCCCATCTCCCTTGATGCTCCTAGGGAAGTTAATGGGCCATAGCCACTAAACACTGTCACTGTACCACCTTAGTGCACGGCAGTTCAGCTCACCTGAGAGGAGAAACAGGAGGGAGATGGGCAGCGATACTTGGCAACAGTGTGTTGTATTTCCTCACTAACAGTGGCAGCAGAGATCTCACCACCGAGGGTACAGCCTGAAGTGTCAAGGTCACACATTTTGGAAGATGCTCTGCAGCATCACATGATACTCGTGATGCAAATCCAGGCCAACGATACCTCACATGCCTGCAAAGGATCTGTGCAGGCATGGAGCAGGCACCCAACAGGGCTGCAGAGAGCTCCACTGGGACCGTGCTTAAACCTGATAAAAATCACGTCTGCATCTTTCCACCTAACCACGAGGAGAGAAAGACATGTTACACCTGCATGAAATGCAGGACTAATCTTGATGAAACAGTCACCTAAGCAGACCAGGAAATGCACATCATGGGGAGCTTCAAGATCTACAGCTTCCCCTCAAACAAAAGCAAACCCAGTAAGATTCCATAAGAACCAGACTGACATAACATAAAATAAAATTAGAATGAGAAGTTTAGAAGCAAAATCAGCACCACAGCCTGTCCAGAACACCAGCTCCAAAATGCAAATGTTCAGGCTGACAAAGCTTCACTGGTGAGGCTGTGGCAGCCCAACTGCTTAGGCAGAGCAAGCTCTCAACTTTCCCTTCCCTCCTTATTATTATTTCCAAATGCATTTGGCTGCCAAAGTTTATCAGTCTTCTTTTGGTTTAAAACACACACTTACTGAGTGCTCCAAGTTTACCATATTAAATCACAGGAATTAGTTCAAAGCTCTCCTACTGCAAATCACACTGCAGTCCATCCTTCCCTTCAGCTTCAGGGTCTCAGGAAAAAGGCCAATTCATCAGACACAGTTCCAAAGAGGGAAGTCAGGTCCTGTGCTGGGACAACTCATGAGGCAAGGGGACAAACATGGTCCAACATGGGAAATGCCTACAGGGTGAACAGATGGACTGTGTATGCTAAAGGTAGGTGTATGCAAAAGGTACATCCACACCAGCTCTTGTAGTCAGTTCAAGACTGCGAGACTCTGAGAGGCTGCACATGAGGTGTCACCTGCAGTGGCAGTTTCCAAGCATCTCATATACATAAATCCACCTAGCAAACCTCAGCAAGAGACCTGTAACAGAGATAACTTGTCCAACAACTCAGCAGCAGTACAAAGAAGTGGGTGGGGGTAGAACACAGGGTGCAGAGTCACAGCAAAAATTATTTTGTCTTGTTCAGACACTAACATAATCATGAGTCAAAACCAAAACTGTAAGGCTGCACAAATCCTTCCTGCAATCTTGTCCCAGGAGAACAAGATGAAACCCACCCTCCCTGCATTTCACACTTCATGAACAATGGCTTAACCCCTCGGCACCTTCAGGATAACTCTGAGCACTTTCCTTCTCATTGATTTCAATAATCAAGTATTTCAATATTTTCACAGCCAAGTCAGTGCCAACTGTGAGGGGCAAGCCTCACACTCATGTTCCAGACATGCTCCAAACCAGAGAGGGACAATGAACATGCAATAGCTGCTCCATTCTCAGCCTAGCAGGGACACAGTGTTCAAGTTATCTATGAGCCAAACTGAAGAAACACAAATGAAGCATCTCTCTTCAGGGATTTACCATGGGTAACTACTGCACATTAAGTAAACCGGCTATAGTAACACACCTTTTTGAAAGACATTTTTCCATGTTCAACAAGCACTGCACTGTTATTTACCCATTGCTCACATATCCCTTCTGCAATCAAACAAACCCACAACATGAAAAGAAACCTGAGTACCAAGAAGACAGACAAAAGCCCTTTGCAGGGAACACCAGCAGCCTGGAATAACACAGTGGAAGATTCACGTTACTGAAGGCATTGGCCAAGGGAGCAGCAGCAGAACTGCACAGGGAGAACCAAAAACCAGAAATCACCCTAACTAATATAAAAACATTTTAAAAATGCAGTAACTCCTAGGCAAACAGACTTAAAGACGGATCCTTTTGCACAAGTGTCATTGGAGGAACTCAGTTTCTCGCAGCAGAAGAGATGTTACAGCCTAGCAACTATATATCCATGAAAAAGCCCATATCCCAAGGTGATACTTCTTGAACCACAGTGAAAATGTTCAACTGCCAGTATCAGGCAGGTTTTCCTCACCCTGCTGCTGCAGCACAGTAATTCCCACCTTCCTGAGTGGATGCTGCTGTCTCAGTACAAGGTAGAAGGGCAAGACACACATGCACATCTAAGGAGGCATTTAAATACAATGAAGCCCGTTTTAAATGAGGTACATGAGAGCAGGGAACATCACCAGCACCTTTCCAATGCTGGTCCACATCAGTGCACTCCAGCCTTGGAGAGGATGCCGAAAGCATCACATCCATTCAGAGATTTTTATACCTTCTTCATCATTTCAGTGGAGCCTGGAGATGGGTATTTGCTGCCAGTTCCTACCCACAGGGCAGAGCACTACACAAACACCCTGCACAGCTTCTTCCCCTCACAGTTTTCCTTTTAAGTCTCCACAGCCTACAACAGGTAGCCTGCTTCCTCCACTGGGAAGCAGACCTCTACATTTGCTTTCACACAAAATCTTATCAAACCTAAACCCAACAGAAGATATCCACCTTCAAAGCTGCAGAATGTTAAAAAGTTGTGTGTTTGATACATGTAGAGCTTGATGTGCTTACGTAAGATTCTTGTAAGCAATGCTTCACTGCATACACACAAATTCAATTTCAGGGACTCCTCAACAACATGAAGTTGGTAAGTACACATTTTGGCTTTTTCTGCTTCCTCACAAAACCCATCTTTCTCTTATAGGATAACTCTCATTTTGACAGGCAACTGTGACTTCCACACCTCCTGGCTTCCTCAAATCAGCATAAAATAAGTGAAAAGGCCTCCCCTCTCTCTCAGGAGACTAACTGCCTTTGGGCAGTACTTTTGGGCTGCCCATTTATCAGGAAAACAGATATATATCAAAAACATCAGTTGATTAAAAGTAAAACAAAATAGAAAGCCAACATGCAAAACCATATGCCCACATACCAATATAAACCCTACACACACAAGCTTACGCCAAGACTCAAGCACAAAGCAGACATGGCCATAAGGCCCATACAGAAATAAACTGGGGGCACAAATGAACTAAAATACACACATTTGCTCACTACACAACTTCTGTAACTCTTAACAAATGCAAATATGTCCAAGTAGACATACACCTGTCAGTCTGCTAGAGTCAGCCTGCATCAGTGCTGCCTGCTAACACACAGGTTTGATAACTTCACCAAGGGCACGAGTGGGGGGGGGAGCAGCTCCAGTCACTCCCTGCACTCACCAAGGCAGCAAGCAACAAAGAAGGACACAGAAACCACAGCATCTCTTACTGAATTCCCATATTGAGGATCAGTCTGGTCACAGTGATGCCCACAAATGGTTTCAAGCAATATTCTGCTTCTGCCAGTGCCGTGTGTGGGAGCTGTGATTACTCCAGTGACACAGTGTACATCCATTACACACCCACAGCAAACTCACCTGACCAGAGAGACTGACAAAGTCCATCACAGTAGTCACCAATTCTGTCACCAGCCAAACATGAACAATTCCTGACCTCTCAAAAAGCCTCCCAGCAGCTCTCTTCTGCCAGAAGGAGAAAGGCACAGGACAGAGCTTCCTTGTAAATAGGAATTTATCACCCAACTTCAGTAAGCCACTGATGTCATGAATGGCACTCAAGGGTAAGAGAGGGACCTTAGTTCATCTCCTCGTGCACTAAGACACCTCTTTAACAACCTCCCTGTCCAGGCTCCTTGCTTTGTATTTGCAAAAGTCTTTCGCCAGAGACAGACCTCCTGTGATTTTTTTGCTAAAATGGCTGGAGTCAGGTGAAGGGGGCAAAGACACCAAGGAGGGAGCAAACAGGACCACACACATGTGAAGGGAACTGGGAATCCCAAAATCTGGTTGAACTGGTCAGGAATTCCCACCCAACACACCTGAGCCACGATGTACACTCTGAGAAGACATACACAGTAGCTCTCCTTTGCTTTGTAAAGACGCCAGAGCACATCAGGCAGTGAGTATTTGGAGAAGTCCCAGTTGCCTCCAGTCTTCCTGAGTGCCCAATGCAGGTGAGCTGATTCCATAACCATCAGTTTTAAGTGCTTCCAGTTCCTCTTTAGCACTGTAGCTAGGATGAGTGGTCCACAGGTTGTAATTAGAATCAAAATTCTCCCTATGCCTTGGAATAAACTACATTTCTAGATTTCATTCCACTATTCTTCAAATTATTATTTTTTTATTAATGTCAGCAGTAATGACTGTTACTAATTTTGGCAATGAGCAAAACATAAAATTGCTTCAATTACAGTTTGGGTGCTGTTTTTTTCTTAAATCACCATCAAAGGTATCCTACTTCCCACAGAATTTGTTTCTTTCAGAAAACATCCAGGACACTAAATATTCAGGACTGTTCCTGAACATTAACATTACACATGAGTAAGAACGACAACTCTTCACACCAGCAGTCACCAGCATCCGGACAGACTTCAGTGTGCACGCAACAGACATTTAAAAAATGATGGAATATGATCTATTTTAATACTCAGAATTCCAGCTCTTCTTTGTCTCCAAGCCGTGCCTTGAACACAGCATCATGAACTGCACTGGCCAGGAGATTCTTTGGGAAGAAATAAAGGTCTAGGTCATTTAGCATGGGTAGCTGATGCAGGCAGCAAAAAGACATGAGAGTCAAGCTGGGGCATGCAGAATAAGGGTGAATAATAAATAATAAGGCCTGAAGCAACCCCTTGCCTGATCACCAGGCTTGAGGGCCATGGCTGCACAGTGAGCCCAGCACAAGGACAGCACAGTGTCCCTTCACTTCTGTATTGTCGCCTGGAGGACTTCTGCCTGTATGCATCAAAAATGGTGTAGGATACAGAATTAAAACCAAAACTGGGTGGCCTGCAGTGACCTACTATATCTGCTGCCCTTGCCCGGACATCAATGTGATGGGCCTCAATTTCTCTGAATACTTCTCCCCTGTACCACCATCCTCACAATTCTTTCCTACCCCCAGGCCCTGATGAATGCCCTGATAGCTGACACTCCTTATAAAACTGCCTTGACACCAAAACAGAAACCCCATGCAAGGGACTCTCACCTCAGGTGAGCTTGCCCAAGCACAGAGCCCCTGAACAGGCTCTCCAAAAGCAACAGACTGCTGTCCAGGGGAGCACTGTCACAGCCTTTTGGCATAGGAGTTCCACCCTCTCCCACCTCCTTCGCAGCAGCAGTTGCACAAGCCAGGTCAGGGTGTTTCTGGCTGAAAATTAACTGAACAAAACCTTTTTTTTTTTTAAATATAATTACTTGTTTCCAGCTTAATGACTTCCCTGCTCCACCTTGTCATGCTGTTTGCCAATTAAAGCAACACTGATGCAGTCCTACCTACACTTCTCCCCACCCAGCAATGCATTCCTGCACCTCCCTTGCTTCAGTGCCAGCCCAGCCCCACCACAAGCACAAGCTGGGCATCCCAACTGCGCAACACTCGACACTTCTGTGGGGTTTTCTTTGTTCAGCTCAGCTTGCCTACTGGCATCAGCAAGGCCACTGTGCATCTTGGAGAGCAGCCAGAGCTGCCCCAGCAGCCTGCACACCACCTGCAGCCACCTCCAGCCCGGGTGGGGTGGCAGCACAGGTCCCCCTGGGACAGAGTTTCCTGCAGGTTCTAGGAATCATCACAGTCACAGCAAACTGCTGCTCCAGAGCCCAGCCAGGATCCCACACACAACTGCCTCTGGGACACCTAAACACTCACCTGTTACCTCAGGAAAAACCACCAGCACTTGGGCACCATCACACTGGCCCATGGTCCTGAATCCATATTTAAACAGCCACTTCAAACCAGAACTGCCCTTCCTCCACCTGAGAGAGCATGCAGATGCTACAAGCTCACAGGGCACCACAGATGCCAGTGTGCAAAACCAACTCTCAGCCTTAGAAGATACAGGTGATTCAGAGGAACAATTCAAATATGAAAAATGGGTCCGGTGGAAATACAACAGGCAACACTGTGGGTTGTAACTGCACCACAAGAACAAGGCTCATTCTTCTTAAATCACAATTGTTTTGGCATATCATGCTCAAGTTTTTAACCTATGCATTTAATTCACAAGGTCTGAGATTCTGGTTTTTGAAAGATGGATAATACTGTCTTGATGAGGCCCAAACTCTTCACACAAAGGAAGCTACAAGGAGCCAAAATTCACCTTTTTACACCAAATATACCAAACTCTTTAGTTTAACCATCAGTTCTCTGCCCAAACAAGTCCCCACCAGTCTCAGCACAGTTCATACCAGGACAGAACACAGAATATAGCAAATAACTGCGACAAACATTATTTCACAGCAGTACCTGCACTTCTCTCTCAGAGAGAGCAACTGTTCCTTTTTCCTGGTCCCAAAACAGGGACCAAACTGGGACCAAAACTGCTTCTTTAATACTATCGTCCATGTATTTAATTTAAAAAACCAAACAAACCAGCACTGTGCCACCTCAGCCTAATAAGGCCTAAAACGTTTTTCAAGCAGAGAGTATTTTTCAGTGGTCTAACTTTAAAGGAGAAACTCAAAAGGGTTTGCTGAGGCCTTTCTGAAGAACAAATATCCACCGTTTTTGCAAGGCTGCTCAACCATCAACAAGTGCCGGTGGGAAGCAACACGACCCGCTGCAGCACTGTAAATTTCCATCGGAACGGAACGAAACTGAACCGTAAGTTCGCGCTGAACTGATTTTAGTTTGACTTGAGGAAAGCACACGGCGGAGCCGAGGGCCGGGGCAGAGCCGTGGTGCCGCAGCCCGGCCCGGCCGCACCGCGGGGTTCCTGCGGGCACGGGCCGCCCCAGCGCGCCGGGCTCCGGCCGGGCCCCCCAGGGATGCTGCTGCAGCCGCGGCCTGCACCGCTCACCCGGAGCGGCCGCAGAACCGCTCCCCGCCGGAGAGGCCGGAGCCGCGTCCAGCCCGGCCTTTGTCCCGGCGGCCGGGGCCGAGCTCCAGGCAGGCCCTGCGCCCCGGCGGGCAGG
>JAOTQP010000792.1:1959212-1970532 GCA_026413545.1 Cichladusa arquata
GGGCTTTTTTTTTTTTTTTTTTTTTTTTTTTTTTTTGAGGGAGAGTGTTTTTGGGGTTGGTGGAGGTTTTTTTGGTTGGGTTTGGGGGAACTTTGTTTGTTTGATTGTTTTGTTTTGTGGCTTTTGTTGTTGTTTGTTTTTTGGTTTGGGTTTTTTGGAAAACTGCATCCACCCAGTCCCCTCACCTGAACCTGTGTTGCTCACAGCTCATAAAAGTAATGCTGGAAGTTGTTCCTGTTGAATAGTGCCCTGTAGATTGCAGGCCATTTCTCCATCTAGTGCTGAATCCTACCGTCTTTGCTTTCCTCAACAGCCTGGAGTAATTAGCAGGTTTAATAAGGCAGTCATGGGTGTTCATCATCCAGGCTGTTAACTGAAGTAATTAAAAAGATCTGGCATCACAATGGACCCCTGCAAAAATCTTCCAAAAATGTCCTTCCATTTTGACAAGCACTGATAATTAGCACTTGAGGTGCAGTGATCTCATCAGTGTTACACCCACCATGCCCTTATATCTTCTTAAGAAGGGGTCAGGACAGCCAATGTTAAAAACCTTCCTAAACTCAACATATGTGACATCTGTTACTCATGATTTTATTCCTAAAACATTGTGCCACACCAGGACATGGGAGTGGTTTGGCAGCTTTTTTCCTGATGTGCCATTCTCTTTGCAGCCAGGACATCATCCACCCCTTATTCTGTACCATTTACATCATGCCCAGATCTTATACTTTCCAACTATGTTATATACATACACATATATATTCATATAACTCTAACAAGCACAGGTATTATTTCAGTGGTCACTGGCCAGCCCCACCAAGATGTCTGTTGAGCTCAGTTAGTCCATGACTGGTGTGTCTGGAGCAGCCTGTGCTCACTGTCTGTGGTAGCTGTGACATACCATGGCATTGTCATTCACCAACCAATATGACATATGAAGTTCAACATTACAGACTGTTGTCTGTAAAAAATCAAATCCCCCTGAGGTCCGTATCGTTTCCCTGTCCCTCTGCATTACTCACCTGGTACACCCAGGTCCTTGAGCAAAAAAAATCTCAGGGATGGATTTGCCTTTGCTTCAGAAATGTGTCCTCTGAAGTTGGTCAATCAGGGAATTCTCAGGAAGGTGGGCTCCACTCCATCCTTCCCTGCTCCTGGCACCTGACCCACCAGTTAAGGCAACTAAAGCCAGAGCCCTTTTGGCAATACCAGCTGTTCAGCTGTGCATTTATCTCCAGAAGTCCTTATTGGAATTGCAGTCAGGGTTCTGCAGCTGGGGACACATCAAAAGCCCTGAGCCCTTCACCTGCCCATCCAGAGCCTTTTAAGCACTTTTGATTCAATCCAAACCAATCTGATATGAGGATGAGGGCCATTATGAAATGGGTCACTGTGTTGGGTGACTATGGCTTGTAGTTGTGTTGTAGTGAAATCTCTCCTAAAGGCCCTTGGGAAATGTCCTGGCTCTCAATGTCACAGCTTGGCTGCAGGGCCCATCTCTCCTGCCTCTGTTCTTTACAGGGGGAGTTGCCACAGTAAAGATAAGCTTGGACTGCTATGGGGTGAGAAGCAGATCCAGTGAGTCAAAAGAAGGGAAGATGTTTTGCCTACTATCGAAGAACAAGTAGCTCAAGTCCTACTCAGGGATACTAAAGGTTCTTGGCCTCCCTCTCATGGGAGAAGTCGGTATTGCCTTCTGCTGACAAAGTCTCCTGTGTCCCTGCAGCGGTGGTCGGAGGAAGTGCTCAGGATAGTTGGTAAAGCTTTAAAGTGAACAGCCTCGACCTTTTCTCTGCAACACTGAAAGACCTTTTTATATCTATGGCATGTTACAGCCTGATTGCTTTTGAATTCCATTCAGCTCAGTTGGCCAGGGCATGATGCTAACATGAAGGTTATGGTTTTATCCCCGTATGGGCAATCCATTCAAGCACTGGACTCTATGATCCTCATGGGTCCCTTCCAGCTCAGAATATTCTGTGATTCTATGAATTAGAGCAGTAAAGAATATCATAGCTGGTAAACCAATCTCTTTTTTCGATCCTATCTTCAGGAGAGACAGAGGAGCTTTTTGCCTTTGCTTGCTCTTGTGTCACTGAGCTTTGGTCACTCACAAGATTGCCAAACCTTCCATGCCATGCCTCCCAAGTGCCCATCAGAAGCTGCTTGCTGCCTGCCCAGCCTTCCCTTCCCCTCAGCAGAGTCCTGTCCCACACCACACAGGGCCCTGGATATGTCTGTCCTGCTGTTTCTCTGCTTCCTTCCCAGTCTCTATCAGTTTCTCCCATCTGCTCTCTCCCCTCCTGACAGTGCAGCCCATAAGATGTCAAGGAGCAGCCCAGCCGTGACAGAACCTAGGTGAGCCGTGCAAATTTGCTCAATAACTTGTGATCAGACAAATTAAAGAGCCAAAGACTTAATCACAGAATAATTTGCATTTTGAAGATCAGGTAGAAGGGTTGGAAAAAATGGGCAGTGACTCATAATTCTGTTTCCCACACAAAGAAGAACTGGTGTGCCTTTGAAAAGCTTGGCTGCTTTTATTTTCCTATGATATTATGCTAATAATTATTATGCTAATGAAAGACATGCTGTCTCTTACATTCTTCTTACACTTTTTATCACCATTGTTACTTTTTAATCCTTGACATTTCCATTTCCTAGCCCAAAATTAATCCCTTTCTATTAGAAAATACATTCAAGAGCCTATCCTTGACCTGGAAACAAGGCATGAAGGTGATTCATTATTAGATCTCTGCTTCTTTTGAGATGAGGGGTAGGGACTCTTACCAAGACAACTATTTCTTCTCTGTGGCAATTTCTGCAGTAATTTCATCTCTTGTAACCTGCTCAAGGAATGACTCAATTAAAAATAAGATGAGAATTAATCCTCTCCACAAATGTGGACACATTTACATGTTCTCCACGTAACAATTCAGCAAGACGTGATTCTGTTGGGTGCTGAGGAACTGTGTGATGCTGATACTGAAATCGGCAGAAGACATGATCTCACAGAGGTTCAGTTTTGGTGAATGTCACATTTCTAAAGGACTTACTTTCAGTTCATCACTTATTATCACTTTTCATCATAAATGATCCAAGAATGATGGCACCGTGCTATTCTTCTGAGCAATATCCTTTTTGGTTCTCCAGACTACACAAAATGACTGAATCCCTTAAACACAAAACTAATTCTGAACCATCACAAAAATCATAGAATGGTTTTGGTTGGAAGCGGCCTTAAAACTCAGCTCGTATAACCCCCTGCCATGGGCAGGGACACCTTCCACTGTCCCAGGCTGCTCCAGACCCCATCCAGCCTGGTCTTGGACATTCCAGGGGTCCAGGGCAGCTTCTCTGAGCACCCTGTGCCAGGGCCTGCCCACCGCACAGTATGGCCGTGCCGCCCGTCCCGTCCCGTCCCGTCCCGGGCGGTCGGGATCGGGATCGGTGCCGGGATCGGGATCGGGATTGGCGCCGCGATCGGGATTGGTCACCGGGACCGGGGCCGGGATCGGCACCGAATCGGGGCCCGCCCGCGTCCCGCCCCTCTGTCCCCCGCCCCGGCCCGCCCCGGCCATGGCGGCGCGGCTGTGGCGGCTCTGCAATCTCTTCATGGCCGCCTTCTTCGGGCTGGCGGCCGCCGTGCAGGTGAGGCCGGGGCTCCCCTCGCGTCCCCTCCGCTCCCGTCCCGCGGAGCGCGGCCCCGGCCCGGCCGGCGGCTGCGGGGTCTCAGTGCGCGCCTCCCGCTGCAGGTGAACGACCCCGACGCGGGGCTGTGGATGGTGAGTACGGGCTGCTCTTCCCTTCCCTTCCCTTCCCTTCCCTTCCCCTTCGGCACCTCCTGCCCCGGAGCTCCCGGCGGCCCCAGCCCCGCTCCGCTCAGGCCCGTGCGATCCGGGGCCGCCGGAGGAAACGTCCCGACTTCAGCTGAAGAGCGGGCGGACGCCGGGAAAACGATGTCTCTACCGCAGCGACGGCTGGAATCCGACCGTGCTTCCAGGGTCTGCCTTATTTCACCCCAGATCTGCCCCTGCAGAGCATCGCTTGTCTATGCAGAGCCCCCCGAGCTGCTCCCGCTCCGCCTGCCCGTGGCCCTGTGCTTGCCTTGAGTCTGCAGCGAGAGCCGCCTTGTGCCGCTCCCGGGGAAGCGGGGAGCGAGCCCCGCTGCTGTGCCCGGCCTGGGGACGGTCCGTGTGCGGCAGGAGCTGCTGGCCGGGCGCGGCTGCCCCTGCGTGCCCTGGGCTGCGCGAGCCCCTCTGACAGCGGCACCTAAGGGGCTGGAGGGTTTGGGGAGCCCAGGGCCGGGCAGGACCCTGTCCCGTCAGTGCTTTCCCTGGAGGATCAGGATTCAGGGAAGGGCCTCTGCCGGTCGGTCAGGCAGCCAGTATTCTGTAACCCAGGAGCAGAGGAATAAGGGCTGGCTGTGGGCTGATGGCCCGGGATTTTGGGTGGTGATGGTGAAGATGAGCACTGGCAGGGCCAGGGCATGCTGGATGGTGAGAGACTGGGATCTGCTCTGTGCCTCTGACAAAATGCTGCTGTGGCTGGGCACTTCTGCTTCCTGGCCCTGCTAAGTTTTGCTACCGAGTAGATTTGTGTCATTAACAGGTTGTCTACTTAGTGCCAGCTGCCCTGACACTGCTTGTCAGCATCAACCCTTCAATAACAGGTATGACACTGGTGTGCAAAACAGTCTCTGCTCAAATTTTGCCCTCAAAAGGTTGTTTGACTTTTTTTTTTTTCTTAACTGAACCACAGATTAAAATCAGGCTGTGTGGAAACACATCCTACTACCTTCTGAAGCCAAAAAGCTGTAGGACTTATTTCTGCAGAAGCTGGTCATTGCTTTAGTGCTGCTGGCTGGGCATGCTTAAAGTGAGGAGAGGAGCCCAGCAGAAAGCCCAGCTGCTGGGATGGGCCAGCCTTTGCACCCCAATTCCAGCTTAAAATCCAACTGGAGCAACAGCCTGGGAGCATGCTCTGAACCTGGCTCTGTGTTGACCTTAGCACTTTAACTCACTTTATTTCGTTGTTGTAAATCTGTGGTTTTGTTTATCTGCCTCATGCAAGAGCAGCTGAGCTTTGCACAGTCCTGTGAAAAAATAAAGTGCTAAAGGTCTTGTTCAGTGCCAGGTATTGCAGCTGCCCCACAGAGCAATGGGCAGCAATAGGAGCAGTCAAAGGCTGTGTTTCCAAGGGTGTTTACTGTGAGGGCTAATGGCAGTTCAGAGGATCATTCAGATCAAAATTGTTTCAGGACTTTAGAACATAGGAAAGATTTTTGTATTTTAATTTAGTGGAAATAATTTTAAATAAGGCTATTTTATATACACAAAGTGACTGTATCTGTTCTGGATGAATACTTACACTGAATAAACTAAAATCACACTTAAAAAAGAAAACCTTCAGGAGTGCACAGTATTGTCACAAATTACACCATTGGAGTCTCTTGGCATTCTGGCCACCTTAAGCTTATAAAGTGGCAGCATTCCTAAGTTCAGAACTCATGAGGGTTGGTGACTTGTGGTTTTGGGTATTTCAGGGGAGGTTTACTGTGTAATAGGTGCCATAATGGCATTTGGCTGGTCAAGAGAATCTGCATGCTAAACTCATAGTTAGGGTTTTCCTTGTGCCAAGATCTGTGGAAAATAAAGATTATAATAGCACAACTTTTGTAGAGCTGTAGGTTTATGTAAATTCACCAAAAGGTATTTGCCATTCAGGTCTGTAGAAGACCCAGATGGGTTTACTTCATGACACTGGCTGACAGTCTATTTTTTTTCCCCAGACAGTGGTGTTTGGAGGAGCCTCTGTGACCTCCATTCTGCTGGCTGTGTTTTTGGGACCATTGCCTTGGCTTGCTCTTTGTTTGCTTATGCTCAAGGAAACATTTTTCATGAAGAGGAAGGGAGGTAAGCAGTGGGTTTTATTTGCCCTCACCAAAATCCAGCTCACCACGCCATCTCCTCCGGGTGTCCCCTTCCAAAACTTTATTTCCTGGGCTGTTGCAGTGAGTGCTGTTGGTTTAGAGGAATCAGACCAAAGAGGAGGGACCATAATGTTCCAAACCAGTGACTTCTTGGACAATGGCAATGCTTCCCTGATTGTGGCAGGCTGTTAGATTTACTTGCCTGGCTTTCAGAGACCAGGGCACAAGCATGGTGAAACAGCTTTGTGCTCTTTTCCTGCAGCTGTAGGAGTGGTAATCAATGTTTTAAAAACTCTCGAGGCAATATACCAAATGCATGTTTATCTGGCATGGGCTGCCGAGTCCTCCAAGAGATTGAGGACAAGGGAGAATTTCTCATGTGGACATTCAGGAGTTGCCTAAACAGCAGGTGCTTGCAAAGGACTGAGGTGAAGCCCTGGCAGCTTCTTCTGTGCCTAATCACAGTCTGGAAAACTGGGATGTTGCTTTGCTCTGTTTCAACGAGAGAAATGTGCCTACTTTGCCTATGTTGATTAGAGAAATGTGCTATGGAATGTAAGTCCAGCAGTAGAACAAAACGTGGAGACAGGAATTTCTGCAGCTGTTTAGCTGCAATGTTGATTTGTAGATTTGTGGTGTGAAGCAAAGTTACTCTTTGCATATACCTTTATAATTATAATCCTAGCAAAATATATTGAACTTCTCCAAAGGAGCAGCCACTACTGTTTTGGAGGCAAAATTTGTGTTGTTGAAATGTAGACATCTGTTTGTATTATTTTCTGACCTGTTTTTGGTTTGGCTTTTTAGAGAGTTGTTTGGTCTGGTGATTATTACAATATGGATGAGTCTTTGTCGCAGTTCAGCAAAGTAAGTTTTATCTTCTCTTTTTTAATAATGCATTCCAATATTCACACTTAATGACTAGCTCCTTGAAACCACACAGTTGATTTGGGCATCTTGTTTTCCTGTTTCATGTCACCCTCTGAACCTTCTAGATGCCCAAGCAGTAGCAGCTGGTGCTACAGCCTGGAGGATCTTGCACAGATAACAGTTGGGGCAGGGGGGAATGTAAGTCTACACAAAGCACTTTTTCTGGCCCCCTGCCATAATGGGGGCATTTTCCCTTTGCTTAAAAGTGCTTTTTAAAAATTCCAACTAGTTTCTGTAGCCTGAGTTGTCAGGAAGTTCTTTGTGCCTCTCCAGTAAAAGACTCTGGTGATGCATCATAGGAGCCCCATTGAAGTGGCCAAAGGCTCTCTGCTGTCTTTCCAGCTGCAGGCAGATGTGAATGTTATGTGGTAGCTGTAGCAGTGGCCAGGAAAGCCAAGGATATCCTGACCTGTCCCAGTCACGGTGTGGTCAGCAGGATGAGCACAGTGCCTGTCTCTTATGCTGGCACTGCTGAGGCACCTCCAGTCCTGGGGTCAGGTTTGGGCACCTCTCTTCAAAAAGGACTTTGAGGGATTGGAGTGTGTCCAGGGAGGGGAACAGAGCTGGGGAAGGGTCTGGAGCACCAAGAGTCATCAAGGGAGCTGGAGTGGCTCAGTCTGGAGAAAAGGAGGCTCAGGGGGGACCTTTTCACTCTCTACAACCCCTGTTCAACTCTACAACAGGAGGGTGCAGCCAGGTGAGGTTCAGGCTCTGCTCCCAGAGAACAAGGGACAGGACCAGAGGAAACAGCCTCAGGCTGTGCCAGGGAAGGTTGAGATTAAATCCCAGGGAAAATTCCTTCACTGAAAGAGTGGGCAAGCATTGGCACAGGCTGCCCAGGGAGGTGGAGTCACCATTCCTGAAGTGTTAAGAAAAAAACTGGATGCGGCACTGCACTAGAGGGTTTAGTGGGCGTGGTGGTATGCAGTCCAGGGTTGGACTTGATGATCTTGGAGGTCTTTCTCAACCTTAAAGATTCAGTGATCTGAAGTAGCTCTGTTGGATTTGTTCTGTGACAGGAGTCCCCTGGGAGGAGTTCGCCTGGTTGCTGCAGTGGTCGTTGCCCTCTTCCCCTTTGTTTCCTGGCTGTACATTTATGTGAACAAAGACATGCGAGAGTCTTGGCCAACACACTGCAAAACAGTGATGTAACTGGGTGGGAGAAAGCCTACAGTAACTATGCTGACCTCACTTGCCTTTGCTTTGGTGCTTAACAAAGGTGTCAGTTTGACAGGACCCAAGAATACCTGGTTGTTTCCAGCAGTGCCAACTGAGATTTGGTAAAATGTTAAAGAACACTCAAGTCTGAGTAGGGAATTTTTCTATGGAAATGTTCACCTTGCTGCTGCTTATATTTTCCAAGCACCATTGATCTAATATCTGTTCTGATGGTATATTCAAGATATCATTGCATCCCTGGGTCAGTCTCCAATCACCTCAGAGTTTGGGAAATCTATTATTCTGTAACATAAGGGAAAAGTAAAGTAAATACTATTTTAATAAAAGACTATTTACAGCCATAGAACTTTCAAAAATGTGCCTTGATAATCCATTTCAAACTTACTGGAAAATTGAGCAGTCTGTATTTCTGTCCTGTGCTAAAATCATATGTAGAATGTATCTGAAAAAAATATTTTTGCTATTATCTTTAACTGAAAGTCACTGGTTTTACTGAGTAAAAAACACTATTTTTTTAAAGAAAACTCAAAGTCTCTGTATCTTTTATTTTCTGAGAGATGCATATTCAAGCCTGTCACTAGCAGATGTGGGCACTGTCACAACTCTGTTGCTCACCTGATTTTTCTTGGAAAGCAGGACCCACGCAGCACCCTTGCAGCAGCAGCAAGCATGTCCCACTATCCATCCTGGAGAAGGAAACACAGTGGATACACTGGACTCAGGAGCTGGCTGGGACAGAGTCAGGACAGCTCCAGGTGTAGCACACACCTTTATTTAGATGGGTGTCAGGGTTTGCTCTCTCAGCACTGCTGCAGGTGATCCCAGCTGTGCACACACGGCACAGCCCCAGTATCTGCAGCATTCCATGGTGCAGCACAGATGGTTTCCATTCTCCTTAAGCTCAGCTTTTTCTGAGGATTACTTTAGTCTTTTAAAGCAATGTTGGAAGACTGAATTAGGCTACAGGCTGGATATATTCTGCCAGACATGAGACCTTACTGTAATGTTCACAGAAAATAAAAAAATAGAGATGTGGCTGGGCAGATACAACTCTGCATGCTTTAATATTGGCTGAGAGAACAGCAGTGGGGCTTTTTTTGAACAATATTCGTTAGTGGTTTGCATCTTTTCACAGTAGCAATTCAGTCCGGATTGGGTGTTTGAAATCAACATTCTGCATTCCAGTATTTCAACTACTGGCCTTCTCTAGTCTCCAAAAAGAAAACAGGTGCTTTCTTACAGAAACATAATTTCCTGGATTCTGTATCCAAGAGAAAAACGCCCGAGCTAAAACAATAAGGATCAGCCATGCACAGCTTTCTAAAAGCAAACAGCTGAATCTCCTACATTTCTGTCCGAGTCCTTCCTGAAGAAGAGCAATCTGTATTTGCCTGGTGTTTCAGAAATGCATAACTCTGTCAGGAATCCTGCCCCTTCCCTTGAGTACCATTTTATCTTCATAGACATGGACGGTTCCGAAGGCGTTGCTGTCCGGCGGGGTCTCGATCACCCCCTCCAGGGTGAGGTGATGAACTCCGTGCCAGTCCAGGCAGTAGGCGCCGTCGTGCAGGTGCCCTGCCAGGACGCACACCACACACCGGTGCGCATAGATCACCGACAGGGCAGCCTCGTAATTCCAGGCCAGGCAAACCCCATTCGAAGCCGAGGGATGAAGGGGCACGTGAGCTGCAGTCCAGAGGGAAAGAAATAGAGAGTTAAAAGTGTAACGAATCTGCCTCATTGCTGGGAAGTTCAGCCATCCAGCTCACTCCCAGGGCGAGGCATGGTTGCTGTTCCGCTCTTTCATGGGTTCCATCTGTGCCTCACCAGACCAACTACATGTTTTCCAGCTAACATGCACGGGCTAGCTAATTTTTTTTTCCCCCACGTATTTCCATGGGAGTACACACCCCCCATCACATATGAGAGTTGAAACTAGATTAGCTTTAGGGGCTCTTCCAACACAAACCATTCTGATTGTCTATTTATCCCCCTCCATATCCACCTACCCATAACGATAACTTTTTCTTGGTTTTCATCAGAGAACTTGAGGACTTCATTGAACCAGTCCAGCTGGGCTTGGCTAAATCCTCCATTAAATGCTACAAAATGAGGTTCTTTGAGCCCTGCAATGAAAAAGAAGGTTAGGCACAAATGCATACACCTCGCATGGCTTCTCTACTTGCCTTATGTAAATCTGCTGATGGTTGCTTTACTCTCAGAACCTTTGGCGGTTTTTCTTTGCATTTCTTGGATCAAAACTCCAGCCCCCTTGCACGAAGAAGATTATTTGTTAGCGTTTTCGGGAGCTTTGGTCACACTACAAAAACAGGGTTTCCACTGTTGGGTGTCCCCCCGGCATGGGACAGGGTGGGCACAACTCGGTGCTCTGCAACAGCCGCTTCCCCAGCAGCTGCGTGGTGCTCGGTACTGCGGGGCACAGAGCACAGCACAGCTCCAGCCCGGGTGTGCGGAGGAGCATCTCCTGTGCCCGCCTGCGGCCGCACTGACGGCAGGCAGGCGGCGGAGGTGGCAGCAATGGGGCACACGCTTGAGCCCCTGCCATGCCGCTGTCAGCACCGGGAGCTCCGGACAGCGAAGGCTCGGCCGCCCCGCCTCTGCCAAGCCGGAGGTACCTTCGGGGCTGTTGAGGTCATCGTTGGGGTTCTTCTCCCGCAGCACCCGCAGGGACTCCTGGTAGCGGGGGCTGTCGCGGTCCGTGCCCAGGACGCTCGCGTCGTAGGCGTCGAGCACGACGAGGCGGAGGCGCGGGCCCGCGCTGCAGTGATAGGCGTGGCACTCCGTGTCCGCGGGCCCGGCCGAGCCGCCTGCCCGGCTGTACAGCCCCGTCTGCACCAGCCGCGCCCGGCTGAAGTTGTACAGCTCGTGGTTGCCCCACGCGTGGTGTACCGGCACCGAGAGCTGCCCCAGCACCTCCAGCACCTGCTGCAAGGCGCTCTCGGCCTCGCCGCGCCGCGCGTTCTGCCCATCGATGCTATCGCCCAGCTGCAGCACGAAGTCTACGGGCGGGCTCTCGCCGGCCCACTCCCGCACCGCCTCCCGCAGCAAGCGCAGGCTGTGCCGGTAGTAGCGCCGCCGGTAGCCGCCGAAGTCGTACCCGTCCTCCGCGTCCGCGAACTGGATGTCGGCGATGACCCCGAAGGCGAGGCGCGGCGCGGCCTGCATGGCGGCCCCGGGCGGGCCGGAAGGGGCGGGCGGGCAGCGCCAGCATGGCGGCGGCGGGGCTGTGGCGGCTGCGGGCGGGCGCGGTGCGGG
>JAOTQP010000792.1:1980675-1995190 GCA_026413545.1 Cichladusa arquata
GGGAGACTTCTGCAGTGCCCTACACAGCTTCCCCAGGGCTTTGCCTGCAGCTCCCAGAGGGAATGACTGCATCCAGGGGTGGATGCCCTGTGGCACTGCCAGCCCCACTCCCTGCCCTGCAGTTTGCCATCACAGCACAGACCCATGCTCGTGTCCCCTCCAGCCTGGCCCCTCTGCATGGGGGCTGAGCTCCACCCATTCCCAGCCCCCTCGGGACAAAGCCTGCCAGTTCCTTAATGAAGTCCAAGTGAAAGGCAGCCCTCAAGCATCCCACTTCCACCCCACTTCCATCCCATTTCCACCCCACTCCCATCCCTCAAAGCCCTGCACTGCCCTGCAGCCCGGCCCCAGTGGCTGCTCTGGATTTTCCTGCAGTGAATGGCAATGCCCAGCCTTCTCCCGGCCTCTTCAGCCTCCTCTCATTCCCCTCTGGTTTCAGACGTGTCTCAGGGACAGAAAGCAGGAAACAAAGGGGCTGCTTGTGTGTCAGGAGCCCTCGGAGGGGCTGTGTTTCACTGCACCCTTCTCCACAGCAGGCCAGTGTCTGGAGAGCTCCTTAGGAGTTTTTGTCTCATTAACATTTCCATGAGGGATTAAAGAACATATTAAAAAAACACCTAAGTACAATTCCTGCTATGGAACAGGAATATCTAAAAAAACCTGCTCAGATGCCTTTCCCTGATCCCTGGCGTTACTGATGGATAAATGTCTCCTCAGGAACCTGGTTTTTATTCCCACCCAAAGTCTCTGTACACAATCCCACCAAGCCCCACTCCCCTGTGCTTCTTCCATGGCTTTTTCCATGTTCCTCCCAAAGAGATCCCAGCCCTTCCCTGGCAGGAGGGCAGCAGGAGCAGGACTTGCTGCCCCTCGGAGCTGGGCTGGGATGAAGGCTCAGGGAGCACTGAGGCACGGCGGGGGCTCGGGGCAGGATTTTCTCCTGGGGGGAGGCACATCAGGGAGCTCTGTGTGCTCAGAGGAGCCTTTCCCTTCTCCTGCTGGGGAATCCCTGCCTGTGTGGGAGCTGCCACACCTGGAGCCGAGCCCCAGCCCCTCTGCAGGAGCCAGAGCCGGCCCCAGCCCCGGCTCCTGCCAGCCTCATTAGGGATGCCCAGCAACACCCCGCCAACAAAGCCACGGCAAACAAAGTGTGGGGAGAAGGGGGAAGGGGGGAGAAGGGGATTTTTTCCCTTTTTTTTTCCAAAGAAAGGAGTGCAGAGGAATTCCTCATTCACTGATCTGTAGAATACATTAATATCCCAAGTGTTGGCACAGCCTCCCATGCTCGGGGGACCAACAATGACTCCGAGTCTGGGATCTTCAAATAAACCACCCCTGCTGTCATGGCCACCAGGAAAGAGAATAACAGCAATATTAGCTGACCTTCATTTCGTTGTTTCCCCAGACCTGACTGCTAGACCTCTGTTTGCCTGTTACTAGGATTTCTTGGCTGAAAAATGTGAGCATTTCCTAGACGATAAAGAGGCAGTTTATTAGGTAAATAAACCAGGCCCTAAGCAGCCTCTGCTGCTTGATAATGAGGAGGGAAGGAAAGGCCCAGACCTCCCTGCACCACCTAAAATAACCCCAATCGAGGCTCTCTAACTACCACCACACGCATATTTTTCAACAGACAGTTAATGAACAAGAGAAGGTCATTCCAGCCCAGCCAACTTGTGCTCCAAACCATTTGCTGAGAAAACTATAGGCCATAAAAATCCCAGCAGGCACTGTCTGTATCCTATAAAACTGTCCCTCTGTGGAAGCAGATAGAAGTTATTAAAATAAGTGTATTCTTTCAGGCTTCTGACAAAAGAAAGCATCGAGGGGAAGATGTTTACAGAGGAGGGGTGGGAAGGAAAGGCTGGGGACAACCAGCACCATTCCCTGCTTCCCTCAGCCCCAGGAGCCACAGTGACAAACATCATTAATTATCAGGCACACAACGACCCAAGGGTGAGGTGCAAGCCTGCAGCACCTCCCTCAAAAGGTTACTGCAAATTAGAGCCAAGTTTTCCAAGTTTTCCCAATGCATCTCAGAGATAAATGTAATAACCAGACGGATTCAGAAAGCATGGCTTGGGAAATGAAGTTTCCACTGAAACAGAGCTAGTGGTACTGCTTTCCTTGCCAAAAGAACAATGTTCTGGTGCAGTTTTTTTAACATTTAGGAGATAAGTATTACACAGGAGCTACTGTGTGTCACAATCCATCTGGGAACGTGGTACAACACAACCTCACACCTACAGAGCCCAGAATCCACCAAAATGTCACACCAAAGCCACTGGCACAAGCTGATCACCCTGCAGCAGAAACAAGCCCCTTCCCTCCCCACCCAACATTCCTGAAGCAGATGATGCCTGGAAAGGCTGACCTGGAACAGAGACTAGACAGAACAAAAGGACTAAAATAGGTACTTATTGAAAGGATACACCTTGGGCAGTGCAAGAATATGCAGGCTGCATATTCACCACCTTTGGCAGGAGAGCATTCCTGCCACCAGCATCCAGCTGGGTTTGCAGACAGGTGTGACCTGCCAGTGCCACTCCTCTGCTTTCCCCAGGAGGGTGTGGAAGTCACTGCAAACAGCAGCTCCAGGGATGGCACAACAGCTTCAGTGTGAGCCCCAGGTCACCCGTGTGACATGCAGCACCCATCACCTCTGTGGGACACTGAGCAAAGGATGCAGAGCCCACCTGAAGCCTTGGGCAAGCAGACAGGTAGCCAGGTGACAGTGACATTGAAGGGGCTTCCCCAGGGCTGCACTCACAGCTTCAGCTGCAGCACAGTGAGGCCAAAGCCATGGGGTGTCATCTGCACAAATGACCTGTATTTAAATACAGACCTCTGCCCCAAGTCCCTCTCTAGCTCTCCTGGAGCCCCTTTAGGCCTTGGAAAGTGCTCTGAGCTCTCCCTGGAGCCTTCCCTTCTCCAGGTGAACACTCCCAGCTCTCCCAGCCAGCTCTCTGACCATTTCCCCTCTGGGCTCTCTCCACATCTCTCTGCTGCTGTTCCCCAGGGCTGGGGCAGCTCTGCAGGTGGGGTCTCACAGGGGCAGGATGGGGCTTTGGGGGCCAGAGAACACGACCAGGGAATATTGAGCTTCTCATCACCAAGAGCCCAAGCCCTTCTACTCAGGGCTGCTCCCAGTCCATCCCCACCCAGGCTGCTTTGGGATCGCTCTGACCCCTGTGCAGGACCCTGCACCTGGCACTGCTGGACCTCCTGAGGGTCACAGGGACACCCCAGTCTCCTGGGGGCTGTTCCCACCTGAGCCCCACATCCCACCCACTCCACAGTGCTCCCAGCACCCCAGCACAGCCCTGCCCTGGCTGGACACAGATCCTTTATCCTTTCCCAAAACACAACCACCAATCCCAGAGGTGGGATGAACACGGCTTCATTGCCACTCTGCTGCAAGCAGGACTCTGTGTTTCAAGGCTGCACAAAAATCTTGATTTTCACCTTAAGTCAATACATTTTCTAAAGCAACCCCAGACCTGACAAATCCCCCACAAGAGCAGGGCTTTCTTACTGCTCTTCCCATGTGCCTCAGGACACTTTTCCTGCAGTCCACTGGCACGATGGCAGGAATCCTACTGCACTTTTGCAAAACAAGAAATACTTTGAGATCCCAGCCCCTGTTGATTTATATCCCCCGATTCTGGTGGGATCAGCATCCTCCATGCATCTCACAAAGCCCTGAAGAGACAACATAACCACTTGTCCCTAGCAGACTAATTTCCCCATTGACCACATCCTCTGTGCATTGTTGTGTCCCTGCAGTGCCCGGGGCTCGGGAAGCAGAGTTCCAGATGCTGGACCCTGGCTCTGCCCAGGCACTGCGTGCTCAGCACAGCTCTGGCTCGGGGGATCCAGGGTAGCACCACCAAGAGAGGCTGCAAAAGGCTCAGCACTTGGGAGCCAAAGACTAAGGCAGAATTTCAGTCTGCAGGAATTACTACAAACGTTTAACCCAGATGATTTCCCCAATAATTTAGGTTTTAATGTGGCACGAAGTCCCCGAGCCTGAACACCATTGCATTTCAGCTCCGGATCAGGGAGAGCAATTATTTTGTCATTGAGCACATTAGGAAGGAAAAGGAAGAAGGAGGCAAGTTTGAGCCTCTTTGGTAATGTACAAATTAACACATTTCATCACCGTTTTCAGAAATATAAATTAATGATTTAATTCTGCAACATGTATCCTTGGAAACCAAGCTGTAAGCAGTCGCCCTTGGATGTTTCACACAATTTCATTTTTTTCAATATTGAAATACAATTAATTGCTTGGCATTTTGCAGTGATGGGCAGCTTGGGTGAGCAGGGTGCCCAGGGGCTTATTTTACCACTAGATTTGTAGGATCCCACTACGTGGGTTGACAACAGCTGCTCTAAATCTCCTGATAGGTATGAACAGGCATGGTGAAGTTCAGTCTGTTTGAACAGCTGCATATGCAAATGTAATTAAGAAGATCTCTATTGCCTTTTGCTCCCCCTCTCCCCTCACCCTGTCTCCTGATGGGGAGGGATGGCATTTCCCTGCTCCAGGCTTCTGCCTGATTTACATCTCACAGCCCAGCTCCAGAAATGCCACTCTCGGGGTGTCCTTTAAATCAGGGGACATGGGATTATTCTGCAGTCTCCACATCCCTGGGAGGCAGCCCCTGGGCAGTGTGCCCCAGGAACAGGACTTTTCCCCACCTGGTTTCACACACTTGTGGCTGCCCTTCACTCTGGGTCTGTACCACACCTGCTGTGCAGCCTGGATGAACCATTTCACTCCTGTCTCTGTCTGCCATCAGCACCCAGGGATGAAGATTTAGGGAAATGCTCTTGGGTCACCACAGATGGAAAAAAGCACAAGGGAAGGGGTTGGGGACAGAGTGGCTGGAGAGTGCCTGGTGGGAAGGGCCCTGGGGTGCTGTGGCTGTGGCTGGACACGAGCCCAGGGGTGTCCAGGTGGGCAGGAGGCCAGTGGCACCTGGGCTGTCCCTGTGGCCACAGCCCCAGGGCAGTGCCCATCCCCTGTGCTGGCACTGCTGGGGCAGCTCCAGTGCTGGGCTCAGCTTTGTGCCCCTGATGACAAGAAGGACATGGAGGGGCTGGAGCATGTCCAGGGAAGGGAACAGAGCTGGGAAGGGTCTGGAGCAGCTGGGGGAGCTGGGAAAGGGGCTCAGCCTGGAGAAAAGGAGGCTCAGGGGGACCTTGTGGCTCTGCACAGCTCCCTGACAGGAGGGGACAGCCGGGGGGGTCGGGCTCTGCTCCAGGAGCAGGGACAGGAGGAGAGGGAACGGCCTCAGGCTGGGCCAGGGGAGCTCAGGGTGGACAGCAGGAGGAATTTCTTCACTGAAAGGGTGGTCAGGCACTGGAACAGGCTGCCCAGGGAGATTTGGAGTGCCCATCCCTGGGGGTGCTCTGGGCTGGGTGACACGATGGGCATCGGTCAAAAGTGGACTTGGTCTTGGAGGTCTTTTCCAACCCCAATGATTGTGTGGGTGAGGTCCAGCCCTCTTGCCTTGAGCATGCCTGGGAGCCGGAAATGTCCTTTCTGAATTACATTGTTGTCAGGACAATGCCCCAGACTGCTCATTGGTCTAGTGTGCTTCAGCTTTTTGCTCTCAGCACATCCACTGTGCTGAGTTCAAAGGGCTGGTCACAAGGGACGTGTGCTAAAATAAGCTTTTCCCTCATCCTCCAGGCTTAGGGGGATTCTAGGAATTTATGGTTCATGAGATATGTGGCTGTGATGTCCATTTTTAGTGACCTTAAATGAAATTAAGGGCAACATGAAACATGTTTTTCAAAACACTAGTGACAGTGACTCCGCTACAAGCCCACAGGCTCAGCTCTCGTTGGGCCAACACAAACAGGGTCAGCCACTGTCCAAAAGACAGGGTGACGTGCCCTGTGCTGTAGCAGCAGCTGCAGGTGTCCCAGGGTGCTCCAGCTCAGAGTGGTGCAGTGGGAGGTGGCAGGAGCTGTCTGGGGAGGGTGGAGGGGGCTTCTGGCTTTACACAAGTCTTGTTGGCTCTGTTCTGCTGAGGGAAGGCTGGTCCTGCAGCCTTGGGTGAGCGTCCATGCCGTGCAGAGAGCAAATAGGGGCTGCTGAACAGTGGCAGATAAGCAGAACAGCCAGAATGGCTCAGGATGGAGGACACCCTTCCTGTCCTGCACCAGGAGCTCACTCCAGCTGTGCATGAAGGCTCCCACTGTTCTGCCAGCTGCTGCCCTGCCAGCCATTGCCTGGCTGCTCTGTACCAACCAAACAGTGTGTTTGGGACTGGGAGACCTCCATTTAAAGTTCACTTTCCAGTATCCTTCTCACGTGGGAGTTGCAGTCACGTCTGAGAATCTCCTTAGCATGGTGTAATGGGGCTTCTGCACCTCCTTTTGGCAGCAAGGGCAGTGAACGTCGTGGGCAGCCAAAGTTGTATTTGAAGTGAAGTCATGGACAGCCAAAGCTGTATTTGAAGCTAAACTTGTGTAGTATATTCATGATTTGACATTCATGAACTGTACACCCCTGGCCAGATGGTGGGTGTTGTTCTTTCTGATTAGAAAAAATTAGATCTTTCTCTAATTTGCTGTGTTTGTCACATTGTATTTCAGTCATGTCCTCTCATCCTGTCCTCCCTGACTCATGCAGTGGTGGAAGCCACAAAAATTGCCATAACTGATCCTACCTGAATCCTCATCCTCTTTTTCCTTCCCGTGGCCTTGCTCTCCACCCCATACAGAGCTGGTTTGGGTTCCTTCAGCACTGTGCAGCTCTGCCCAGGCAATCTATGAGCAGGAGCAGTGAGGCAGGTCCCTTCTGTGCTATCATTTGTTTAACATGCTGGTGAGAGTGAAGTGCTGGCTGTGGTTGTAGCTGGCAGGAGAGCATGTTCCCAGTAAAGGAAATTTCCACCAAAGAAAAATCAAACCATAGCTAGATCCTAGAGTTACTAAAATTGGGAGAGAAGAGCAGGTCCTTTCTTTACACACTGTATATGGCAAAAAATGAACATGAATTGGTGAGCAGGCGGGAGTGTAGATCCCTTCCTTCCAAATATAGGGAAGGGGCTGAACCAGGGGAACTAAGCTGAGCCCATAAAAGCTGACAGGGAGAAAGCCCTTGTTGGTGGCTCCTGATGTCCTGGCCATGCTCATGTCCATGCTGTGACTGACCTGCAGAGGGACACAGGGCTCCTACCACAGGTGCTCCCCATGCTTGGAGCCTCGCAAGGCTGTAGCACTGTGGTGGGAATTCTGCTGTAGATTCCCCGCTGGGCCATTCCTTGGGCAGGGAAGGAGTGGTCTCTGGTGAACTTTGCTGGCCCTCAAAAGGCACAATTATGTGCTGGGAGCAGTGTTGGGCCTTTGGAGAGGGTGGAGCTCAGTTGAAGTCTGACCTTTGACTCTTTCTCTTTCAGAGATACGAGATGTCAGCTGGTTCCTTCCTGCTTTCTGTTGACTGATTGTTAAGGTGAGGATTTGAGGCATGAAAACTAACAGCTTTCCCTGTGCTCAATTTAACAAGGCACAGCACATTTCCATTCCTGCCCACTGTGGCTGATCACTAGAGGACTAGGACAGGTTCCATGTTAATACAGAGTAGGGGAAAGTCATAAATTAAAAAACAAGAAAAACAATCTTCGGGGCTTCACTTTTTCTAAGGATTACATGAATCTTTCAGATCTGACCACTTTCCTGGGGAGCCCTCCCCCTGTTTTGGACATGGATCTCCTTTCCTTGGGGCCATGAAGGGTGGTAGCTCTTCTTCACTGCCTTTGTACCTTCCAGCTTGGGAAAGCAAACAACCCCCTCAAGATCTCGCTACACACACCTGAGAGCTGGGAGGGCTGAGCTTGGAGCAAGCAGCTGGGGGTGAATGTTCAGCCCCACTCTGCCCTAAGCACCACACAGGGGACCAGCCCAGCAGGCTTTGTCTTTCAGAGCCATGAGCAGAGACGCTGGCATGGAGATTTTTGGTGAGGCTGCTCCGTACCTGCGCAAATCCGAGAAGGAGAGAACAGAAGCTCAGAACCAGCCATTTGATGCCAAGACCTACTGCTTTGTGGCTGACCCTGAGGTGGAGTACACCAGGGGGAGGATTAAGGCTGCACAAGATGGGAAGATAACTGTTGAGACAGAGGATGGCAGAGTAAGTGCATTCCTTCTGGCCCTTCTTCTGGCCCTGCTCAGGGACCCAGGGCATCTGGGATGTACCAGGCTAGCTCAGACAAGAAATCTGCCCTGCCCTCCCCTGTCCTCTGACTGAGACCAGCATAGCCTCCACAGGACAGTATAGCTCCAGAGATTGGGATAAAAGTATTCATTGGATAATTATTCTTGGTTTGGCTCTAAAAATCAGGCAATGCTCTAAACCAGGCTGGATCATAGCCTTGCCAGTCTTAACTTAGTTTTTAACACTTTCTCAGCTAATGCTGTCATATCCACTCATAAATTCCTTCCTTTACTGATAGCTGAGTAGGCAGATACCTTGCAAGTCACCTTTGCATGTGAAATTGTCAGTGTCTCTGGCTGCAGTTTCCCAGAGGAGTGACCAAGGTGTTAATCTTCCAAAACCTGAAATGTCTTAGCAGCTCATGTCCCAACATCTTTTGTAAGAATAACTGCAGCAGGTCAAAGAACAACCACAACCAACATCTTGGCAGTAGGTGCTACAAGGCTTTTAGAAAGCAGTGGCTGACTGAAGCTGCTGCCAACTGTGAACATCTGCTTCCCCCACAACATATCTACTGGCTCTGGATGGTCCCCCATGGTGTGAGCCCAGCAGACGGTGCTGTTTGGTAGAGACAGAGCCTTTCTTTAATTGAGAATGGCCACAGGCAGGAGTGGAACAAGTCTGTCCCAAGGATGGATTTACTGTTGATGAGTCTTGTGCTGTTTGTGTCCCAGCTCTCTGGCACTGTTGTGGGAGGCTGGAAGGTTGGCTGCCCAGCAGATGTGCCCCAGGTTCTTACAGCCATGAGCAGCAGAGACCTAAAGTTCACAAGCAGTGATAATGTGTTGAAAGGTCTGGTCCAGCACAAATCATGTCCATGTGGTCATAGCAATTCCAGTAAATTTACATCCTGTCAATGTAGAAGTGTTGTAGAGCTCCTGGCTGGCTGCAGTGTTTGCCCTGAAATAGCCATATCTTGCTGAGCACAGTTAAACACAAAGAAAAATATTAATTAGAGCAGCCTTAGAGATGTTATTACTTCTCTGTGGCTGTGGAAGGACTCTCAAGAGTTGCTGGACCAAGGTTTGCTCTTTCTTTCTGAATTATAGACAGTTGCTGTCAAACCTGATGATGTGTATGCCATGAACCCGCCTAAGTTTGACAGAGTTGAGGATGTGGCCATGCTGACCCACCTGCATGAACCTGCCGTCCTCTACAACCTCAAGGACCGCTACAGCTCCTGGATGATCTATGTAAGTTCCTTCTTCTGGCAAAGGAGAAAATACAGCTGCAGGAGCTGGACTTCAGTGACACCTCTGGTTTTGCCTGCAGACCTACTCGGGTCTCTTCTGCGTCACTGTCAACCCCTACAAGTGGCTGCCGGTGTACAACCCCGAGGTGGTGTTGGCCTACCGAGGCAAGAAGCGCCAGGAGGCCCCTCCACACATCTTCTCCATCTCTGACAACGCCTATCAGTTCATGCTGACTGGTGAGCTTTTCTATTTTGGCAGGACTTGGAGTAAAAAAGTGTGTCAGGGCCTTCTGCCAAGTGCCATTCCATACTGCTACGGCTCAGTCGCCTTTGCCATCTCTCACAGAATGCTTGGTCTGTGTAATATTGCAGATTATCTCTTCGTTTTTGTTATCAACCCTAACTGATGCAAAACCAACTCCAGACAGTTTTCCCAATCTCCTGAAGTATTTTCTTTATTTTTGAAGCACTGTGATGTTGTGCTGCACATTATCTGGTCTAAGTACTAAGCTAAGCAGCCTAACAGGGACCTGCAAAGGGCACTTGGACAGGACACACTATCTGGGGAGTCCCTGGGCAGCACACCTGCATGTAGGAGCACCAGGTAGATCCAGAACAGAGCTGGTACAAATACTGTCACCAAAACACATGGTTTTAATCTGAATAAAGTCCTGTCCCATATTTAATAGTATTAAAGGTAAGGAATGGAAAAGACAGAAGCAAAAACAAGAACAGGATGAGCAAAGGAGGAGGAGAGAAGACAAAAAGTGGAGTATAGGGAGGGAAAGAGATGTGGAGAGTAGATCATGCACCTTTTCAGTTTTGCCTGCAGAGATTTTGTTCCATTCCCCCTGATGGACGCCAGGTCACAGTTACCTGAGAACCAGCACTTCCCCTGCAGCTTCTCTGACTGCAGCTGTTTTTCCCTTTGACAGATCGTGAAAACCAGTCTATCCTGATCACGTAAGTGCATCTGCCACTTTGGACTTTGTCTCCAACAAGATGTGGGCAGATGATTCTTCACTCTGAGCCTTCTTTCTGCAGTGGAGAATCCGGCGCTGGGAAGACGGTGAACACCAAGCGCGTCATCCAGTACTACGCGACAATCGCCGCCAGCGGGGACCCGGCCACCCAGAAGGAGTCCCAGGTGAAGGTGTGAGCAGGAAGGGCTTGGTGAAGGGCAGTTATCCCTTGTGGCTGTGGACAGCACTGGTGATGCACACTTACCTCAAAATACCTCAAAATTACCACCATAAATCCAAGCCACCAGAGCTGCCACTGACACTGCCAAGGTGTAGTTTTACCTGGGCTGAAACCAGATCTGCAGGATTGGTGCCCAGGAAGAATCAGAGGCTCCAGTTTCTTAATATGGATCAATCTGTCCCTGTGGCTGAGACCTGAGAGTTCTGACTATGAGAGAAATTCTGAAGAAGAGGAAAATGAGTTATTTGTTGTTTACCCCCAGTGCTGATTCTTGGTGCTGGGGTCGGAATGGTGCTGCAGTAGCACTGTAGAGCTGCAATGAAGTGCACATGGCTGCACATGTAATCATGCCATAGAGTAATTTCTTCCAACCACAGAGCTCATGGTGTTTTTCAGTAATTATTCAATTGTTCCTGCAGAGTATGCTCAAGGATCAAATCCTCAGCGCCAACCCATTGCTGGAGGCCTTTGGGAATGCCAAGACTGTCAGAAATGACAACTCCTCACGCTTTGTGAGTCATCCTGTGTCTGTCCCTCTGGCCTCCTGTATTTCTAATGCTCTTTGCTTGCTTGTTATCTGTGACTGTGGGCTCCTTGGCAGGGAAAAATGTTCTTGCTGACCAATTTATTGTTTTTTTATGAAATGCTGATGTGTTAGCAGCTGTTCCATGCTCACATTGTTGCAGCAAAGTGCTCCCCTTTATATATCTTCATATATCAAAGCTAATCAGACTGATTTGGTGATGCTGTCACTAAGACTGAAGAGATAAAAACACTGAGATTGCTGCACTGACCACCACCTTTTGTCTGCTTGCCAGGGTAAATTCATTCGTATCCATTTTGGAACTTCTGGAAAACTGGCCTCCGGTGACATTGAGACCTGTGAGTATCTGAGGGGGGCTGACAGCCTTGCTAGAATATAAAGAACCTGAAAAATGTCTAAAATGCACATACATGTTACAGACTTGCTGGAAAAGTCAAGAGTCACTTTCCAGCTGAAAGCTGAGAGAAGCTACCATATCTTCTACCAGATCCTCTCCAATAAGAAGCCTGAACTGCTTGGTAAGGACAGCCACCACCTGGTGACACTGAGTAAAGTCAGTGTGGGAAACATTTCCATGTGCCAGCTCAGTGACAGAGGGTCCAGTGCTACCAGGGCACAATGCCTGTCTCACATGCCCCAGGTGCCCCTCTGTGAGTGCCTCAGTCTGTGCAGAGCAGGGATCATGTGCTAATTTACATCCTCAGCACTGCAGTGTTGGCCCCGCTTGGGCTCCCCCAGCTATACTTGTGTCTCTGCATAGCAGGGTCACACTGGGGACCTAGATCTACTCCATCTCCATTTATCCTCCCTGGGTGAGGGAGGATAACACAAACTGTGTGCAGGTGAGGTGAAGGGCTGCCAATATACTCTGCCTCACACCTTGCCATTCTCCATGGTGTGGAAATTCCAACTTAGATGGGCCAGATCCTGTGAATTCAGCAGAAAGGTAAGCAATTCTGGATGCAGGCTGGGCAGGTACCCTGATCTACAAACCATTTAGCTGAGCTTTTCAGCATGGGCAAAGGTTATTTCCTGTTTCCAGTGCAATGCCTCTGACTTTTCTCCCTTCCCACTGCCACAGCACTCCCTACCCATACCCCATATCTGTCCCTTTTGCCACACACCCAGCTACTGCACTCTTCCTCAGTCCACTCTGCCCATCCTTCCCAGCTACCCACAGAACATTTCCCAAGGTGGAGCTCCTGCTCCCACCCTCCCACTCTGTGTGTGTCATGTAGGAGGACAAGCACAAATAAGCCTTATCTAAAAGCCTCTCTCTTAAAAGCTGTTTCTGTGGATGGCCTGTGTTCTGTTCTGCCAGTGCTGAGTGCCAGGCTCTCAGTTCACAACACATTAAATTGGAAGGACTGCTCAGCCAGGGGAAGGCAGATGAAAGGCTTTACTGTGTCTTTTTGGTCTCTTAATGGAAAACCAAGAGTTTGGGATGCAAAAGGAAGGAAAGCTTGTGAAATCTTGCTGAGCAGTTGTTCCATCTTTCCTGCCAGGCTCTGGCTCTCACTCCTGTGTTTGCCTTTCAGAGATGCTGCTTGTCACAGCCAACCCCTATGACTATCCCTTCATCAGCCAAGGGCAGATCTCTGTGGCCAGCATTGATGACCAGGAGGAGCTTGTTGCCACAGATGTGAGTACAGTTAGCAAGGAGAGACAGTCTCACTTTTCCTCTCACCACTGTTAACACCAGCTGATCTGTCTGGTGTGCAGGTGGCCATTGACACTTTGGGCTTCAGCCCAGATGAGAAAATGGGGATTTACAAGCTGACGGGGGCAATCCTGCACTATGGGAACATGAAGTTCAAGCAGAAACCACGTGAGGAGCAGGCAGAGCCTGATGGCACAGAAGGTAATACCTTCAGTGGCTGGGAGAGAACTATTTCCAACTGTTTCCATGGCATTTTTCACTAGAAATTGGGACAGTCTTCCAGGAGAGATGCAGTTGTTTCTTGATAAACACAAAAAAACAGATTTGATTTTCAGCTTACCACCTCAAGTAGCGGCACTTTCTGCATCCAGTTTGTTCCTGATGACTCTGCTGTAGGACCCTGTGCCTGGGGCACATCACTGTAGTGTTCTCCAGTTTCTGGTTACATACACACTTGTTCTGCCTGGGTAACATTGTGGAGAAGTGGCTTGATGGGAAAAACTCTGTGTTGTCCCATCAACAATGCACTCGTGGGTTTCACCAGATCTGCTGGGGCTGCTGTAGCTACTCTGTCATGAGAGCCAGTAAATGAGATTGTTAGTCAAGATTTGTGGATAGGGTAAAGCCAATCAAGTTGCAAGTTTCAGAGTGATCTCTGGCTGGTTCCAATGCCCTGTATGTGTCCAAGCTGAGAAGAAAGTATTTCAAGTTATTATTTTGCTTTCCAGAGGCTGACAAAGCAGCATATCTGATGGGCCTGAACTCAGCAGACTTGCTGAAAGCTCTGTGCTATCCTCGGGTGAAAGTGGGAAATGAGTATGTCTTGAAGGGCCAAACAGTGGATCAGGTGAGTGCCAAGGAGCAGCAGGGACTGTCCTCTCCCTAAGGAAAAGGAATGGGTGCAGGTCACAGCTGAGAATGGTCGGGGCCATTAGGGCCTGTTAGTGCAGTGATTGTGGGCATGGTGAGGGCTGTTTTGTTCTGGGGGTGCACTAGCAGTGCCCTGACACAGTGTGTGACCCTGTCCCTGCAGGTGCAGCAGGCAGTGAGTGCCATTGCCAAGTCTGTCTATGAGAAACTCTTCCTGTGGATGGTTGTTCGCATCAACCAGCAGCTGGACACGAAGCTGCCAAGACAGCACTTCATTGGGGTCTTAGACATTGCTGGCTTTGAGATTTTTGAGGTTTGCAGTACTCTCAGACTTCTACCTGTCTCTAAATGCTTTTCTTCATTTTGTTTGCCTTCTCTGACCTTTTTTCCTCCTCACCCCAGTTCAGCCCTCAAGAACAGGGCAAATCTGTCTGAAGCTGCTTCTGCCTTTGTAGATCCATCACCCACTTTGTAGGAGAAGGGACGTGGCAGAAGCATAGCCATGAAGCTGCTTTCTCTCACCCCACAGAATCTGCATTTAGGGACATTAGGGCCACCCAAACCATGGCCAATGCAGGCTGCAGCAACCATGTGCTGCATTGCACAACTTTTCTGTAAGCCTGGACACCTGGGGTATATTCTTTAGACTGTTATCAAAACCATTTTGGGACAGTCTGGCTGACCTTGCCATGACATCTTTGTGAAAAAAATTGATTCGAGGCAGTTTAACACTACTAACACACTTACTCAAATATTAGTTTAACAGCTTTGAGCAGCTGTGCATCAACTTCACCAATGAGAAACTGCAACAGT
>JAOTQP010000792.1:1995994-2013317 GCA_026413545.1 Cichladusa arquata
GAGTGCATGTTCCCCAAGGCAACTGACACCTCTTTCAAGAACAAGCTCTATGATCAGCACCTGGGCAAGTCCAACAATTTCCAGAAGCCCAAGCCTGGCAAAGGCAAGGCTGAGGCTCACTTCTCCCTGGTGCACTATGCTGGCACAGTGGACTACAACATCACTGGCTGGCTGGAGAAGAACAAGGACCCTCTGAATGAAACTGTTGTGGGGCTGTATCAGAAATCATCTATGAAAATTTTATGCCATCTTTATGCCAATTTTGCTTCCATAGATGAAGGTAAGCTTAGAAGATTATGGTTCCAGTTTGAGTTTTCCTACTGTACCTCTCCCCTGACATGGATCAGTGCTGAGTCAGTGCTTGTGTGCTGGGTGTTAGATGCACAGAAGGGATCTGCAGCAGGTCCTCAGCTGGACTGTCATCTCATTTTCCAGCTGAAGTTGGTGGGAAGAAGAAAGGAACCAAGAAGAAGGGCTCTTCCTTCCAAACTGTCTCTGTACTCTTTCGGGTAAGCGTGTTCTCTGGCAGACACTGTCACACCTTTGACAGACACATTTTCATTTTAAGACCAGAGGGAAGTTCTTCAGTAGTAGCCATTTCCTTTGCTGATGCCTACACAGGATTGTAGAATATTCACTATAAGAGTAAGAAGAAAGTTCTGAATTTTTGCTTTTCAGCAGAATCAAATCACTTTGAGAACTGAGATACTATAGAGATTAGAAATTATCTCTGTTTTGCAGGAAAACCTAAATAAGCTGATGTCTAACTTACGAACAACTCATCCTCACTTTGTGCGTTGCATCATTCCCAATGAAACAAAGACCCCAGGTAATTCATAAAACATAGAATAGAAAGGGGCAGAAAGAGCAATGCTAGAGCCATCAGTATGTCCCCATGCTGCTCTGTCACAGGCCTGATGGATCACAAGCTTGTTCTGCACCAGCTGAGATGTAACGGTGTTCTGGAAGGCATTCGGATCTGCAGGAAAGGATTTCCTAACAAGATACCCTATGGGGATTTCAAACAAAGGTCAGTAATGACATTCTCATGTTTGCATTGAGCCAAATTCATTTGAAAGAAGAGTCTTGCTAAATACAGTTGTTAGGAAAAGACTTTTAATATTTAACACGCATGGAAAGCAAAAGACATATCTAATAACGTGGTCTGTGTGGGCAGTGTCCACCCAGATGCCTTCCTCAATACTATATGCCAAAACCTATTTTTAATTCATTCCTGTTAATCTGAATGTTGGGATATTCTTTGCTTTAACTCTCAAATTGGGCACAAGCATGTTTCAGCAAAAATACAGAGGATGATCTATGCACATCCTGTGTTTAACTGCTATCTAGTAGAGGTTTGAAGAGCGTGGCTTAAATAACTAGAATGGTTGTACAAAGAAGAAATTATGTTAAATCCAATCCTACTTCTTGATGAAATGCTAGGTTTGACTGACAAATAGATCTTCAGTAGCAAAAGAGACTCCAGCAGGAAATCCAAGATAGCTCCTCATGGCCCTCTTATTTTGTAGTGAGTTAATATTTCTACATGCTAACATTTCTACAGCATTAGCAGATTCATTTAAAGATAAAATCCCACAACCAAAAATTCTTATCATGGGAACTGCTGCAAATAAGACATTTATAAAGGGTTGCTAAATTCAGGGCAACCCAGCTGGGGTGGTCTGCTTGTTGTGACAGAACAAAGGCAAATGTCGGGTGAGATCTCTAAGAACAAAGCAATCACTCCCCCCTTACAACTCTGTGCAGGGTGTGCTAGAAAGCAGGACACTGAGAAGGGCTGAAATGGTGTTCTGGGCACTAACTGAAGGCATTGGCCCAGCCATTGGTGTGGGAGGGCAGATTTGTGTATCGATGCTGAAAATAGGTATGGAATAATCTCTCAGTGTAGGATTAGGAAGTCCATTGCTGGATACAAAGTGTAATTCTGGGTTACATGGTTCAGTAGGAATGTGAGAAGCTGGATATGGTTCAGATAAGCAGTTCCCCTATTCTTAAAATCCATCCATGTTTTGAGTTTACCCATGAGCTGGACCCCTAGAGTAGAGATAATGACTTGACACAGACGAGCAGAGTGTCTCAGGTCCAGAGCACAGACTGTCCATGCCTTCAGTCTCAGTGAGGGCTGTAACACATCCCTGGAATCTACTGAACTGACCTGCTGCTATGTGCTGCTTTTCTTACTGCTTTGTTATTTGAGGCTGGAGATGTGAGTCAGACTCAGCTTTCCTCTGTATCTTCAAACTGACAGCTGTTCTTGAGGCATCCTGCGCTCTAAAACGCTAGTGATGGGTAAGCTGTTTTCTTTATTTTACCAGATATCACCTTCTGAATACCAGTGTCATTCCACAAGGAAAGTTTATTGATAGCAGGAAGGCATGTGAAAAGTTGCTGTCTTCCATTGAGATAGATCATACTCAGTACAAATTTGGACACACTAAGGTACACGTTTAACTTTGCCATACAATAAGAAAACATTCATTGCATTGAAATGTAAACCCAGCAACGAGTGATGTCTGTTCTTTGGCTGCAGGTGTTCTTCAAGACAGGTTTGCTGGGTGTCCTGGAAGAGATGAGAGATGACTGTTTAGGACAGCTGATCACACGGACCCAGGCTTTGTGCAGGGGATACCTCCGGAGACTTGAGCTGAAAATAATGTTTGACCACAGGTGTGTGTCCTCTGCCAGGGCTGGTTGCTCAAAGATGGGCTTTATTCCACAGTACTGATGGATCACTGTGGTTTCAGGGAGTCCATCTTCTGCATCCAGTACAACATCCGTGCTTTCATGAAAGTCAAGCAGTGGCCCTGGATGAAGCTGTATTTCAAGTTAAAACCACTCTTAAAAAGTGTGGGAACTGAGAAAGACCTGGCCATGATGAAGGAAGAGTTTGAGAGAACAAAAGAAGAACTGGCTAAATCAGAAGCCACTAGGAACAGACTGGAAGAAAAAATGGTGGCTCTGGTGCAGGAGAAAAAGGACCTACACCTCCAAGTACAAACTGTATGTAATTTACATCATTTTTGGCTCTTCAGATTACATCAGTTTTGTCTGAGTGTTCAGGAAAGGCTGAAAGGAAATTCTGTTGTTTCATGTACCAGCCACTTAATAAGCAGGTGATTTCTGCAAGTGTCAGTGCCAGTGTGTGATAATGAAACACATTTCTGTTCTCTTTAAAAAGGAAAATGAAAATTTGGCTGATGCTGAAGAAAGATGTGACCAGCTGATCACAGTAAAATTTCAGCTGGAAGCAAGAATAAAGGAGGTAATGGAAAAGCTGGAAGATGATGAGGAGATCAACGCTGATCTGGCAGCCAGAAAGAGGAAACTGGAGGATGAATACTCTGAGCTGAAGAAAGATATGGATGACCTTGAGTTAACATTGGTCAAGGCTGAAAAGGAAAAGCTTGTCACTGAAAACAAGGTGCTGTTTATTTCTGCAATGTTTAGTAACAATTGCTCTGTTAGGCAATGTATAGGCTGTAAAGGTTCAGTAAACTTGAATGCTTACATCCTGCTGTGTAAGGAGATCTATGGGCCTGGTACTGAACCTGGGCATCCCTATTTCCTGCACCTGGTGTAGGAAAACCAGCCCATAAGCATGCAAAAACGCATTAAAATTAAAGTTCAGCATTGCTTTGTGACTTCTGAAGGGTTGATATGTAACAGAGAGACTGTAGAGTGTGACCATACAATAGTCAAAGCCTCTTTGGGAGTCTAACAGCAAGTTCATTGTCTGTGTTCATTGCCTATGTGAGGGCCAAAATTATTAGTGACCTTTAAGTATTTTGCCTTACAATAGGTCAAAAATCTGACTGAAGAAGTGACAGGTTTGGATGAGACTGTTGCAAAGTTAGTCAAGGAGAAGAAGGCCCTGCAAGAATCCCAGCAACAGGCACTGGATGACCTGCAAATAGAGGAGGACAAAGTTAATACCCTCACCAAAGCCAGGGTCAAGCTGGAGCAGCAAGTGAACCATGTGAGCATGTTCAACACAAGGAGAAGGAGCAGATTCTTTAGTTATTCCATCAGTCATGTTTATATATGTTAATGTTGCAGGTGGAAGGATCTTTGGAACTTGAAAGAAAAGCGCGTGTGGACCTTGAACGAGCAAAGAGAAAGCTTGAGGGAGACTTGAAACTTGCACAGGAAACCATAGTAGATCTGGAGAGCGATAAACAACATTTAGATGAAAAATTAAAGAAGTATGAGAAAAAATAGTGAAAATTTTATTATTTGGCTTTAACAGGACATATTTTCTTTTAATAAAAAGAACATCTCTTTCGCAGGAAAGACTTTGATTTTAACCAGATGCAAAATAAAATTGTGGAACAGCGAAATTCAAGCATTCATTTGCAGAAGAAGATCAGAGAATTGCAGGCAAGAGACTTTATGTATTTACTTCATCATTACTGTTTGCTTGTTTTAAACTGAAGTACCATGAATAATGCTTGTCCACAGTGTGGTTCTGTCAGACATAGGGGAAGCTTCCAGCAGCTTCTCACAGCACCCCCCACTACCAAACATGGCCATGCAAAGCCAATATAACAACAGAAAGCTGTGATCTAAAGCTAGAATAAGTTGATCCATAGGTCTTTCCTGTCAGTAAGTCTTTACCTACAATGCTAAAACAGTGAAATTCAAAGGAAGTTTGTTTTGCTTGCAGTCTCCAAGACAAGGTTCTTGGTGTTCTACTGTGACAAATATGCAGTAACCTAAGCACTGAATGACTTGTTCCTTATTTAATTCCTGATGTGCTATTCCCTCCTGTTCTCCAGGCCCGTGCTGCAGAGCTGGAAGAGGAGACCACGAGTGAGAAAGCGACGCGGGCGAAAGCAGAGAAGCGTTGTGCTGAGCTGGCCAGGGAGCTTGAGGAAATCCGTGGGAGCCTTGAAGAGGCTGGAGGAGCCACCACTGCTCAAAGGGAGCTCACCAAGAAGCGTGAGGCAGAATTCCAGAAGATGCGCCGTGACCTGGAAGAGGCCACGCTGCAGCACGAAGCCACGGCTGCCGCCCTGCGCAAGAAGCACGCGGACAGCACAGCTGAGCTGGGGGAGCAGATCGACAACCTGCAACGCGTGAAGCAGAAGCTGGAGAAGGAGAAGAGTGAGCTGAAGATGGAGATTGATGACTTGGCTGGTCGTACAGAGACCATTACCAAGTCCAAGGTGTTTCTTTATAACTTAAATACTTGAATTACCAATATTTCTGTCTGATGGGAACTTTGCAAACTCACAGATTCCACTTTCTTATTCTCTTTCAGGTTATTCTGGAAAAAAAGTACCGCACCCTGGAAGATGAGATGAGTGAGACGAAAGCCAAACTTGAGGAGCACCAGAGGAATGTGAATGAGACGGTGATGCAAAAAGCCCAGCTCCAGGCAGAGTCTGGTAAGGAAGAACAAAGATGTGCTGTGAGGGTATTTTTTTCCCTTCAGTAACAAACAGATTCTCTCATGTGTACCATTCTCTCACCAGTTTGTTGTAAGGTCATTGAGCATGGCGCTCAAGGGGAATCTTAGAACGAAACTGAAAATTTGAGAAAAAATGTAAAACGGCTCAGGAAAAATCTGGAAAAGACAATATTGGGGGGCTACAAGAAGTACTGAGAGTTTTGGAGATGATGGCATAGGCTATAGGCACCTCTCCAAGAAAAGAGAGAGATGTACTTCAGCCCCCAGGACAGAGGGTGATATGGAATAAATGTTTTCCAGTTAGTCTAAATCTTATGAAATGAAACTTTTGGGTTTATCTCTTGCATTACAAGGCAAATTATGGGAAACTGCTACAGCATTTTGTGTCAGTTCTGCCAGTGTGACAGCATAAAATCCTACTGCTTCAAAATGAAAATTGGGCTTTAAAAGAAACAAGCAAATTTTTGAAGGCATTCATCTTCAGGAAAAAAATAGCATGTAGTGGATGACAACTGTAATAAGGGATACTATTAAAATTAGATAATCAGGTGAATTTAGATAAAGAAAGAACAACAACAAAAGCATTTTGAAGGATTAAAATATATTGTTCAATGGTCAATATATGTAGGTAATGGGAGCAACTGATAAGGTAAACAGTGCTGTGGGATTCCTATCATTATTATCATTATTATTATTATTTATTTATTATTATTATATATGAGTGTTTTCAGGGTGTTTAATCTGGGCAGTATTAAGAACTTGCCCTCTCTTGTCACAGGTGAACTAAGCCGTCAACTCAAAGAGAAAGAAACCGTAAGGTTGCAGCTGTCCAGAAGCCAGCAGGCACTTACAGAGCAGATGGAAGAGCTCAAGAGGCAGCTGGAGGAAGAGATTAAGGTAGTGTGAACTACTGAGCACCTGATAAGGCTTCAAAATGTATCAGGGTCTCAGTTCACTTGAACAACACTTTTGGGAGTTTTTAAGTATTGCTTGTAGTCCAACACAGTAAAATTACTCTGGGGAAGGATGCGTACAGTAAGCACTGTGTGCAGTAAGTTCTTTGCAAAGGATGACTCTGGCATACTGAAAGTTGATTTAACTTGGTGAATTCTTTCATGTTTTTAAATTTTAAAGCCATGGTCTATGTGATTTCTTTAGCTTCTGTTGCCACAGGGAAGACAAGTTACAGCATATGCCAAGGTGAAAGCATCACTTTTGGTCTTTTCTAGTGGTAGAGTTGGTGACAGGTAAAGGCAGCCTCCTGAACACTAGCAAAGCCTCAGCCCTTTGTCTTCTGCCCACGCTGCAGTGATGATATTTCAGATGTGCAAGGTCACGAGGTCTCCTGCTGGTCACAGTAACAAAAATACAATGATATTGTGGGGAATTTTTAGGCCAAGAACGCCCTGGCCCACGCCCTGCAGTCCGCTCGCCACGACTGTGACTTGCTCCGGGAACAATATGAGGAGGAGCAGGAGGCCAAGGGGGAGCTGCAGCGAGCCCTGTCCAAGGCCAACAGTGAAGTGGCCCAGTGGAGAACCAAATACGAGACGGACGCGATTCAGCGCACGGAGGAGCTCGAGGAGGCCAAGTACAGAACAGATAACATGAGCTGTCCAGATGTTTATTGGGCACAGCACAGACCCACTTTTAGTAGCCTGACCTAAATTTTTTTGGGGGGATTTGCATGTAGTCTTAATTAAAATGAGACACATAACGTAATGATTTTTTAAATTGTGTGCTTATTTTATTTATGTGCCTAAGGAAAAAGCTCTCTCAGCGTCTCCAGGAAGCAGGGCAGCAGGCAGACATGCTGAATTCCAAGTGTGCCTCCTTGGAGAAGATGAAGTTTAAGCTGCAGGGGGAAGTGGAGGATCTGACACTGGACATAGAGAGAGCAAACACATCAGCAGCTGCCCTTGACAGGAAACGGCAGAACTTTGATAAGGTGATAAATGAGCACAGTATCTTTCAAATGTAGCCTTCCAGAAAGCCAGACTAACACTCTGTACATCAGTCAATGCTGAAGTCAAGGTGAATCTAACTAGAGCCACTAGGGCATGGCAGTAGGAATTTGTCCTTGTTTCAGAGCCTTCATTATTTATCTAGTACAAAATGTAGTCACAGATAAAATAACATTTCCAGTACCAGCAGGAAATGAAACATAATATCCTCTCCTATGAGAAAAGGCTGAGAGAATTGAGATTGTTCAGACTAGAGAAGAGAATCATTGGGGTGACCTAATTGTGGCCTTCCAGTGCCTGAAGGGAACTACAAGAAAGATGGAGAGAAACGGTTTACAAGGGCCTGGAGAGACAGGACAAGGGGGAATGGGTTCACACTGACAGAGAGTAGATTTAGATTGGATATGAGGATGAAATTCTCCCCTGTGAGGGTGGGGAGACCCTGGCATAGGGTGCCCAGAGCAGCTGTGGCTGCCTCATCCCTGGAAGTGTCCAAGGCCAGATTGGACAGGGCTTAGAACAACGTGGGATAGTGGAAGGTGTCCCTGCACATGGCAGGGGATTTGGAATTAGGTGATTTTTGATGTCTCTTCCAACCTAAAGCGTTCTATGATTCTATGATGTCTTCCAGGTCGTGGCAGAGTGGAAGGGGAAGTATGAGGAGAGCCAGCTGGAGCGGGAAGCTCTCTCTAAAGAAACAGGCTCACTGAACACAGAGCTTTTCAAAGTGAAAAATGCCTATGAGGAAATCTCAGATCAGCTTGAAACAATCAAACGGGAGAACTCTGCTCTCCAGAGTACGTGTTTGGCTCTGGTTTCACATCAGCTTTCACAGACCCACCACAGCAAGGGGTGCTCATGAGCACACTCATGTCTGCAGGAGGGCACCAAGTGACAGCACTCTGTCCTTCCTGTGCTCTCCATCTCAATGCAGAATATCAGTGTCTTACCAAAAGTTGTCAAGCACATTTGTAAAGTGACTAAGCTAATAAAGCAAATGTCCTGCACGTCTCATCTGCTGCAGACCTTGAGGTGCCATTCCCAAGCAAAGGTAGTGACTGGGAGACTGAGCAGCTCATGAAAGTGAGTTTTACAGATGCACTGAACACAATGACTAGACAGGTAGTTTTAGACCCTGATGGCCTATCCATAGATGTAACACATGTAGGGCTCTTCCAGGCTCTCTGTAAGAAGGGCTGTGAAACCACACCAATGCTCACTTGGCCTGCATGAGTTGGTTGTGTCTGGTTTAATTTGTACATATTTACAGACGTGTACAATTGTGTACACATGTACATTTGTGTATTCATATTTATGTGTGCAAAAAGGGTGCTGACTGCAGCAACAAAGCCTAGAGTTCAGCTCCTCTGGTTGATGCCATTTTTCTCTCACAGAGGAAGCGGCTGATCTCACACAGCAAATTACTGCAAATGGCAAAATGATCAGAGACCTTGAGAAAGCCAAAAATCAAGCTGAAATAGAAAAAAATGGTATGCAATTAGCTCTGGAGGAGGCAGAGGTGAGTTAGTTTAAATATTACTGTAAATTGTAAAGAGCATGCTGAGCAGCTTTCTGTTCCCTTTTCTGGCAAGCTGTGTCCAAGGTTGATTGCCACAAACTTTAGGAAGTTCTGTGAAGTCACTGAGTACCACCTCAATAATCATGTTCTCTGAAATGTTACCTTCATCTTTGTTTTTCCCCTTTTTCTTTTAAAGGCAGCTCTTGAGCATGAAGAAATCAAAATCCTTGGTGTCAACCAAGAGCTGACTCAGATAAAGTCAGAAAGCAGCAGAAAGATTGCTGACAAGGATGAGGAGATGAACCAGCTAAAAAAGAACCATGAAAGGATTGTGGAGACAATGCAGGGTGTTTTGGATGCTGAGATCGAAAGCAGGACTGAAGCCCTGAGGCTGAAGAAGAAGATGGAGGGAGATCTGAATGAAATGGAGATCCAGCTCAGCCATGCCAACCGTGTGGCTGCAGAGGCACAGAAACACCTGCACAGCATCCAGGGAGCTCTCAAGGTCTTGCTTTACCTTCTGGTTGATTTATTTTTTAAACACAGCATTCAAGAAATTAATTAGAACAAAACTGACTCTTCAAATACAGGATACCCAGCTGCACTTGGACGATGCTCTCAGGACACAGGATGACCTGAAGGAGCAGGTGGCCATGGTGGAGCGCAGAGCAAACCTGCTGCAGGCTGAAGTTGAGGAGCTCCGGGCAGCCCTGGAGCAGACAGAGCGGTCGAGGAAACTGGCTGAGCAGGAGCTTCTGGATGCCACTGAACGTGCACAGCTCCTCCACACCCAGGTAGTTTGCTTTGCTAAGACTGATGTATTTTGGTGTCCAGAGATGGATGGAGGAAGAATGAATAGTAATTGATGGTCTCTGTGTGTAAGAGACTAAAGACAGACACTCAGAGCCTCTCTCTTTCTCCTTTATAGAACACCAGCCTTTTTAATACAAAGAAGAAGCTTGAAGCTGATATGGCACAACTCCAAGCAGAGATAGAGGATGTTATTAATGAAGCAAAAAGTGCTGAAGAAAGAGCTAAGAAGGCAATGACAGATGTAAGGATGTTATTGTGGTTTTCACTTAGAATTTTCAAGGCTTCCAGAGGCATTGCTGCTGGGAGTTAATGTAAATACTCTTGTCACGTGTTGGACAAGGAACCAGTCTGTGGGCCTGGTTAAAAGGCTTAATGCCAGAGGAGGATTAGAGAAACAGGGAACATGTCCTGCTGACAGATGGGGCTGTTGCCGTCATAAAGAACTAAATTCACATTTAGTTAGTTGAAAACAAAATAGCTTTCTTCAGTGCTGCATGAAAATGTAATCTACAAAGAAATCCTGCAGTATTGAAACCAGTAAAGTGGCTAAGGTATCTGAATAGTTATCTTTGCAAAATCCTATTTAACAACTCTTTAAATGAGAATTGTAAATTTCCATTCAAAATTGGTGCTAAATCCTCCCATGTAAGATGTGTAAAGCTCAGCCAGGCAATAGGACTGGTGTGTCATAGGACTCAATCTGCTAATGATTTTTGATGCAGAGGATCAAACCAAAATCTTAGATACATTATGTGGAATTAAAATAGAAAGAAAACTTTTCAACTTGTTCTTTAAATGGGGAAAAAATCAAATAGAATCTCAGGATTGATCAAATAGAATCACTAGGATTGGAAGGGACCTCTGGAGAGCATCTACTCCAGTGCCTCTGTCCAGGAAGGGTCACCTGCAGCAGGTGACACAGGAACGTGTCCAGGTGGGTTTGGAATGTCTCCAGAGAGGGAGACTCCATGCCCCCCCTGGGCAGCTGTTCCATGCTCTGCCACCCTCCATGGAAAAAACCTCTTCCTCATATTGAGGTGTTCTTGTATTTTAATGATTTCTAATCTGTTTGAATAAAAGAGAAAACATTACAATGAATTATACACACATATACATATATATTTATATAAAACCTCTAGTCACATTTTTCAATTTAGACCTTTTCAGATATTTTGCTGCCAAAGCAATTTTTTGAATTCTACATTAATTGTAATTGTAATTATACAATTATAACATTAATTATAATGTCACTCAATATTTCACCAAAGTGCTTAATTATATTATGTAGGAGTCCAACGTTTGAGAGCAAAATAAATCTTAGTTTCTGTTAAATAACATAGATTGTTTTAAACTATTTTGTGCTTTTGTGCACTGCCCTCCAGGAGGTTGTGGCAGCAGCAGGGCAAGCACTGAAGCACAGCACTCAGCACACCCCAGGTGTGTTGAGCACAGTTGTCTTTCAGCTGTGCTGTGTTCTGTTTCCAGACTCTGCTGTTGCTCTGGCTGTTTTCCCCCTGGCACCCAGCTGTTAGTGAGGTCACAGAGGGACCATGCAGTGAGACAGAACATTTACCCTTTCTGTCACTCCAGCTCTGTGTGCAGTAAGGCAGACTTTTCCCATCCTTTCCCCTACTATTTCCTGTCATGTTTTTCCCATTATCATGTTATTGAAAAAAAATAAAATAGGGAGTGGGGCAGCAGGAATGGTCAGCAGGACACAGGAGTTAATCCTCTGCTGGTGCACAGTATGTGCTGTTCTTTCACATTCTTCCAGTTTCTTGTGTCATCTCCCTTCCAAGGCAGCCAGGATGGCAGAAGAACTGAAGAAGGAGCAGGACACCAATGCCCACCTGGAAAGGATGAAGAAGAACCTGGATCAGACAGTGAAGGGCCTGCAGCTTCGTCTGGAAGAGGCTGAGCAGCTGGCACTGAAGGGAGGGAAGAAGCAGATCCAGAAGCTGGAAGCCAAGGTGGGTACTGGCACTGAACATGCGTGTCAAAAACATCTTTCTTCTCCAAGTCCTGTGTGAGGGCTTAAGCTAACTGTTGATTAATTCACCAGATCCGAGAATTAGAAGCTGAACTGGAAGAAAAACATAAACAATCCTCAGAGGCTATGAAAAGCATCTGCAAATATGAACGGCGTTACAAAGAGCTCACTTTTCAGGTGGGTAAAAATAGAAAGTAATTCTGATGTTTTGTCTCCCAAGGACATAAAATTACACATTCTCTTTCCACAGTGTGAAGAACAAAAGAAGAACATGATTAGATTACAAGATCTGGCAGATGAACTGCAGATGAAAATCAAATCCTACAAAAGACAAGCTGAGGAAGCTGTGAGTCACTAAAATGAAGCAAATACTTATTTACCTGTTCATAGGACTGTTAGTTTAAAAAGTTGGCTCTGTGCCCCAGCATGTTGCCAGATGGTTTTAAATTTTTGTTTTGTCATTTCAGGGTGAACAAGCCAATACTGACCTCTCCAAACTGAAAAATGCACTGCAGAAGATAGGTGAGGCCCTGGAAAGGGCAGATATTGCTGAGAGCCAAGTAACTAAACTCAGAGCTAAGGCCCGAGAAGACCCTGCTACAAAGGTAAGGCTTTACTGCAGGTGTGCTGTTTGCTCAAAATGAGTCTAGCAGCAGATTTGTGCCTTGCCAGTGGTACAGGCATCATTTGGAAGGGACAGCTATGGAAGGAAGGGGCTTTCAAAGACAAGCTGAGTGGGTTGGGGTTGTCCAGCCTGAAGAAGAGAAAGCTCTGAGCAGACTTTATTCTGGCTCCCTTAAATGGGTCTTATAAGAAAGACAGTGAAAGATTCCTTACAAGGACTTTTAGTGACAGGGCAAGGGATGATGGTTTTAAACTGAAACAGGGTATATTTATGTTGACCATAAGGAAGAAATATGTCTGATGAGAGTAGTGAGACACTGGCACAGCTTCCCAGAGATGTTGTGGATCCCCCTCATTGGAAATGTTGAGGCTCTGGTTGGATGGGACTCTGAGCAACTTTGTCTAGTGAAAGATGTCCCTGCTCATGGCAGGGATTTTGGACTAAATGACCTTTGAAGGTCCTTTCCAGCTTGCACCATTCTGTGAACTGTGATTCTGTGACTCTGTTGTTTCTGGCTCTGGTGCTAAGCATGAGTCTTCCAGTCAGTTTCATCACATTAGTTTCAGATTTAAGGAGTTGCCTCATAAAGTGAAAGTAATGAGAGTCAACCTAACTCTGAACATTTCTAGAGCAGCCCTTCTCTGAGCCTCAGGCATAACTAGTATTCTGATTGAGAAGAGAACAGAAGCTCTGTGTCCTTAGCTGAACTCCCTGGGCAGTTGTCTATCTCCAACCTGAGTGGTACAAGATGCAGAGCTGCCTTTCCTAGTGTGATCTGAGCAGCTGTAATGCCTTTTGGCTGCACTAGTCTGGCTTAGTTTGTGGTTGGAGGTAAAATACTGTCAGTCCATATTTTGGAAAAGTAAGTAGTGCCTAGAGCATGTATCCAGGAAATGAAGAACTTTGGCTTCAGGCTGCCTTCTGCAGAATCCTCTTTCTTATAAAGCATTTTCACGCTTTAAAAGAGATCCTATGGAGAATCTGCTTTCTCCCAAAGGATCTGGCCTGGGACTCAACAGTGTTGGTTCTTCCAGAGGCTGGTCTGCAGCTTTCAGTGAGTCACAGAATCACACACAGTCACAAAACCAGGTTGCAGAGGACCTTTGAGATTGAGTCCAACCTGTGACCCAACACCACCTTGTCAACTAAACCACGGCCCTGAGTGCCACATCCAGCCTTTGTCAAACAGCTCCAGGGATGGTGACTCCCCCACCTCCCTGGGCAGCCCATTGCAATGCCCAGTCACTCTTTCTGTCATTCCTGATGTCCCACCTGACCCTCCCCTGGTTCAGCTCAGGGCTGTGTGCTCCTGTCCTGACCCTGTTCCCTGGGAGCAGAGCCTGACACCCCTTGCAGAGTGATGAGGTCTGCCCTGAGCCTCCTCTTCTCCAGGATAAACATCCCCAGCTCCCTCAGCCCCTCACAGCACTTGTGTTCCAGACCCCTCACCCCCTTCTCTGGGCACACTGCAGCATCTCCACATCCCTCCTGAACCGAGGGGCCAGAGCTGGACACAGCACTCGAGGTGTGACCTCCCCAGTGCTGAGTACAGCGGAGGAATCCCTGCCCTGGTCCTGCCACACTATTCCTGATCCAGGCCAGGTGTCATTGGCCTTCTTGGCCACATGGGCACACTGCTGGCTCATATTCAGTCAGCTGTCAGCCAGCATCTGCAGGTCCCTTTCTGCCTGGCTGCTCTCCAGACACTCTGTCCCCAGCCTGGACCCCGTCCTGTGGGTGGCTGTTGTGACCAATACTGACATTTGGTCTTCTTGAACCTCGTATTGTTTGATCTGGCCCATCAATCCAGCCTGTCCAGCCCCCTCTGCAGAGCCCTCCTACCCTCACCTAAAGCTGTGCACCAGTAAAGCTGACTCAGTGCCTGCCAGGCTATCTTGCCAACACCCCGGGGGATGCACTAGGAGTCCAGGTTCCTGAGCAAAGTCTCCAGACATGAGATAACCTTGTAGAGGGAATGCTCACTCTCATTGAATTGGAAGCCCAGACAGAGGCAAGATTTTAGGTGTCTTCTATTGGATATCCCCAAGTGAAGGCTGGTTGAACAGACTGACTGTGGACCACTCTCTATCTGTGGACCAATGTCCTGTAGGTTTAGATCCTGCTTTGATACTGATACTCCCTTGCACCTAGGAGATGTTAAAAAATACTGTGAGAAAATTCACGTATCTGCTTTGCAATTTTTTTTTTTTTTTTGCGTGTTTTTATCACAAGCTTTGGGTTGCTTTCTCTGTGCTAGAGAAGAAATGGAATTTTCTGAAGGCAGGTAACAGAATGTTGGTAAAGACTTGAAATCTTTCTTCCCACAAGACTGGGGCCCTGGTGTAAGCGGGGGAAGGGAGATAGGAAGTTCAGAGATTGTAAGACAGACTGTGCCTGTTCCAGGCCCATAATGCAAAGCTTAGACCTTACTGCTTTCTGTCCCTCTTAAGATGGAATAAGCTTAGCAGTGCATGTGTCCTCATTTTGCCAGTGAAATAATGAAAATAATCTTTTCTTCACGCTTCAGCTGTGGATGGAGGCCATCCTGGTGTTACCAGCATAAATTCAACTCACACAGTGGTTTTAAGGGTTCCAGACATCCCTGCATTGGCTTGGGCTCTACTTGCACATCCTAGCTGGATGGTGCACTGAGATGGATGATTTTAGGGATCAAAAGACTCATCTTGTCATGTGTAGACTAACAAAGCCTCTCCTTTCTAGGTGGTGTTAAAAACTGAAAAATGAGCTTCTTCTGGGATAACTAAAATTTCCACCAAGTATCTCTTCAGCTGTGGAAGTAATTTTCTCTTTGTTTATGAACACAAACATTTTCTGTTGCTGCTGCTGTGCCAATGTCAATAAAATAGAGATCTGCAACCACAGATGCTCCAAATGTGAATGTTTAAATGAGAGTCTCATTTTGTTACTAAGTTTAGTCAAAACTGAGAGTTTGAGTCTCACTACTTCTGTGCCCAGTTTGACCAATTTTATTCTGAATTTAAAACCTAGAGGTTTGACAGGCTTTTTGCTTTCTCAAGGGATGGATTCTGCTTCAGCCCCTGTAGCCTGGAAGCAGCACATTCTCAGGAGACCAGCTGCACCTTGTTCTCAGCAGCTCATGACACAGTGGTGTGCTTCAGGATGCAATCCAAAGTCCTGCTGTGCTCCTAGGCCGTGCCACTGACCCTTGCTCAGTGCAATACTCCATGAACCTGCAGAAAAAACAGTTGTAACTGTTTAGGAGTAGCTGTGCAAAATCAACAGAACATTGCTAACTGCTAGGCAAGTCTGGTAACCCTTACCAGCCTGTCATGATTCATTCCAGAGTATCCAGGCATCAACATGGCATTGTCATGTAATTCTCTCAGCCCTTCTGCCTGCTTTTGGTACAAGGTTTGCTGTTTGCTCTTGCCCCAGCTACACAGTCCCTGGTTCTTAGAGACTCAAAGCACAGGGGGCAGAGCACAGCAGCCCCTGCATGGACATGGCTTTAGCAGGATAATCCCTACCTTCACTGCACCAGCTCCTTTCTGCTGGCAGTGCACCTCTTTCCCATTTCATAAAGTGGAGTTCACTTTTGGTTTGTGTTGGCTCTGACTCATGACAGGGTTGGCTGAATGGCAGGTGCCAGAGCCTGGCTTTCCCACTCAGCACCTGCAGTCCCCAGGCTGACTGTATCCAGGACTATGGTGCTTGTGTTGGCATAACACATCGTGCATGTAGGTCTGGCTGGTTTGGAGGGGAGGATCCTGAGAGCACAAGGGCAGGTTTGGGCTCAGGGCCTGCAGAGAGCAATGGAGCTCTGTGGGAAGCCTGCACTGCCAATTGCATATAGTAAGAAACAAAACAGATCAAAAGAAATGCACAGCCATGGGGCACAAATCCTCACAGCTTGAGTTTCTGCAGAGAAGCTTGGCCTGTGCTGAGCCATGACAGTCCAGGGCAGCAGGAGATGAGCACTGCAGTGCTGGGAATCCTCAGAAGCACACAGCCCTGTCCAACAGCCCACTCACAGCCTGCCACACCACAGACCACTGGTTCAGCCAAGCTGATCCACAGGAACCTGAACCACAGCATATGGCACCACATGGGGGTAAAGACTGACTTTATCAGCAGCCTGACCTTGAAGTGAGCAGCCAAGGGTGGACTTGAGTGCACAGTGCCCACACCCATTGTAATGTGGTCTGACAGACACAGGGGATGCCCAACAAGCACAGAGGTGCTGGCAAAGCCAGACTTAGGAGGGTGACTTATTAGGCTGCTGGAAAAATAACTTGACCATGCATGAGGAATTGTGGCTCTTGTCTGCTGGCTGAACTGATGGAGTCTTTGCCTGCAGCAGTGCTGGATATGCATGGGAATGGCCTACAAGGCTGTGACTGTGCCAAGTGGCCTTCTTCCAGGAGCTAGCATGAGACTGACCCCCCAAGGGTATGAGATTGCATTTAATGGCAGCACTTTATAAGCTACCCAATACACACACAGTCCACTGACCACTTGCTCCTGTCTGCTAACACTGCTGCTGTGCATGACTCCTGCTGAATATGGAGTCACAACAGAGACCAGCTAGGCTGGTTGATCCAGCCAGAAAACTCTTCTGGGAAAGTGATGATCTTTCCTGTGACAGTTTAATCTGCAAAAGCAAGGTAAATTAAACAAAAATAAATGAGACATAAAAAAGTGGAAAGAAAGAAATCCACACCAGAAAGGGGATATTAAAAGGATGGGAATAAGTTGGAGAGGGAATTTGTGATGGCTGGGAAGAGGAAAACAGAACTCTAAGATATTCCTGGTGCTGGCGGACCACTCAGAAATTGAGAGCTTCAGGTGGAAAGAAGTAAATACCCTCCTGGATGCAAAGGATTTTGGTGCACACCCTCAGGCAGGACCTGCCCTGGGCACAGCTGGGCACTGCTGATGGCACTGAGGGCTGGCCCTGCCCCCCAGCAAACTCACAGCTCCCTCTGCCCTCTCCTGTGCT
>JAOTQP010000792.1:2049956-2068507 GCA_026413545.1 Cichladusa arquata
AGAAAGAAAGAAAGAAAGAAAGAAAGAAAGAAAGAAAGAAAGAAAGAAAGAAAGAAAGAAAGAAAGAAAGAAAGACAGAAAGAAAGAAAGAAAGAAAGAAAGAAAGGAAGAAAGAAAACAATTGAGCATCATTTGGGTGTTGGTACCTGACAACCTGACACTGGACTTAACTCTGCTGCTTTTGATCACTGCTCTACCAACCCATATCACACCCAATACTCTACAATGTGTGCCTTGCTAAAAAGAGTGTATCTTGAGAAAGAAATCTGTTCTCTGAAAATCTGCTCTCCTGTCACTGCAGGAGGGGCAGGCAGGTTGTGTCTGGTGCCTCCTCACATCCCAAGGCCTTGGGAGCAGTGATGTTAATAAAAGGCTGAAAACACTCAAGTGGGGCAGCGTGGGCAAACAGAAATGCTTGTGGGAGCTGGGAAGGATGGGGAGAATGTGGGACACTCATTGGAGAGAGGAGAGAATGGGTTCACACTGCAGGCTCTGCATGACATCCGACTACTTTGCAAGCTGGTAATGCTTCTGGACAGAGTCTAAATGTGATGGCAGACACACAAGTCAGCGCACAGAATATTAGAATTTAAGCTAGGCAGGAAGTTTTCCCATCCTTAAATGGTCTTGGAAATGTTCATAATTTCCTCCTCAACTGGTATTCCAAAATACTTTTTAATGTTTGTCCCATCCTGAATGATACTTGCCTCAGTTAGCCAAAAATCTGGCCTTAATGAAGAATAGACTATGACCATGCCTCCACATTGCAGTACAGAACTACTGAAATCAAACAAGGAGATGCTTAGAATTAACACAGAGAAAAATCTGTTTTTCCTAGTAGTGATTAGAGACTGTGAATGAGCCCTTGTGGAAGTGAGGGGAAAACAGGCATGAAAAACATAATACAACACCACCCACAATAGTTCTGTGTGTAACTGTCTGAACCTTACCCTCTTGCAGGAGGTGTTAAAACTGATTTTTAAGTAGTAAGTAATATGTGACAACTCTTAAGGAGAGTACAGCTACATCTCAGACAAAGATAATATGTATATTCCTTCAAATCATGGCATTCAAAAGCAAGGTTATGAAAACTAGGTGCCTTTGTGGCACCTGGTATCTGTCAGTGGTTTCAACACCTCAGCATGTTCTCCAATATTTTCTGGGAGAAGCAGTCACTTTTTCAAAATTGCACTATTTCAGTAACCCTGATATCCTTTTGATCCAGATCCTTCTCCACCTTCAACTCCTTCTACCACCTGTTGCCTTTCTTCTAGACTGTTCCACCCAGACACCACCTAGCCTGCTCACCCCACACACCTGTTCTGTAACAGGAGCTCCTCAGCTGCTTTGGTGAGTGATGGAAAGGGCATCTTGAAAGTCATGTTCTCATCCAGGACCCCTCCAGATCTTTTCCATGGATACTTCCTGGAAAGACAGGAGGAGCCTAAGTAACTGTGCAACTTTGATACTCACTCAGCACCTGCCCAGGTGTTATTTTTTTACCTTCTGGTCCACTTCAGAGTTAAGTGATGCTGAGATATCTTTGGAGTTGCAGTTTCTCTCTTCCATCTGTCTCTTCTGAAATACAGAAGAGTGAAACATTGTACATGCTTATGTGGCATATTATGCTATACCATTAAGCTATACCAAAAATGCATTGAAAAAATTAACCAGGAAGCAGTCTCAAGAGAGTAGAATTAGGAGACAGAAGGATCTTCAAAGTCCCTCCTTGCTTTGGTGTATGGGACAAAGCAGTATTCACAAGTAAGTTCTAGCCCCAGAAATACTAGATTACCTTTGCCATGGCCAAAAATTACCTGTACCCATTCTGTATCTCTCCCCCTGAATAGTTTTAAGATTCTGGGGGTTCTGTTCATCAACCTGATTTACTCAAAAATCAATTAACCCTTCCAATCTTATCTCATCTGGAATTCTTGAACTACATAGCACTGCAACACCACTTTGGACTAGACACTTCCTGCAGGGAAGCATGCATTTCACCAAACCCATGCACTTACAGGAGAAAGGGATGTTAGGTTAAGGAAAGTGTGTCCTACCATCTCCAGAGTCCAGTGCCCAGCTGCATCTTAACACTGGGAAGTGTTGGGATGAGAAGCCTTGCTCTGAATGATCAGTGTTTCAGCAATTCTGTTTCTTTGGTGCTAACATTCCTGGCAGCTCTCATTTTTCACAGAGAGCAGCAGAAATGCTGTTGCAGCAGGAGCTGAGCATTCCCTGTCAGAGGGCTCATCAGGGGTCCACAGAGCACAGTGATGCCTCCAGCATGCCCTGTCATACTGAGAGCATGGCTGACAACAGCACAGGCAAGCTGAAAATCCTATGGGGAATGTTTTTCAAATAGTGTTGCACTGGATAATCCACGGATTTATAAGATCTGACCACCTTTTCCCCTTTTTTATTTATTTTTTTTTTCTCTTTTTTCTGGAAATCTTGATGGTTATCATTACTTGTGAATCATGGTTTAGCTTTTTGTTTGACAAGATTCACATCTCACACAGCTGAGAATAAAAAAGAAAAAAAATGCTGCTCATAGCAGGGAAAATTGCTTCTGTGATAAGATTAGCAGGGGCAGTCTGAAGGAATAATTGTTCTATTGTTGACCATTCAGAAACATGCTGTAATAGCAACAGTGCTGCACCAAGAATGATTTTTATCAATGTGATTAAGAGAAAAATGATTTTTAAATGAAAGCTATTTGTGGTGCTAGCTCTAGATTACCAAAAATCTCGTGGGAGCTACTTGTGAGTTTTTTGGTTACAATGAAGATTTCAAGAGCATCTAAAAAGCCAACAGATGATTAGGGTATAAAAAGAGCACAGATCTGTGCAGAAAAGCTGATTTTTCACTGGAGAGAAATTAAGAATGTTCCTTTTTTTAATACATTAGGTTTTGAAATTAATAGAAGAGCAGCAATGCACCAAGAATAGAGGGTAGTCATCCAATATTGCTAAATTAATTGAAATCTGAAGAAACTGAATTACTTTCTAGTGCATATAAACAGTGCTCAAATCAATGCCAGGGAAATGGAAATTTCAAACAAAATATCAGGCTTTAAGAAGGACTCAGGAGTGCATCTGAGAATACATCCCAGCACTTGTAATTTATATATCAATAAACACTACTAAATAAGGAAGAAAGCATGCTGCAAGAACCAACACAGCTTTTTTAGAGTTAAACCAAAGTGTGTGCAAGAAGGTGTCATCAAAAATGCTGGGTACTCCAGTGCTCAGGCTGGAGAAGAGAAATTCAGTGGCAGCAGCAGAAACTTCCAGCCAGCTCTCTGATTCAGGCCAGAACGACTCCAGTGCAGAGCTCAATTATATCTAAAAAGATATCTAAAACGTTATCAAGGAAAACAGAATTTTCCATTGATGGTTGTGCATTTCTATTTAGATGTGTCCACAACACTGTTTCATACCAGGCCTAAGATCCTTCCTAGGACAATAGGATTCAATGTAGGCAGCTTATTTGTGAAGGAAGTTTGGAGTGGAAGAGACATGAGAGACTATGAGACACCCTCTTTTTGGCATAGTTACTTTCAAGTTCGTCTGTTTCTTTATTCAGTTCAGGTAAGCTATCAGAAATTTCTATCTTTCTCTACATAGAAGGGAAGAAATTTTATATAAGAATTTGCTTAACCAATATTGTTACCAAACCTCCTCGCAGACATTATCAGAAATAATCAAAATGTTGGGGTGTGGACCAGTTTCAAATACCTTCAAATCAATGTTACTAACATTATCAGGTATTCTATCCTGATTAGCCCATGGGAATGATTGGAAGGAATGGGTTCCTAGCAGAACAACCTCAGAAAGGATGTAGGTATAAGTAAGCCAGAGAGAAAGAAATTAAAAAAAAAAAAAGACAGAGTCCCAAACTGTGGAGTAGAGTAAGAAAATTAATGTTACCTTAAGAAATAATTTCAAAAAGAAAACATATAAATAAAACAAGAATAGTCAGTAAGACTCTCTGACATGAAATGTTACAGAAATTAATGGGAGTAGTACAATCTCTGGGCTGAATAGCAGCATAGGCATGCAGTGCCTTTCTGACTTTCTGACACCAAGACTGGGCACAGTGCAGCCACAGCACAAATATGCTATGCACTATCTCAACTAGACAACACTATCTCAAAAGATTTGGGGAAGAAAATCCATTGGGATACCCATGTAGGCATGGCTCTGATTTCTGACTCACAGATGTGGGAATGGAGCAGGGTCAAAGTGGACCAATTACTTTTCTCAGTTGAGGAAATGTGCAACGCCATAGTATTTTTGGGATAAGGCACAAGTCAGATGTCAATACACATCAAGAACAAATCCTGTCTCCAAATGGCAGGAAGGGGTTCCTCATCAGGATTCTATACACTAAAGTCAAGTCCAACACAAGGGAAGGAATAGGTAACTCCAGTTCATTTCCTCTTTTTCATTATCCAGCCATTTAGCCCTTGATGAACAATGTGGAAATTTTATCCATAAGGGTGACAGCAGCTGAACCATCATGCAGTGCAGTTAAGCAGCAGCACACTTGTCCTCTGCTCTAGAAAGGTAAGCCCAGAACAAAGGCAAATCTGGTGACAGCTGCAAAAAAATACTGTTATCAGAGAACTGGGGCTACTGGAGCCCAGACATACAAACACTTCTGGAAAAAAATCACGGGCTGCAGGTTTCAAAAAGACGTAACTCAGGATCTTGGGAAGACAGTATTTTGCACCAAAAAACCCCACAAAAAACAAACAAACAAACAAACAAACAAACAAACTATAGTTGTTAACAGACCAGTAAAAGAAGACATTGGAGCACACCCTAAAATGTTATAAATTATATCCATAAACCTTGTTTTGTACAATGGCAGTAGGTAATCAGACACAGGTTACCTGAAGAAGTGGGAAAGTCCTCTGATTTCTTCAGGTATCCAACATGTCTCAGAGCTGTCTTTATACAAGCCATGAGGAACACACCATGTGGCCTGAGGAGACTGGAATCCAGGGACAGGTCTTGGGCACATGGGGTGGCTATGCCCAGGTACCAGCAGGTTCCCCTTGTGCTTAGGAGCATCTTCCCTGACTCTACTGGGACCTGATCCTGAACTGCCCAAGGGGAATGGGTGAGATCTCTTGTGCGCTCGGTATTTGTGTGAGTGCTCAGTGTGTTCATCTGGTCCAACATGTGGCCAACTGTGAATTTCTGTACATACATGTTGCATATGTGTTCTCCATGTGCCTGTGCCTTCTGGAAATTCTTGCTCAGCCTCACTGCTTGGTTGGACCTGGACTTGGATCTCTGTCACAGTGCCAAACTCAGCCTTGTTATCTGACAAGAAAATCTCAGGAACAAATCCAGCAGGAAAACAGGCACTGAGCACTGGGAGATAGGGAGAGGAGTGCTTCCCACCAGACAGCCAATCTGCCAGCTGATGCCCTTCAGCTAGCAGGACTGCAGGGGCCTTTGCTGCTCAAAATATTCTGGCAGTGTCTGAGACAACAAGGGAATGACAAACATATTTAGCAAGTTCCTCTGGCTGACCTGGCTGGGAAGGCACCGACCTCCCCATTTCTTTTCTGTATTAGCACACGTGTTATTTGCTCAGTGCTGACAGGGAGGAAGCTGGATGGGAAGCAAATAGATCCAAATAAAAGGAAGAGAAAACACCAGAATGGTGGGGTTGGGATGAAAGTGTTCAGCCCAATATCCTCAGAGAACTATCAGTAAAAGCCTTTTGGTACTGGCAAACCAGGCTTGTTTATTTGGGGCATTTCCTTGCTGAAGAGATGGCAGAGCATTTGGTTCAAGGCAATAGAAAATGCAGGTGTGTGTGAGAACCCTGTTCATTTCCACAGAGACACAAACTCTCACACATACACACACTCTCCTGCACATTTATATAGCTTAAAAATGGTTCCCTCATCATCTGCAATTTGACATTGCAATTCAAGGTACACATTTCCAGCATTTTCTCCTCTGAGTCTTATGGCCAAACCATTGAGTTCCCTTTTCCTTTCTGAGAAACAAAGCTGAGCTAGTATCAGCACCCAGCCTGTGCCATGTCCTTGCTCTGAAGGCCTTGCTCTGTGCATACCTCCCTGCTAACACACTGCCTGTGCTGCAAGCACCCTGAATGCTTTGCATTACGTGGAAGCCAATCTTCCTTGTTATGCAGATTGATGGATGCCATGCCACAACCTGTTCCCAAACAACCCAAGCAGCCATTGCATAAGTGGATTGTTTCCTGGGCATGTCAACTGCCTTTGCCACAGGCAGGATTGCTGCATGGACATCTCAGGTGAGGACGTGAGGCAACTGCTGCTTTGGCAAGAGCAAACTACATGAAGCTCAGCACCTTCCCTGTAGCTGAATTCAAGTCACTGACAACCACAGCCCATTATTGTCCAGTCTCTGTTGTGCATTGTCAAATTCCCAATAACACAGCCCCTTTTTCTGCAATACTTCTGTGACCAGTAAGCACATGCTGTTTTCTCTGGCACTGATGTATAATTCCTGGCTGAACAGAGGGAGGATAGAACTCATTTGAGCATGAAATAGGTTGCTAAGTGAAATCTTCCATGGCATTCAGATATACAGTCTACAACTTTCCTCTGTTTTTTTTCTGGGTTAGTGCCTCTGGAGACTCTTGATATTGAAGACTCAGAGAGCAGAGATGATGCTGTAAACAGCTTCTCATGAGCCAAACACATGATGATCCTGGTTCTCTGTGGAAATCTGATTCCACCTAGGATGCCTCCCTCCTATTGTATTACACAGGTAGGAGTTAATCCAACAGGATACAATGACCCTTTTTCTGCAGTTCTGCAGCTACACTTCTACTGCCGAAGGAGGAAATAATTTCAACTACTAATGCAAAAGTAGAAGTGAAGAAATCGCTCCCTCTGGAGCAATTTTATCACCTAGTGAGAGGAAAAAAAAATAATCTGTGGCACACAGGAACCTCTTTTCTTATCAGAGAGAGCTATAAATGCTGTTTCAAATACTTAGGTGAAAATTGGGATGACGAAACAGAAAAAAAGGGAGTGAACATGGCCACAGTCAACAGTGTCCATAGTTCTCTGAGGAAAAACTCCATCTACACAGTCACACCAAGATTCACTCCCTGGAGGGCTTCAGACTCTGCACAGCAACAGCAAGGCAAATACAGATCAGAAACATTAGAATACCATAAATACTGTGGGACAGGCATATGTGGGTATGGTTGTGGGGAGAACTATCACTTTAAATAAAATTCTAACGTCTAAAACAAATGTATAAATCCCTGAGTTCTTATATTTGGCACAGATCATATTCCCTTTGCAGCTGGTGGAGTCAAGTGCTTCAGAGACCTCTAACCTCCCCCTCAAATTTTACAATGTCAGCGAAAAATTAGATTCTTTCTTCTGAAACCTGACCCCTGAGAGTACTGATATCAATAGTCTTAAAAATAGGCCCATCAGCTGGGGTCATCAGAGATGTGTTTGTATTGAAATTGCTAAGCCAAGAGTTTTTCATACCAAATCAAGCTCCAGTGGGTTTCCCCAGCATAGGCAAGTTCATTTTGAGAACCTCATAGGCTTTATGTACACTGCAGACAGACAACTTTTTCAACTCTTCAACACTAACATGAATCAGAATGAGGGATATTTTCAAGCACCCTGCACCATCCTTCCCACTGAAAACAGCATCAGTGTCATCCAACACAAGCATCTGAAATGTCAGCTCTTGAGAATGCTCCGTCAGCCTTGGGGCCTCCACGCTGAAGAGGAGGCAGTCAGCAGAAGTAAGATAAGGTCTGTCAAACCTAGATAGGACAATGAAAGGGAGTGGATGGTTTTGCTGAACTTCCCTGTACCAGAAGTAGGGGCATCAGGTGAAGTCAGCTGGTGGCCCAGCACAGAGGGACAGGATACTGCAAACCAGCCATTGTTATCTACTCAGATCATCGCCACCAACCCTACTGAATGTTTCCATTAATTCAAAGATCTGCCACACAAATGCATGGGAGCAGAACCAGGTGCAGACTCCTGATCCCACATACAACAAAGACATCAAGACATCAAGTCTGGCATGTGCCTGAGCCAGGAGCACTTAAGGAACAGGGTAGTGCTTAGGGAAAGCCTCAGCACATCTGCCTGTCTCATACTTCCCATACAGTCCAGCCTCAGCCACCATCGAGCCACTGTCAGGACAATGCTCTGGGCTGGCTTTTGTGTCCTGGCATATCTGTCACAAGAAGCCAACAGGCAGCACCAGGGCAGGGACATCCCCCTTGCCAAGAGGCCATGGAGAGCCTGGAGCCCAGGTGCTGCTGCTCTGCAGCCAGGACAGCTCTGTTTGCACAGGCAATGCCAGGCACAGCCACTGCTTGTGGCTCTGGGCAGAGCACTCAGCTGGCAGGGAAAAGCTCCTTGCTACCACCTCATGGGGCTTGAGCCACAGTCTCAGATGCCCACTGGGTTCAGGTGCCAACGTATGACCACAGCAGATGAGCAAATCCCACTTGTGGGTAGTGGGACACACCAGCAGGGCTTTCAGCAAAGCTGCTGAAGTTTATCACAGATCCTGGGTTTTTTCTTCAGTGCCTGATCCATAAGCTCAGTGCTAATGCTGTCTGATAAGAAACAAGCTAACGTAGTGAGCCATGCTGTTATTGCACATTGTCTGTACCACAATCTGCAAAGTCAGGCAGCAATGCCTGAACCAGACGTGTGCTGCTTCTTCCCTAAGCAGAGAAGCCTTGACTTGCTGCTTAGCCTGCTCCCTAGCTGGGATCATGAAACCATTCAGTACAGCTGAGATTTCAAAGCTGTTCAATGGTCACCTAATCCAGCACCCTATTCAAAGCAAGCCAAATTACTGCAGGTTGCTCAGGCCTTGTCCAGCCACATCCTGAACACCTCTAAATATGGAACCTCTCTGGACAACCTGTTCCTGACTTGGATCACTGCCATGGTAAAACCAATTTTCCTTATATCTAATTTTAATTTCCCACATTCCAGCTTGTGTCCACTCTTTCTCACTGTATCAGATAGCTGTAGACAGTAAGATCTCTCTTTAGCCTCTTCTTCATCAGATTGAATAAACACATTTCTTTTAGCTTCCCCTTACATATCATGTGCTTCAACCACATGACCTTCTTGGTGACTCAAAGACTCACCCAAATTCTCACCCACAGCTATTTGTGACCATATTATGTTCTTGGCAATTTTACAGTGCTTTTTAAAGCAGTTCTTTACACCAAACACTCTTTCCTTCCACTGGAAGAGTGGGTTTTCATGTATCTTTTTTCACAGACAGGTTTGGTATTGACTATCCCTCACAGACAAGCTGGTTTTTGCTACTTCTTAAGTCAACGGTTTCTAGATCACTTTTTTTCATGCACCAAAACAAGCTTTTAACCCATTTGTGTCATGCCCTCACAGCCATTATAGAGTGGGAAGACAACTCTGTGAGCAGCATGGGAAGGACACTCCTTCCCAGCACCTGGGGCCCCTCAGTGATGGTGAGTATGTGGAGCTGGGTGGCCGGAATCACAGGTGATTTGTGATCCCACTCGATATTGCAATCACTCCATTGTGTTTGCATTGTGACTCCATCACACTGCTGTGTCATTGTGCTGAATCGAAATCACATGCAACATCAAACATCTTGAAATAAGTAAATTTGGTGTTAAACATTAAAAACCCTTCAAATGCAGAATATCTAAAAGCATCAAACCTTGTCCCTGTCATATTTTCCTAGGAGGTGCTCACCTATGGATTTGTTGTGAAAGGCAGGTGAGAATAGGCTGCTTCTCACAGCAGATAAAAAGGAATTAGGCTCTGGCATGACTTTTACAGAAGAGCTAATGACATTGCTGAATCTGTATGGGAGGTAAATCCCTCGGAAAACTTATGTCAGCAGGGAAGAATGAGAAAGAACTAATAAGAACTCTATAAAAGTTTAGAATACCAAAGCACTGTATTCCATTGATCACACTATTCATTTTATCTGAGTTTATCTTCAACAGATCATAAAGCAGCTGAGAAATGTCACAGCCTCTTTTTTGACTACACTCAGATTGGCAAATCTAAATCATTTAATCCTGCTCCCTCTTTCTAATATATTACCTCGCTTGCATGAGAAGTAAGGAAGGCAGTGAAGTAAATTGTCCAATTGTCCTAGCACACCTACTTAGCTAGCTATTTTTGTCTTTGAGAAAGACGTGCTCTTTCCAATTAGCCTGCAAAGAAGGATTTTCACAGTAACTCAAGATGAAATCATGGCTTGAAGTGAGAAGGTGTGAACAAGTTGCAGATTTGCAAGTGGATGGATGGGATCGGGGCAGGAAGGAGGAGATGGATAATGCAGGATTTTTTGTGGATCTCAATAAGAAAGGTCCAACAAAATCCAGCTTAATAAAACAGCCAGTTGAACAAGATAGTGCTGTGAATGGTATTCTCCAGTTTAGTACTCCCTCTAAAACCATGGGCCCTTCCCCCCTCTCCCTTCCCTGCAGCACACAGGAGAGCGGAATTGGAGGCACAAAAGGCAAAGATTGATAAGGACAATTTACTTGAAATAGCAATGAGATAAGAAAAGGATCAGTAACAGCAAGGATACTAATGACAGGGAGAACAAGAAAAGATAGGATTCACACAGAAAACAACCCCTGACAATACTGGATGGCTCCCTCAGCCACCTTTACTCTACTGGAAGGGACCCTTTCTCCTCAGAAGAGATCCCTTTCCCCTGCCTCCAGCAATGAGGTGGTACAGAATAACCAGATTCTGAGTAAATATCTTCAGCTCCAGATGGGCCCAGGATGAGTTTTCTCATGGTGCACCACACAGATCCAATTTGTGGGAGGTTTCCTGTTTTCAAGTCATTCATGCTACTACAATTATCTTTTAAAAAAAATGATTCTATTCATAAAGGATGTCCACATCAAAGCTTCTTTTTACACTTTTAGATACAAAACTATGCAGTTGATACAAAAACATTACAGAGAAGGAGATGCCTGCAGGGATGATCTGGCTGAGTGTGCCCTGCAGCTAAGAGATTTGTGATGCACAGCACAGCCCTAAGGTGGTGCAGGGTGGGCAGCACAGCTCAGTGTGGGCCTGGGCACACTGGGGTTAACTGTGATGCAGATCATTGACTCCCCATGTACAGCAGTGTCCTGGTCAGGATTGAGACATTCTACCCCTTGATACAGACACAATTTACCCTTCTCATAAATATTTTAAGTTAAAGCTTATGTTAATAAACATATGGAATTCTAAAATCCACAGTACAATGACCAGCTGAGTAGGTATCACCAACTCCTTGAATACATTTGTCTTACACAAGACTCCAAAGACAAATGGTATCTGATAAGAGTCATATTTCCACCCATGACCCCATATGAAATCCCTGACACAGATCTAAGACGAAATTTTCACTGAAAGTTAATTGTAATTGAGGACTATAAAAATCAACAAATTCACACACCTTTGCAGAATAAATAATTTTTGTAATGTGACAAAATCAACACTATTACACCCCTAAGTCTAATATTAATGTGATGGATAGTGTGTAAGAACACAAAAAATGCAGAAACAGCACATCCAGCTCTGAGAAGCAGCCAGTGAGCCAGGAGATCAAAAAAAAAAAAAAAAAAAAGGCATGGGAAAAATATATCCCAACTATCCCTAGCAAAATACATCAGTACATAGGATTGGTGGTCATATCTCCCCAAGCTGCAGAAAGCCTCATCCAGCCTACAACATCCATTGACCCAGTTTCTAATTCCATCATCCCTAGATCTCTCAAGAAGTGTAAAATGTCCATCAACATTTCTCACCTTCTGCGGTACCCTCATTATGTGGTTTTGTGGTATATTGGTCAAATTTCTGAATTAACTTCCCAGACTGTTATTCAGTGGAGGCAAAATCTTCATGGAAACTTATTTCATCTACACTGAATGACAGGAAGATCATTGGGAATCCTGAGCAGAAGAAATAATAGCTGATCAAGCTCTCTGTGATGAAATTACCATTTTAATGAATAGGAAAGGAGCAGTGTCTGTTGATGAGTTTGACCTTAGTGAGTGTTTGGTTTCTTTTAATCCTGTATTCCATCTTGTCAAATAAGAAGGAGCAGGAGAAGCTGCTCCAGGCACTAAGGCAGAGACTTCCTTGCAGCCTGTGGAGACCACTGTAGAGAAGATACCCACATGCAATTCAAGGACTCAACTCTGGAGGAGGTGGAAATTTCCTAGAGGAATTGCAGCCCACGGAGAGCCCATGCTGGAGGAAGGGAGAAGTATGAAGAGGAAGAAGCAGCAGAGAAAAGCTGTTATGGAATCACTTCTACTTCCCATTCCCTACCTAACTGCACTGCTGGGAGATGGAGGCAGAGGAATCAGGAATGAAGAAGTGAAGCTGAGCCTGGGAAGTCTTGGGGAAAAGGTGTTGTTTTAATTTTTGTTTCACAAACTAACTGTGTTTATTTTAATTAGCAAAAATTAAATAATTTTTCCTCCAGAGTGGAGTCTGTTTTGCACATGACAGTAACTGGTAAGCAGCCTCCCTGTCTTCATGTTGAGCCATGAGCTTTTCCATCCTAATGTCTCCCTATCTCTTGTCAAGGAGGGGACTCCAAGGCCAACTTCCTATCATCATGACCTTTCTCTGTGGTACACTGTGACCAGGGGCAAGAGACACAAACAGAAACACTGGAAATTTTATTTAAATATAAGAAAAAATAATTTAACAGTGAGGGTATTCAAATGCTGGAATACCCGCCACTGATGAGATAGGCAAAACCTGGTACAAAGTTCAAATTCCTACTTACTTCATGCAACACCATAACCTGTAGTTGCAATTGCAAGAAAATTTAAGTTAGGGACATCTTGCCTAATGATGGCCATAATTTCAGTTATGACTTGCCTGTTTAATCATTTTAAAGGAAAACTTTATTAACAACATAAAGAAAAAATAAATTTAGAATAAAACCTTCAGACTATCCTTCTTCCCCTCTCCCACACTCTCTTTTTCTTTTTAACAACAACATACAGAAATACTTCAGTTAGTTACCAACTTAAAAATAATCTTTATCGGTTTACTTCAGGGAGAGGAGACTCACCTTGTCAGGCTATAGGGATTTCTTCCTAAGAAGAAAAAACACTTCTTTTGTGGCTTTACTTTGCAGGAACCACAGCCACCCGGGAATCTGCAGTCAAGAAACTCTTTCCATTTTCACAGCCTTCTCAGAGCTGTGCTTATGGGCCATGTCAAACTAATGAGGTATTTACTTTTAAGAATGAACTGTTTAAAAGCAAAGGTTCTTTTCACCTCTTTTTTTCTCAGTTCATACTTCATGCCCAGGAACAGAGATCCCATTTTTCCCTTGGGGTAAAGGGTGCTCAACACAGGTGCTTTTGTTCATGATCTACCAAGTTGAACACTCCAACCCCCCCTGAATTTCTCCACAATTTACAGGAATTTTTAGTGTAGCGCAGTCTATCCCTATAGCTTACAAAAGGTTTTTCAGCTTAAATTCACAGCATCTCCTCATTCTCATTCCATCTAGAACCTGACTTGTGCTTTACTGACTTTGGTGTATCTTTTCTGTTCTTTTTCCTCTCACTCAAAGGAGGATTGAAGGTCTGCAAGTCTTATGTGAGCATTGGAAGGGTTAAAATCTCACGTGGAGGACGCAAGGCTGCGGCCAGGCCATGCTGGAGCTGTGCCAGGATCTCAGGAGACTCAGGCCACACAGGAGGGGCTGGGCCAGGCCAGAAACAGCAGCAGCTGCTCTGGAAAGGACGAGGGGGATGGCTGGGACCTCCATCAGCCTCCCTGGGGCTCAGCTGGCACCCCCTGCCCATGGCCACCCCTCCTCCCTGCCAGGCCGCGCCAGCCTCCCACACAGGGGAGCAGGGCCCTGCCCTGCCAGGCCTGCAGGGGAGCCAGGCCGGCCCTGTTACCTGCACTCCTGCCGGAAGAGAAAACGGCCCTGCCCAGCTTTGCTCACTTCAAAATGTGAATTCATGGAGGTGGACTAAATCCTCCAATTAGTTTCCCAGGCTGTCAACAACCAAACCAGCCTCCAATTGGTCCCATCACCTCACAGAGGAAGTTCTCAAAAGAGAAAACTTCTGTAAATGCCCTCTTCTAAGTGCCAATTAATGTAAAACCAGCACATCTTATCGTGAAAGAAACAAAGTATTTATCAGTCTGCACAAGGAAGAGTGTCACCATCAGGTTGAAGGAAGTTACAGTTTTCCCTTTTTTTAAGAATGATATGTGGAAACTTGAGAGCACCATGGTAGGCTACCAAACTGGTCAGCACACATGGCCTACAAGGATTTTAGGCAAAGAGCCTGGGGTGTGGTTACAGCCTGTAGCTTCTTGACAGACCATCAAGAAAGTGAGGAAGACAAACTCTTGGTTTGTTACCTAAATAAAGCACAAGGAGCAGCTTGAAAGCTTCGAGCTTCTTATTGTTTTTTCAGTAAGTGGAGAGCGTACCACGGCAACAAATATTTGAGGGATATGAAATTATTTCATTACTTAAAAAACATGACTAGGGACCCATAGCAATCCCATATCACCAACTCTTCTATGGTTTTATAACATTATTGTTCTTTTATTGCTGTAGACAGATGAATTTCGTGAGTAAAAACCTGCAAAGCATCAAGCAGAACCTGGCAAAGGAGAAAGATGTGTTGAAGACTGAGCTTAATAATTTGTCCAGTAACATGAAGTCCATCTCTACAATAACAGGAGAAGCAGAATCCTAACTTCTCTGTATTTATGAATTTTTTCCATCCACGAGTGAAAAATCTATGCAATCCTTTGCAAAATTTGAAAATGGCAGAAAATAAGCAGAAGCACAAGTTGACATTATTTCATCCTAGATTAAAAAATTCTGTAAAAAGTCTGAAATATCATGGGCTCATGAGATGTCACAAAGATGGAAAAATATTCAGAAAATTCATAGAACATGAAGAGGCAAGGCAATCTTGAGTCCTAAGAGCCCTAGAATGGCTTTTGGACCTGAGTTTTACTCACTGCAGGAAAAAATATATTTCCTGAACAAGGTTGATGAAAATCAGGCTTTAGAAAGTGGTCCTTTATTGTCAGGCTTCTAGGTTAGGAAGAAACAAAAAAAGAAGTGAGCTGTAATTCCTTCTTGAATCTGTTGCCTTCCCAGATGATTCCCATTACTCTAGGAGGTGAAACAAAATGCAAGATATCAAACTGACAGAGAGGATGATATACAACAAGTGTGATCTTTGAACCAGTGCACTGGAATCCATGTCATCTTCATTAACTGACATGCGCAGGGAACCCAGGAAGGAAACTGAATTATGAAGAATCCTTTTGCAGCTGCAACTAGACACCTAAACATAGTAATAACTGTAAAAGGGGTATTGGAGGTTTTCTTATGGCTATATGTCTCTCAGCTGGAAAGCTTTAAGTTCCCACACAACTCAGAAGTCACGTCAGAAGCAAGAGACAAGTTTATAAAAAAACTGAAAATTCATCTTGGAGTTAATTTCATGTAGCACATAAAGAACAGCAAGTCTATTCTTTGTTAAGGTATTATGGAATGCATTAGAAGAAGAGGAGGAAAATTTCTCCTTTCTTTCTCTCCCTGTACCCTCTTTTGTACGTCAGAGGATGATGTTTTCTTCAGTGACAGTTCTACAAATACACAGTGTTATTTTTCAAACAGAAATTATCTCTGCATTTATTTTTCAGAAAGACACCGGCAATCTCTTTAAAGAATACATCTCAGATGTTTCAGTCATACATGCAGTGTTGTAAGCACACAAATGTTCTTTAAAGAAGTGAATTGAGAAGACTGGTCATCCTCTCTGAACCTTCTTACATTGCTTCAACTTCCTGACATTTGAGAGAAAATGTGAGTCTGGAATATGGCAGAGAAACGCACCACATCCCAGCTCCATGGAAGAACTTTGAACAGTAGATCCTTCCTAATTCTTTGCAAAGGAAATGCAAAGCCTCCCAGGAATTCTCTGTATTTCAGTGGCATTTGTGTTTGTGCTTGGGAATGCTGGAGGAGGACAGCTTGGGATCTAAATCCCATATTTGCATTTGGTAACCACAGCCACTGTCCAAGGTTTCTAAAACAGCAGGAGTCTGGCAAGTTAGAACTGCCAATAAACTTAAAAGATGAAAGATGTAAAATGCATCCTTAGGAATTCCTGCTAGTGTAATCTCACCGATACTTCTGCTGGAAATACATCAGAGCAAACCAGCACAGCCAGATATGGAGGATGGCAAAATAATAAATTTAAAATTTAATTTGATATCACCACCGATCAGTAATACTTCAGAAGGAGGTAAACAATGTAATTAAATGTATGAATCAAGGGGGATAATCTATCTTATCTGATCTTTTGAAAGTACCCACCAAAAAGCTAAGAAGTTGTACATAGGTGTAGTAACACAAGCATGATATGGTGCCAGTCTTAGAATTAGACTAGAATTGGAATTAGACTAGATTATTCCTATTCTTTATTTCCAGAATATTTCAGAATAGTTTCCCTCCAAAGCTCCTGTGATAGTAATCCTTCTCACTACTGCTGAGCCCTGACACGCACAAATCTTATATGTCAAAAAGCAATTAACAGGAGAAGAGAAGCCAATGATTCCAAGATCCAGTGTCATGCTCTTTTTGCTGGACAGCACTTCCTCCTTCATAGATTCCTAGTCATAATATTTATAGGAGATTTATTCACATAGCTAGGAAGACCTCGAATATTTCTAAATATATCCACAAGCACGAATGGGAATCATGTACTCAGTCAAGTTTGCCAAACAATGCTTTGCCAAAAATTTTTTGACCTAAGAAAGAGGAGGAGGGAATTGAATGTGCAAACCAGAACCTATAAAAGTGCCAGTAGGACAAGCCTGTTCTGTCTCTGTGGAAGGATTAAAGGTAAGAATAGGGACAGTTGGGTGCTGGCAGAATCCCACAGCATTCCTGCTGCCTGTGGAGCTGCTTTCCTCAAAGAACTGTCTCTCTCAATAGACATGTTGCCACCCTATTGAAGTCACTGGCATGTTTTTGCCCTGTGACTTATTATTGGGAGTCTGTGCAAAGATAAGAAAGAAGATGTCACTTCTCTTTTTCAGTATTGACCAGCTTCCAGGCTGAGAGTCAACTGGTGACACAAGAGGTAAGGCTGATTTACTTACTTCGTAGGAACAGACGCGAGGTTTGTTTATTTTTTAATGCATTTCTCAGGCCACTTCCCATACCCCTTTACATCTGTGCACACTAAAGGAATGCAATTCTGCCTGAGCTGTGCTGTCTAAAAGAGAAAATTTCCTTTAATAACTGTGTTGGACTCATTTGTTTGGTACCTCCTGGGAAATAATTGACCTCTTACACACAGAACTCTTGAAAGGAGATTGACTGTAAACAGAAACCCAGGAAAGAAACAGTGAATGAACAGCACATGTATAGTTAAGATTTTGTTAAATGCCTCCAAATGTTTTTTTATTGAGAAGTTTTCCTTTTTCTATACAAATAAATATTAAAGGATGAGCCTGAGCAGAAAAAGGCAGAACAATTGGAAAAGACAAAACACTGATTTTTCTACAGAGGAAAATGATTTGTATAGACAACTCAGACCTCTGCTTCTGCTTACTCCACATCTTTTCCCTGATGATACTCCACCTCTATAGCTGGCACAAATTACATGGGCTGAAATGGGAGAGAGAGCAAGAAGATAAGTGGGCTTTCATAATTTTGATAAGATGACTTATCTTGGTATCTCTTCTGCTTCTGCTTGGTATTTCTGCTGCATCTTTGATAACCACTGAATCTGCCAATCAATCTGAATTTCAGCATAGGCTACTAAATCACGGTGAGATCTAGTGAATTGAAAGTATAAACTGCAAAAAGGGAAAAAAACTCAACCTCAATCAAAGACATCAATCTTCTTTAAGATTAAAGTAAATGAAAAGACATCTAGGGTAAAAAGCAGTTAAAGCAGAAAGGAAGACCACAATAATAGACAGAGCAGAATACTACAAGCCTAAGGTCACTGCAAAAAAGAAATTTCCCACTTCACTTAGATTTGTCTCTCCACTTCAGCACTGTGCCTTGCTGCACGCGGTAAACCGCAGCCATGTCTACGGACGCCGAGATGGCGATCTTTGGGGAGGCGGCTCCTTACCTCCGAAAATCAGAGAAGGAGAGAATTGAGGCCCAGAACAAACCCTTTGATGCCAAGACATCTGTCTTTGTGGTACATGCAAAGGAGTCCTATGTGAAGAGTACAATCACGAGCAGGGAATCAGGCAAAGTCACTGTCAAGACTGAAAAGGGAGAGGTGGGTAAAATAAAAAATTTACAAACAGCAGTTCATTCCCACTGTGGCTGTAAGCTGACATGCATGTACCTTCCTGCACTCTGACAGACCCTGACTGTGAAAGAAGATCAAATCTTCTCCATGAACCCTCCCAAGTATGACAAAATCGAGGACATGGCCATGATGACCCACCTCCACGAACCCGCCGTGCTGTACAACCTCAAAGA
>JAOTQP010000792.1:2103539-2116581 GCA_026413545.1 Cichladusa arquata
CACGAGCTGGAGGAAGCCGAGGAGCGGGCTGACATTGCAGAGTCACAGGTCAACAAGCTCCGAGCCAAGAGCCGGGAAATCGGCAAGAAGGCAGAAAGTGAAGAGTAAATGCCTCCAGTGCTGTAAAGTGAGAGAATTGCACAAAATGTGACATTCTATCACTTTTATTTTGTAGTCACTGCTTTGTCCTTCATTAATCAATAGATGAGTAATGCCTACCTAATAAAAATTGTAGAGCTTATGCCATGTAAATAATGAGAAATTGAGTGTCGCATTTTAATCATTACCCTGAATTCTTATAAGGTTTACATTTTTCCTTGCTTATTTTAAACTTACTTATTCAATTAAAAAATCTTGCTTCAGGTATTTTCAAGGTGTTTCAGCCACTTTTAAAGTGGTCTAATCAGACATCCTGCTTTTTTCTTACCAAGAAATTTCATCTAATACTTCCTTAGCTGAGAAAATAATTTTTTCTCTGAAACAGAATGTACTTACCCCTTGTAACTATTGCTTTAGGAACATAATATTATCTCAAATGTTCTGTCCAAACAATAAGAACTTATTACACCTTCCTCCCTACTCCCACTTAATCTTAGATTATTCTTTTAATTCTTGTGTCTTCTTTACAAGATCTTACATGAAGTTAAATTTCTTCAATCCTTCAAGCCACTTTGGAATATAATTTAGAGGACATTTAAACCTAAAATGAGATCTACTTTTAGCTTCTGTTCATGCAAGTGATGTGCAAACCAACATTCCCAGGGCATCATAACCAGCAGCTTCATATAGTCAGATGGTCATTGTCTATATTCTGTTTCCAAAACTACTCTGAATTTTATAAACTGGTCAGGCAGACACCTCCTATGAAGTCTCCAGTGTAGTCCTGATAATTTTGCCCAACATGGCTTCGCTCAAAATGTGGGTTTTCATTCTTTGTGGATATCAGGAAACATCAGAGAAATCCATGCTCATCTCTTAAAAACCCCATTGATTGTTTGGTGTTATTTCATGCTAATGCACTCCAAGTGATCAACAAGAACCTGGGTTACTCTGATCTCCTGGGATGGGTTGTATCATCAGGGATACCTTCCACTAGACCAGGTTGCTCCAAGCCTCATCCAACCTGGCCTTGAATGGGATGGGGCAGCCACAGCTTCTTGGGTCCATACCTGGATTAATGGATGTTTTTCTGTGGAGATGTGTTTCCCATGGTTTCCTTAGCTCTCGGCTAGTATTTTCTTCTCGTCTCTTTTCTGGACAACAGTTTTCTTCCTGTCTCATGGACGTTCCTGGCTCTGGGCCAGCTGTTTCCCACCTCTTTTTCTGGGCATTTCTCCCCTAGTTCTTAGGCTAGAATTTCTACCGCCTCTTTTTCTGGATGGATTTTGTTTTTCCCTGCTTTTGCAGACATGACTAAATTTTGGATATCACGTCGGGGTCACCAGTTGTTACATGATTGGTGCTCGATCCAAGACAGAGACACAAGCACTCTATGACTGTACGGCAAAAAGCCTTTTAATGTTCTGAACTGCTCTTTAAATATCCTTCTTAATGTTCCCCAGCAAGCACTTGTGATTGGTTCAAAGTTCAGGTTGCCTAGTCTCTCTGACTAGCCTTTGCAGCCAGGCAGGAACCCATAGGTGCAAATCCCTGCCTGGTTCTGATTCTGTCCTATCCCTGTTGCCTGGAGGACTGCTTGTCCCACCAGGCTGCTTTTCCATATATGGAGAATCATTTGCCCAGTAACAAGCAAGCTTGTACTGTGACAGGTAAGGGACAGGTTGGGGGTTTAGCCGGTCATGCAGAAGGAAGGGAACTTGTGGAGAGAAGGAGTCAGAGCTGTGTGGAGCAGCTAATGAGGAAAGGTGTCAGTGCTGTGTGGAGCTGCCTGTGAGGAAAGGAGTTAGAGTTGCCTGAGTGAAGTCTGTGGAGAGAAGGCATGAGAAGTTTTTAATAAAAGACTGGTGTTGGTGCCAGTCATGTCCATCTCAACGTAATTACTACAACTCTCTTTCAGTGGGAAGCCATTCTTTGTGTCCTGTCCCTCCATCCCTTGTCTCCAGTCCCTCTCCAGTTCTCCTGGAGCCCCTATAGGCCATGGAAGGGGCTCTGAGCTCTCCCTGGAGCCTTCTCCTCTCCAGGCGAACACCCTCAGCTCTCCCAGCCTGGCTCCAGAAAGGCTCCAGCCCTGAAGCATCTCCATTGCCTCCTCTGGATCTCTCCAGCAGCTCCAGGTCCCTCTTGTGCTGGGGCAGCTCTGCAGGTGGAGTCTCACCTGGGCACCAGGGCAGAATCCCCCCTCTTGACCAGCTGCCCATGCTGGGGGCTCAACCAAGCGCGTGGGGGATTTCTGGGTTGCAGTACACATGGCCAGGGAATGTTGTGCTTCTTGTCAGCCAATACTGCCAAGTCCTTCTCCTCAGGGCTGCTGTTGATTCATTCCTCATCCAACTTGTAGATGTGCCTAGGAAGGCAGTTTATGCATATATATAGATATATGTATACTTATATACGTATTTATATACATATTTATATATGCATATACAGACATGCAGAGATATATATATATATGCATACATATACTCACACATATAATTCCCAAAGGTATTTTTTTGAGCAAAGATCCAGTTACATGAAAATCTGTGTTATTTTTTCATCACAGATACATAATTAAGGTCAAAAGTAGTCACTCTTTTTAGCATTCAATTTCAAGACTTCGATAAACACTTTGTGGCTTTACAGGACAGCTTGCTGTGATTGGATGCTGAGTGTCATGACATCTCCAAATATGTTCCCAGAGTCACAAGGCAGGCGCCTGAGAAAAGATATCTGTGGGATTGATTGCCACCTGTGAAAAGGATTGCTACTGAGCTCCTTTTGGAGAAAGAAAAAGCTGATAAATTAGCATGCAACTTTTATTCTATGTGACTACATAGATAGTCGTTTTTTAATATATGCCTGCTTGCTCAGACGCCCTCTTATCTGCCAAGGAACTATTCAGGTTTTTGGGGTCCCATTTTCTACTTTTTCTGATGACTTTTTCCTGCTTCTGAGTCAAGCAGATAACCTTTCTCTTTCTGGGAGTGTGTGGACTTCTAACCAGAGCACAGCTGTGCAATTCCCCCACAGGTTGTACACACGTGCTCTGTGTAAATGTCTGTCTGGCAACACATTTGCAGTCTTGGCATTGGCTGGACCTGAGGGTGTGAAGCTGCAGCAGTCACTCTCAGGTTAACTGATTCAGCTTCTTATAGTCCCCCAAAATCCTGAGATTGCTGAATTGCTGTTACAAAATTATCCAGGAGTTCCTTCAATATACTTTAGTTGGGAAGACAGAGAAGGTAGATAAAAAGAGTAGGTGCAGTCTTGCCTGTTAAATGTGGACAAAAAGGACAGCATGGAGTTTTGTGCTTGTTTTGAAAACTAGAGAAGTATAGCACATTTCACAAATGTCACTCTATCCTGTACCCATCCTGCCAGATATTTTCATAGCGGGGAGTGTAGCAGCCCTTGCAGCAGCTGGCCTTGACTTGGTTCCACAGAGATGCCTTGGAGAGCAGCTCTGGGCTGGATGACTGTTCAGGCATGACAAGAGCAGAACCCTGATACAAACCCAGTGACCCAGCTCTGCACCTGACTGCTGGCAGGGCTGCAGGTGGAAGGTGAGGCTGATGTGGGCAGTCAGAAGGCAATAGGGAGAAACAACCTCGCTGGGACAGAAGTTCACTGCTCCACACTGCATTTACTGCCTGCTTTGAGACAGCTGGAACAAAGCACAGTGTTGATGTCCCAGATACAGAATATATTTTACAAAAGGCAGAGGAGTCCTTAGCAGCAGGCAAAGTCCTCCTGATACCCTGGTAGTCCCTACAACGAGGGCTGTTTCATAACCTGCTAGCAGGCTCCATGCAGAATGACAGAAAGGGTAGAGGGGATGTTACTGAGTAGGTCTGTGAGGCTCATCGAGGACAAAGAGGATCCCAGGAGGGCCCTAATGGAATATGTACATAAATAAAGCTGCTGGACTGAGCTTCCCCCTAAGCTGCTCCTGGGATTTGCTTCAGATCAAGCCACTTTGGACACTCAGGCACCATCCCCAGGGACACTTTTACGTCTGCAGCAGGATTATCAGCCTGTCCTTGTCCAGGATCACTTCCCAAAACTACCTTAAATAACATTACAGACACAGCTTCTTTAAGAAAGGTGATATACCTTCTCACATGACTTATAGATATTCATTAAGATAATACCATCTTGTTCTCCCACCTATCCACATATCTTTGATTCTCCACTAGGTTTGTGGACTTCCCTTTGCAAATGCTGTTTTGCTCAATATATTTATCTATCACTGTGTCCTCAAATTCTAATCATTATTAGCTTCTACTTTTTTCCTAGTATTGGCACTAGGTCTACTGGGCCATCATTCCCTGAAACACTTTTCAAAAATTAGCATTTTTGACAAAGACAACTTTTTGACTAGACAACTTCCAGATCCCCAAAAGCAAGGCAGGTTTAGTAAGAGCTCACACACTACAGCCAATAGTTCAGATGTTACCTCCCTATGCTTTTAGTGAAACCCTCTGGTCTTGGCCACGTGCAACTGTCTATTTGGCAACTTGCAGGATGTACAATCCTCATCATTTAATTAGCTGAAAAAATCTGGCATGGAAGTCAAGCCATTTTTATCTCAACACTCTTTTTTTTCTGCTGCAAGTAGATAAAATCCCAAATATGAAGCATAATTTACTCTTCTGCTAGAAGACAGTACAAATATGAGGTCAGCTGTAAGTGGGAGAAAACAATATGTATTATTTCAATTCCTTCTGCCTCTACTTCTATTTTTGCTACCAGAAGTCTTGGATTTAAAAAAAAAAAACAAACATGTTTTGTTGGCTTCACAGTGGCAAGGTACAAATAATAGCCTGTTAATTAATTGTTTTCAGTTTGGTTGTCTCCAAAAGGGCATAAGGAAGAAGAAAACTTGTCATTTAAGGTGAAATAGCCCTGCAGTCCACAGGGTCATAAATAGTTCTTGTCAGTAACTTGCACAGAATATGGATTGCTGCCAACTTTGCAACTGATCAAGTCACTGGTTTATGCTAGGGGAAGAAAAAAAGATAAATTTAGGACAGACATCCCCTTTCCCCTAAAATATACAATATATATTGTTGACTGTTTTGCAGTGTTCAGTAGTTAGCTGAAAAATATCTTCAGTGCCCAAGTTCCAGTATTATAACAGAAGCTTTTCAAGGCTGGGGGTAAGTGACAGCTGTGGAAAAAAAAAGCTTGCAAATATATTTTTAGAACGGAATCTCTCAAAGATTGTCATTAATTCTATTTGGCCTTGGTGCAGTGTCAAACTCATGTTCAGTGATGCAGAAGTCAGCACGAAATATTACATACTTTTGACAAGTTTAGGCTATCTTTCTGTTCCCTTTACATAAACTAATCTTTGTACTTTCATTAGAAAAGAGTATCATTTAAAGACAGGCTCAAAATATCAAAGTACATATTTTCAAACCTCAATACATTTGTGTCTATTAAATGCAGGAATATTTGCTGAGAAAATAAGTTTGCTTGAAGGTAAACATTTCTCTATGTATATGCAGTTTTTCTGGCAACACTGATCATTTGAGCCTAAAAGTCATTATGTCTAACCTGAGAAGAGCTGTGGAGGAAATCCTGCTTTTGTTCCATGGAAAAGGGACTGAACACCAAAAAGCTTTCAATAAAACAGGAGAGCACCAAATTAAACTGTAGGGTTACCATGCCAATAAATCTCAGTGACCCATGTGACAGTTATGCACCTTGGGAATGGTGTCTCTTCTCCTCCATTTCTCCAAAACCAGTCCCCTACAACTTTGCAAACATGCAGTTTAAATCACAGGGAACAGGTTTTATCCCATGAATGAGCACTAATAATGCTTATCATAGAGCATCTTTGTGGTTTACAAAGACCTGCATGAACAGTGAAGGATAAAATCCAGACTTACAGAATTGTTAATGTAGATTAATGATCTTAAAGATCAGTCAACTTTGCATCAGATATAATGGAAGGCTCCTACATGGAGGCTAAATCCACAAAAAAAAATACATTTTCAGAAGCTTTTTGGATTGATGGGAGACAACAAGAAGATAGTTGCCCCTCTTCCCCTTTCAGTATACCTGGTGTGCTGTAACAAGAGAGCACAATAACCTGTTAAGATGGAGTGATAAAAGGATTGAAAGGTGATGGTATCAGGAACAAATACGTATGTGCCTGAAGGCCCAGGGAGAGGGGGTTGGGTGTGAAATATGAGAATAGCTATACTAGTTCAGACCAAAATGTGCATCTGTCCCCAAAGTGTCAGATAGTTGCAAATACAGCAGTTTATCTGTCAGTGGTTTGGGCACCTAGTATGGAAGCCTTGCTTCCCTGACCACTTGCACTGGGCAGATTATCTCTTCAAGAGCATCCACTGGAAAAGCTGCTGGGTAACTGTCATAGGACCAAAGCTATTTAGTGCCAGAACAGGTGTGGCGTGTACCCTGAGTCTTGCCAGAAGCACAAGATAGAGAAAACAAACACTCTGCCATCCACAAAGAACAAAGAATTTGTTAGATGACCAAATGAACAAATCTGTCAGGTTGTGCTTGGTATGCTATATAGCCTTTCAGCTCCTGAGACAGGCTGGCATTTATATATTCTGTAAGCCAGAATTATGAGAACTCCTGGAGATGTTTGTGACTGACCAACATAAGCAAATAGGAAAATTTATGGAATTCCAGGAATAACAATTTACAGAACCCATGCAGATGAATCTGCTGGTACAACACATGTTTACAGACTGACACAATAAATGTGTGGTCCTTTCCTTGACAGACAAATTGCTGTATAAAACTCCATGCTTATGCTTTGATAAATTCACATCTATATACAGATATAGATATGCACTAAGTATTATGAGCAGCAAAACAATAATCAAGATAGACAATAGATCCATCAAATGAATATCTTGTCTACATCTGCATATCCACTACTTCTAAAACTTACCTGGCATCTACCTGGTGTGTTTATCTGAATTGACTTAAAACGTGTTTCCCACAAATCTTCCCTTTACATGATGTTTTCTGGGTCTTTACATGCAACACGTTTGGTTAATTGTTTTTTCAACTTAAATAAGCTTCACAGGTTCAGTTTGTCTAACTAGAAGAGAACATTTGTACTTGGCTACAAGAGGAGCCTTTTATATTTTATTTGCCCAAAGCAGACATTATTCCCCCATTATACAAGGGGAAGTAAGGCAGATATTGAGACCCTTGAGCTTTTTAGCCTCTCAGTGCCCTACTGGATGCTCCCAAAAGAGGATGCTGAAGGACATACCTACAGCTTTTCCCTGCTTTGGACTTGTTCTTACAAGATAAGGGTGATTACCAACGAGGGTACACTCTGCTTTGGGAGCAACACTGATGTCCACTTATCCAGGGACTCAGGAAGCATCTTAAAAGACAACTCTGTACTCTAGAAACCAAAGAGAAGAAGCAAATACAGATCTGTCTTATCTAGAAACCATTCCTCCTCAGATTGCTCCTGAATTTGTCCATTGCTCTGTAATATCCTGGGTAAGGAGGGTACCCCAGAGCATGACTTTCCACATCCTCCAGATTAGTGTTTCTGCAGGACCTGAGAGACTGTGACCTTGGGTCACAAAAGATGCTGAGAAATGCTGGAAAACCCTGCTTGTGTTATGCAAACTAGTTACATAGTCCTTCACAAGGACAATTTTCTAAATTGATAGATTTCAAAATGATTCTGAATATGTTCAGGTGACCAGTGGCTGGGTGTGCCATTGTAAAGGATTAGCTCTTCACTACAAACTGTTTTACTGTTTTTTTACCCAGGAGCAAATGTAAAATCACTTTAACTACAAAATAATTAGGTGAGTCAATATAAACAACCACATAGTCTCTGACAAAGAGTAACCATGGTTCCAGTATAGTTATGCTTAAGCTAAAGATGCACATAATTAAAATGCAAATATAAGTGCACATAGCAAATAACGAATAACACAGTCTGTAATACAGATGTGGGGGACCCAAACCAGGTCTTAAGACTGTTAAAATGTAAAAAGTGCCTGCAATTCTGCTGTTGCAACCAAATTTAAAAGCTAATTTCAATGTTTGATACACAGCAACTGGCAGAAGAAAAATACCATAATAATATTATCTCCACATCTGAGTGGTGTCGTCATTCCAGAGAGCATCTGTGCTCACACTTCAGGTCAGACTGGAACAGACTGTCAATAATTCTAATTTTTTTAAAAAAAGTAATAAAAGCATTGAAAAACATTCTAGAAAGGACTTAAAAAGCAAAAGAAAAGGCCCTCTCATCTCTTCAGGAATCCATTCTCTATTGCAGAATCCAATACAGACACCTTTGCTTCCTAGAGTAACTAAATCATGGGCACCCTGAAGGTAATCCAACACAAACAGCCAAGGAAAACTGTGTAAATGCACCAAGGATGTTCCCCAGACAGAGCCAATGTGAAGCAATGACAACAATGCATCTGACAATCCATCTCTTCCCATAGAGGAAACTGGGTCATCCAACAAAAAGGAGTTGGAATTCACGGCCTCTAAAGTTTAAATAATTTTCTGGCAAAAGTTTCTTCTGCCTTAAAATAAAGCAAAATGAAATCATGATAATAAATCTACTTTGCCACCGCATCTCCTGTACAAAATTATCTTGTGGTAAGAATATTTTCCAAAGATGTGAGAGACACTCAAGGCTGTTACTTTTTGCCCTTTCAAATGTCTTCACCAAGTAGTGTGGCTGACCAGGTTTGGTTCACACCACCCTTACCATTTGTCAGGCAGATTTATGTCCCAATATGTTCTCAATTATTCCCCCCTTTCTTACTGTCCCTTGCAGTGTCAAATCAAGTCCTTAAACAGCTAATCTTAAAGGAGCAGATACTGTCCTTCCACCTTCCTTTACAGAGCAACTTACAGTCATTCTGCTTTGACATCCAACCTGCTCCATGACAACTCTGCAGGATAGAGGAGTGGCACAAAAGTCAGGCACCTTTCTGCAGGCTGAGACCTTGAGCATGGCTTGCAAACCCACAGGTCAGGAATGCAAGTCTCTCTCGAGGTCCATTAGCTGGCAGTTGTCTCACTCTCTCCCAAGATTGAGGCTGGCTTCAGGCTTGCCAGCACTCCACACAACAGTATAAAAAAATTGCTGCAACAGCTCTTCCTTCTTATCTAGCAGCATGTGTAGGGGAGGATAGGAGGGCATCCATTAATATTATATCCTTAAAGAAGTAATTGTGCACAATTAGGAAAACCCAATCCTGTTGACTAAGGCAAACCCTTGCAGGGCAGAGCCAAATGTTGCCTTAATTGGTTTTATCAGAGCTGTCTTTGGGTTCCTCCATCCTCCATCCTGGCACAGATCAATGTGAAAAGGACAGGTCAGTGCAGCTGACTCCATACAACCTTAAACCAACCCTGTCTCTAAGTAATTAGCAGAGAGATCAGAGCTACAACACGTTTACAAGTAAAGAGTAAATTATTATTGACCAAAAATAGAGCACTCGAGTGCTGTGTGGGCAGGAGGTAAGGTATAAAGAGCTGCAGCTGAAGGCAACTTTGTGATTTGTTACCTCAGCATCTCACGGTAAGTGCCACCCTCTTCTTTCATGCTCTGACCATGACGTCTCCACAGCTCCCCAGAAAGGTGGAACATGAAGGGGTGTTTTCTTCTCATTTCCCATCTCTAACATTCCAGATCATGCTTTACATGCAAAGCCAAGGTTGTACCACCCAAACCACTCCAATGTGATGCAGAAGCAAGAGAGTCAGAGCATGCCAGTCCTCGGAACTGCCTTCCACCAGCTTTGCTACCTCCAAGTCCTGTGAAAGGCACAGGAAGGCAGCACTAGCTCTGAAGGCAGTTGAAATTGACTGCAATTATATATTATACATATATATATATGTATGTGAAGTAGCTAATGTTTTTCCTGGACATTAGATTTGTTTCAAGCAGCTCACAGTAATGCGTGAAGGAACACAGGACTGGAATTTTGCTCTAGGTCAGGAGTTTTTAGGCACTGTGTGCAGTTCAGCTATTTGGAGAGGCTACACAGGGTGCAGGAATGTTTGACATGGCATATGCTCAGCACAATGCACTGGTTTTGATGCAACTCTCTCTGTTCTTTCTTTAACCATTCCACACAGGTTCTGAAACCAGATTTCCTCGTGGGCTCTCTGAAGGTAGGGGTTTAACAAATAACACGTACCTTTGCTAATTGATGCTGAGCAATAAGTAAAGCTCACCCAGACAATAGAAAGGGCATGTGCAAAGGACAGTAGAACCAGGATCACTGGAAAGGATATATGGTATTTTAATCAGCATGAGCAATAGTCACAGTTCTTGGCAGGAATAGTCCATATATTGGGAAAGAGAAGTTACAAATTCTCTAATGCATCAAGAGGGCATGATAGACAGAGACAGTAATGGTTTTTTGAGGTGTAACCTTGAATTCTAGGATTTATAGATTAATAAAATTCATCCTCTGCCATCCGCACAGCTGCTGGAAGCCTGAGGTTGTGTTTGGAGAGGAGGTTCAAAGTCATATTCAAGTGTTACTTTCCTCGGGGGTAAAGTCTAGAAATTATTTACTGGCTTTGGTTTATCACATAGGCACTGAAACCCAAACAAAGTTCAGAATGATCTTGTCTCCTGCCTGATAGGCAGATCTGTTCATGCTCAGTGTAACCTTTACAGACAACTTGTGTGCACCACTCCCTTCCAGGTTTTCTGGGGAAGGTTAGTGACTCAGTGACTTGGAGCGTGCAGCAGAGCACAGAAGGAACCTTCCACACATGTGCCTTCTATCCTAAAACCAAAGAGTGCTCATTGAAATTGGAGATGAAAGGGATGGAAGCACAGGTTACTCTGCTAGAGGATGCCACCTTCTCTGTTCAGGAATGTGTAGATCTCAGTCAAAGACTTTCAGTACTTTACCAGACTGTGCCCCTCGAGGAACTTTCTGATCTGCCTTTTCTGACGGCATTTTCTGATGTTCTGCTTCACTTTTTCATGGACACTGTGAAATCCTTCTCTCTTTTTTCCCTATTGCTTCTCTTGAGCCCCTCAGAAGCAAGATCACATAGGCACAGACTCTGGGCTCTGTATATGCAGAATACTTTCAAAGTAAGCGAAAGGTTCTGGATTTTGTGTTTTTGCAGTTCCTGGCTGTTTAAAGCTCTTATGTGAGGCAGTCCCTCAAAGTCCTGTGAGGATGCTGATCCCATAGCAGAGAGCTTTTGCTGAGAGAGATCAGCACTTCTACAAGAACATGTCCAGAAGTAGCATTACAAATGCCTTCTTACTCCTTTCATCATTTTCTTGCAGATAAAACCATTCTATTTTGGCTGTTTCAGTACTCTGATGCTTTGTATGCACACATATTAGTTTTTCAGTTCTGTCCCTTTCTCTTCTTTACTCTTCACAGTGCATCCAGACAGCACGTGAAGGAGCAGGAATTTAGAAGCTTATTATTTTTTTTTCTAGCCTGTATATTAGCCTGCCTGGGGAAGAACATTCTATTTATACTAGTTCCTGCCTACCTTATTTCTCCTTGTGATATTTCCAGATGCTCTTGAATTACACATTTCAACCATAGCAAGCAATAACATTTATTTGTTATGAAGAATTTTTACTAGATATTTCAAAAAATGCATAATAAAACTGAGCATAAATAAATTTTCTGAAATTTTTCTACTAGGCAAATCCTTAACAATGTCTGATACATATAAATTGTCTTATAATGATTCGCAACTTTCATAATATTAGTCTATATATGTCCACGTTATAATAAGTTCAAACTAAAATCGAGAATCTTTGAAATGTTATATCACATACTTAATTACCTAAATGCTATGTTATTTATCTAATACTGTGTTCTTAATTGTTATCTGTAATATACAGAATATTCCTCTATTGGCAAATATTACAGCATAACTGGAAAAGATGTTTTATATTTGGTTCACACAATGAACAAGTTTGGCTTTAGATAGGTGATGACTGACATTCACAGTTTGCTCCAGTGCTTGGTATAGACAGAAACTAGTAGAACTTCCCCTGCTTGGTATTAAAACATCAGAACCAGAGCATGTTAAACATACCTCCACCTGGAAATCACTTGTGAGAGCCACTCTACATAACTCACAGAGCTTAATTTTGTCTAAATTTTTAGATCTCCAAAGGCATAATCTCAGTGGCTTTGTGGTGTGGCTTTGAGCAGGATGTGGCTGTGCAGCTCTGTGAATAGCAGGTGAAGATAGAGCAGGACCAGCTTTTTAAGATTTCTAGCTTGATATTCTCTATGCCCTCACTTGAGCACATAGGCCTATTTAAGGGGGATGTCTTTAAAGACAATCTGCCTACAAAAGGAACTTTATTAGCAGTTCTTCAGTGAAAAATTAAAACTGAGGCAGAAGTTAAATGCCTGATCAGTCCTCCTCTTCCTATTGGTCATTGAGCATGACCACTGTCTGGATAAATGTAAATTACAAATGCACAGACTTTCTGCAACTTTCCTGCATTCCTCCAGAGCACCTGCAGACATGAGTTCCGATGCAGAGATGGCAATCTTTGGAGAAGCTGCTCCTTATCTGCGGAAGCCAGAGAAGGAGAGAATTGAAGCCCAGAATCGCCCATTTGATGCTAAGTCAGCATGTTTTGTAGTAGATGACAAGCAAATGTATGTGAAAGGTACCATACAGAGCAAAGAAGGTGACAAAGTCACCGTTAAAAAGTACGATGACACAGTAAGTGATACCATTGTTACTCCGGTGTGATCATCCAGATCAGGCAGTTCCCTGCTTTAGATTTCTCCTGTTGTTCCCTTCTTTTATTTTTGCTAGACTGTGACTGTAAAGGATGATGAAGTCTTTCCTATGAACCCTCCCAAATTTGACAAAATTGAGGACATGGCCATGATGACCCACCTCCATGAACCCGCCGTGCTGTACAACCTCAAAGAGCGTTACG
>JAOTQP010000792.1:2166097-2200540 GCA_026413545.1 Cichladusa arquata
GGGGCGGGCGGGGGGATGTCCCGCGGGGGGCCGGCGGTCCCGGGGGGCACACGGGGCCGTGGCGGTGCTGCTGTTGGGCCCCTCGGCACCGCTGTGCCGCTGCCCCGGGCAGGTGCCCCGGCACCCCGCGCTGAGGCTGCGGGGGGCTGTAAGAATCCGCTTGCCCGGCCTCGCTCCGGCAGGCAGAGCCTTCGGTGCTTGTCGCTGTAGCCATGGAGAGGCAGCGCTCAGGTGCTGCTCCGGGCGCTGGGTTCCACAGCCGCTGAGCAGCTCCGCGCTCCGGCTGCGCTGTGCAGCCCCTGCCAGGCGCCCTCGAGGGTCAGATGCTGGGCAAGTTCTGCTCCCTCCACTCTCCCTCACCCGCTCCCACTCTGCTCGATCCCCTTCACTGAACATGTCGTGGCTTTATGCTGTGGAAGAGGTAATTCAGTATAGAATCGTGGGATCACAGAATGGGTTGGGTTGGAAAGGACCTTAAAGATCATCCCATTACACCCACTCTGCCATGAGCAGGGACACCTTCCACTAGACCAGGTTGCTCCAAGTCCTGTCCAACGTGGCCTTGGATACTTCCAGAGTTGGAGAAGCCACAGGTTATCCTATGCCAGGGCCTCATCACCCTTGCAAAGGACAATTTCTTCCTAATGTCTAATGTAAATTTGCCCTTCTTCAGCTTGAAGCCATTCCTGCTTCACTCCATGCCCCTGTCCAAAGTCTCTCCCCAGGATCTGTAGGTACTGGAAGATTCTGTAAGTTCTCCCTGGAGCCTTCTCCTTCTGCCTGTCTGTTGCAGCAGTTCCCCAGCCAGCTGCAGACACCTTGCTGCCATACCTGTGGCATGGCTCAGCAGGGTTAAGGCTGGTTGTGCAGACCCAAAGGCCATGGACATTCTGTAAGGATGCTGAAAAGTTCTGTCAGCTTCAGTCATTTTCAGGGCCCTGACAGCTGGGATGACAGTTGGATTCCCACCTCGGGACTGCTTGTGCCTGAATGTGTTTGTTGCTTTCTGTCCATGCAAACGAGACACAATGTGGGGGTAAAAGACATGTGCATGAAGAATGCCTTCACGGTCTCTGCATATGAATTCTGAAACATCTCGTGCAATAAAGCAAGAACTTGCCACGACCCCATCAGTCCTCTCTTCTCTGGCCATGCCCTGTTGTCATTTGGACCTTACACTGAGGCTGTGGGCATGGCAGTGGTGTCCAGGAGCATCTCCCTGTGGTGACTGGGCTGAAGCCATTCTCAGCACATTCCTCTGGTCAGCCTCTGTTTGCCCTCCAGGTTCCTGAGGGGAATTGGCCAGCCTGCTTTGCTTATATGCAAGGCCAGCAATGCCCATTCCAAGTTTTCCATGCACACCTTCCAGGGAATCCAGAGAGGCAGGAAGCAGAGTCCTGAGCAAAACATGCCCAACAACTGCATGTAGAGCAATATTCTGTGAGCAAGAGATTCTATGCAAAAGGACATTTTGCCCACAGATCTGGCGCTGCCTTTTCATTTCTCTTGTCAAATTTTAAAAAATCTATGATGTTTCCATTGACTTCCTGTTTCTTATTATTTTTCCTGGAAAGACAGGAAAGTAGAAGCAAGAGTTGCCCAGGCAGCCCTACAAGAGTGAGGTCACGGACTTTCCTGTGCAACTGACACACTTGGGATTTCTTTTGTTAGTTTCAGAATGTGGGAGTCCTGTTGTTTGTCAGTTTGGCCACCTCCAAGATCATTTCTTGAGATACGTGAATGTTTGTGGTTTCACAAATTGCTAAATGTTTGCACATCGAGGAATTTAGGAATTGTTTGAGGAAAAATGTATCAGGAGATATGAAAGATTCTGCTCAGCAGAGGCAGTGGGGAATTGCTTCAAAATTGCATAACTTTGCTTTCCTGTCAGCTCCTTCTGAGAAACTCGTTTCCCTGCTGAAGTCTGAGCAAGTTCCACTGTGCTCAGATCAGTGCCCACAGTGCCACAGATGTGCCTTTCTGACCCTTGGCTTGTGTGCCACTGGCAGCTTTGAGGGACACCACTTGTCCACACAGCCTGGCCTCCCTTCTCTTGGGCAGACCTTCAGAAAGGAGGCAAGAAAAATGGCAATGAGTGTGTTCACTCTGGCATGTTTTCCTTTTCTCCAGAGATGGTACCTAATAAGGACTATGAGCTGGAGTTAAAAAATGCATCAAATGAGAGCTAATTAACCAGATCTGTGGGATCACAGGAACCTAGCACACATCAGAGGTGTGAGAAGGAAGCTCTGTGTGTGTCTGTCCCTCATGGGTCTGTTCAGGGAGCCTTTCCCTTCTCTATAGGTGGCTTGTCCCTCATGTGCAGGTAAGCAGCTTGCTCAGGGACCTGGTCTAACTGAAGGACACCACAACAGAAATACTCTCCTTCTCTGTTCTCTAATCCAATCCCTGCCCAGCCACGTAGACATTGGAGGTGATGTCAGGGAGGTGGTCACAGTGCATGTCCAGATGGGGCCATGGACATGAGTCTCCTTTCTGTACCAGCCAGCCCTTCCATGGGCTTTGGGTGGCCCTGGCCCTGCAGCTCTCGGTAAGGTTCAGTGCTCTATCCTCAGGTGAACTTGACCACACGTTGTTTTAAAGAGGAAGATGTTACTGTCTCCCTCTGCCCTGCCCTCATTTCCCTGTGCCCAGTTTACCCGAGGAACTACTTGTGTTCTCTCTGGAGCCTGAAGGAGAGTTGGCTGCATTTTCTGCCACAGCAGTGACTGAACATGCCTCATGGCATTGCCTGCCTCCTCAGCACACAGCCTTCCTTCTCTCAGCAAGGTCCCTCTGTGGCTGGGAGCTACCAGAAGGAGGTGCCCTTCTGAAGCCTCTGTGACTTGAAGCCTGCACTGTGTTTAGGCAGGAAGGCTGCATTTTCTCATTCACATTTACCAGCCCTGGGATCTCCTCTGAGAGCACTGGTTCAAAAATCCGTGCTGAGTTTTGGTCCTGAGCTGGAAGGGAAGTGTGAAGAACAGCAGAGAGGGGAAGCTCTCCCACCCTTGGGTGGTGGTTGAGCAGCCAGTCTGTGGTGTGCTGGTTCCTGAGGGATGAAGGTGGAGAAGTGACTCTTCCTGATGCTGTTATTGACTTGGGAAGAACCTGCTGCACCAACAGCACCTGAGTCTCCTCACAGGCAGCCAGGCTGTGGAGCTGCCAGCACTGGTCATCCAGACGCCTCCAGCTGGCTTCTCCAGGAGCTGAGAACCAGTCAGGATCTCCTGCCTCGTGTGCCCTCACACCACCTACCACTGTGTGGTAGCTCTTGGCTCTTGCAAAGAAAACAAGGCATGCATGGCTGGCAGGTGACCAGAACAGGCTGTCGTGGCAAATGCAGAGTTGGGCAGCTCTGAGAAAACCATGAAGGTGGCTTCCAGGGAACAAGGCCTGGTGCCAGATGGGTGTTGCTAGATAATTGTTGCCTTTGCTGCCTCTTGCATTCTTTTGCTAGCAGAAATGTGTTTTCAAATGTGTTTTCAATTCATTCATCACAGAAGATCAAGGAAAGGACCAAAAATGTGGTAAATGTGGGGCAAGAGAGACACAGAGAGGTAAAGAGATAAAGACATTTAGCATCCTTTCATTTACTGTTCCTGTGGCTACTGCAAGTAGTGGAGTGGAGGGTTAGAGGAAAACAGTGATGGCTGGAGGTTCCTGCTCAAGGCAGTGATGGAAGAAATGAGAGCTAGAGAAGGACTGGAGGAGCTCCTGGTAGGCACAAGCCAGAAATGATATGTTTCTGTGAGCTGTGGAGAGGATACTGCTGTCAGAAAGCAAAAGTGGTAGCATAAACCAAAAAACTATCAAAAGCAGAGAGCAAAGGGAGAAGGGGAGGGTATTGGCTTCGTGGTGGGGTTCCAGATGGATTCCCTGAGGCTGGGCTGGTTGGGAGCAGTTGAGGAGACTGCTGTGGTTTTAATCACAGGATCACTGGGTTGGAAAGGACCTTTGGAGATCAGCTAGTCTGGCTTGCCTGGCTGTGTCTGTCGGGTTTTCAGAGTGTGCGAGGGTGGACACCGCGACTGTTCTGGACAACGTATTCCCGTGTTTAACCACTCTCACAGCTTTGTGTTGTGTCCTTTAAAGGGATTTGTGTCCCCTTAAAGGGGTTTTCTGTGTTTTAATTTGTGCCCATTGCACCTTATCCTTTCACTGGGTACCACTGTGAAGAGTCTATATGAGTTTTTTACTGTCTCCTCCATAGATTTTTATTCACATTGGTAACATCCCTCTCAAGCATTCTTGTCTTGATGCTAAACAGTCCCAGTTCTTTCAGTGTTTCTTTGTATGACAGATGCTCCAGACCCTTAATCATCCTCGTGGCCCATTGCTGGACTCTCTCCAGTGTGTCCTTGTCTTCCTTATGTTAGAAAACCAAGTACAGTTTCTTACACTGCTGTAAATAGTAGGTTAATGGAGAAATGGTCCCCAAGCAGTATTTCCTGAGCATGAGAATCCATGGACACCAGAGGAATCCTGAAGACTGCTGTCAGATTAATTTGGTTTTGGTTTGGCTGGGCTTGGTCTATGAGCAAGCAGCACCCTTGTGCAAGCTGAAGGGCTTGGGGAAGGAGGATGATGTTGCTTGGTATCCATATCCTATTGAGTAGATACCATCAGCTTCAGCCCTCACCCTTCCTTTGGTGATTAATAGCTATGGCAGCTATGAGACCTGAAAGTCAGGGATTTTCTGACCCTTTCCTCCCTCTTTTGTGCTTTATATTTTTGCCTGACCTTTTGACCATTGAGTGGAGCCCTATAGGGCCCCTTGGTACCAGACTGTCACAGCCCCAGGTTAAGCAATTGGCCGTCCCAGCCTGGAGCAAGAGGGAATCTGTGCAGATGCAGGTGAGGAGGTGGTGTACACAGAGCCAGTGGAGTATGGTGTGTGATACACTGAGGGATTTCTCAACAGCTCCTGTTTGTTGTCCCGAGGCTGGCTGCCTCCTCACCCCAGCTGCATCAGGGTGCTTGGGATGATGACGTGTGTAGAAAGATTTCTACAGCTCCAGACGTAAGAGCAACCTGGCACAAGGCTCAGGTGCTCCAGTTTGTGACAACCTTTATGGTGCAGGGCAGCATAGATGTTGAGAAAGTGGGATAATGTGTATTCCAGGAGGTGCTTTGCAAGGGACCCTCTGGAGAAACCTCTGTTGCGTCTGCTTTTTCTAGACAAGTGATTTTTGGAGTGTTGGAGAGCTGTATCATTCAGTCACATTTGCAAGTGGTTTCTTTGAAAACCTATTTTTGGGTCTCGATTTTTGTATTTGTAGTTAACTAGAAATCACTTATATAAGCAGCAGCAGCAGCAGCAACATATGCAAATTTGCTGGAAATTGTCAGCACTTTTTATAGCTTCAGTCATCCCACAGATGTAAGTCTCTGTATGAAGCACAGCGTGTGCTTCCAGAATGGATGGAGGTGGCTCTGGAATCTGACTGAGCGGGCTGGACTGAGTAGCACTGTGAGCTGCCACTGATCTTATCTGCACTCTCCACAGCTTGATTTACCAGAACTGTGAGGCACTTAGGAAGGAAGGAATGGTGTGCATCTCCCTGGTGCAGGCTTCACCTGCAGCTGTCAGACAGATGGTTCATTGCTTCCAGGGCTGTGTAGTACTCAGCGAGTAACTCACCTCACCTAAACCAGCCTGGGGCAGGTGGAGATGTGCAAACAGCTGAGCCTGGAGCTTGTTGCACATCCATGTGCAGGAGGCTTGGCGTGGCATGGCACACACTGCTTCCTTCACAGTGCTTGGGGAGTCACAGAGAAAAAGGATGAAAAGAATACACAGAAATTAAAATGCCTTTTATTTATTTTGTAATAACACAGAATGTGTAGAGGATTTCTCTGCTGTCATGGGGGCTGTATGATGTGTGTGATATATATTAGAAGGGAGGATGTGCTAGCACCTGTTGCAGCAGAGCTTTTCCTGATGCACAAAGGAGAGTGAATTTGTGTGTGCACCTGGATGTCTGTGGATACCTGAGCCCTGAGCTGTTTGTACATGGTGTCCTTATCTCCTGCACACAGAAATGGTGCTTTGCTTTCTCAGAAGGTTCTTCCACATCCTTGGAGTTTGTTGTCTCACTCTCTCTCATTCCTCCACCTCCCCAGTCAAAAATCAGCTTAACATAAAATTCATGGAGAGCCACAAGAACTGAGGGAATGTGTGATGATCTCAGGTACTGATGTGACTGCTGCCACTACTTTTTTCTAAGGATATTCTGTGGAGCAAGTAATGCTCCAACCTGTAGTCTTGGGTGCTGGGGAAGGAATTTGGGTTTAATCTGGTGTGATAAAGCTGTGGGTGCTGAGCCCAAAGAGTGGATGGCATCACTGCCAGACTGGGACTAGTGTTCTGTCTCCTGCTTGTGACACCATCCTGAGTGTCCTGGCCATTCTGCTGCCCCTGGGAGGTGGTGCTGGGGCAGCAACCACAGCTAAAGTGGGGATGGCATTTCCCCACTGTAGAAGTTTAGTTTTCATTCTCTTGGTCCCTAATGAAGGCATAGGGAGAGATTTACATGGCTGTAGATGGAACCTGCTGTGGGTGTTGTCTCAGGGAAAAGTTGAGGTTTCCAAAGTTCAGTGCTCACAGGTGCTGAGGCTGATCTGCTCTGCATTATCCAACAGCAAACTGTTGTCCAGAGTGAGGTGTTCATGAGAAGAGTGACAATGAGAATCCTGTGGTATCGCATTGTGGTTTAGTTTCATGCTGTCTTTTTCTCTCCCTTTGTGTAACTGTATTTTTAGAGCTGAAACTTGTGATCATCTGACCACTGATATTTCTGGCAAATGTGAATGAAATCAAATATAAAAGGGTGAGGAAATAATGTTTTGCTGCCAGAAAATCACTTTTTAATCAAGGTTCTGAATGAATTTAAAGCCCCAGGAGAATGTGAAGGGGATGTGATGCTGCAGTTCACAATCCCTGTTATCCATCTAGTGAAAATTGTCTTGCAGTGTTGAAGTTACATGTAAAAACTGAATAGTACCATAAATAACCAAAATTTGTGAAGGGAAGGGTCTTACAGACAGTTGTGGCATTTTTTGTGAGCTCTTCTGTCCCCTACACAAGTTAGGGTGTTGCAGAAGTTGGGCTCTTTTTGTGCTGCTTCTGGAGCAGGTGAGAACAGTCACGCTCTTGGCCTAAAAAAAATGGCATAGGACAGATTTTTTGAAGTTTTTCCTTTATCCTTAGCTAAAAGATGAAAAAGTGCCATTGAAGGCTTAAACTGGAGTATCTCTTGTGGCCTGTGGATTACAAAAAGGGTCTAAAAGCCTCCCTGCAGATGTCTGCCTTCTAGACGTGCAAGATTAAATGAGTTGCTGTGCACCTGCAATTTAAGGGTGAATATAGAGCGACCATGAAAAATGTTGATCATTTAAAGACTCACTTGAAGATTACTTAGTTCCCTAAAGAATTTCCAGCTCCTTCTGCTCTGAATGGGGCACGTCTCCTGTAGGAAAATACAGGAGTGATATCTGCAGCAGTAAACATGAGCAACTCAAATCTCACTTTCCAGCTTGGGTGCAAAATGCACCTTTAGTGCCTTGAGTGTTGTGCCACAAGCACCGGTGCTGAATGTACCATGCAGCACTTTATACTGAATGTACTTTAAAAAGACACAGTAGAAATAATGGGAAGATGCCAGATACTTTTTTTCTCAAAACAAAGCTTTACTTTGGTGTGCAAAATGGAAAATTTGGTTCTGTAATCAAGACCAGAAAATTCTGGCAGCTTCGACAGGATTTGGTTTTTTCTACTTATTTCACTTTTACTTGTGGGATAATAAATGACTAAGTAGAATTAACTACCAGTCATTTAACTAACCAGATTAAACCTGTGTTTAATTCCTTATCTTCCATGGTTGCTTATGCCCATGAAGCACATTTTTAGCAGTAATGTGGCCCAGTGCTCATTATCAGAGTATGAAGTGTCTGAGTGTGTTCTCAGGACTTGTTTTTGTTATTTTGCTGACTATTGACACCAAGTGCTATCCCAAAGACAGAACATTGTCTGTTTTGGAGAAGCCCTACAATAACAGCAGCAGGTAGTATCTCTCTTTGAAAATATTTGGGCCTGTTGCAGTTGTTTTCATTGTGGCCACGTTACAGCTCAGGGCAGCAGGAGTTTCCCACTTTTCACGTGTCCATCCTGTTCCCCCCACTGAGAGCAAAGGGAGCCAGCCACTACTAACTTGTGTCTTGGAGTGTTTGACATGAGGCACTGATATTTCTGTCTCTGATTTCTGACACTCCCAGGGAGCACTCATTCTGGGCAGCCTGCTCAGCATCCAGCACTTCTGGACTGTGCCTTGCTCCCTGTGCAAGGCAGGCTGGCTGAAGCCTCCCAAAAGTGGAGCTGGGGTGCAGTGGCTACTCCCTGCAGGAACCAGGAACCTGCACAGCTCTGCCTTTGCAGACAGGGACAGGGGACCTGGGGAAACCTGAAAGCAGCATAATGGAATTGGTGGTCCCCATGCTGTGCTTTGCACACTGTCATCAGTTCATGTCACTTCAAAGTGTCATTTGCCATATTTAATTACCTGTCACTCTCCCTTTTATTGGTATGAGCCCTTGAGTATGCAGTATGAGTGTGAAACCAGGGCCAACAGTTTGCTCAGCCACTGTTTTCCAAGTTTGTGCTTCAACTAGTGTTTATCTTGAACAATTTAAGTATGCTTTAGCGTATTTGGAATTTTTTATGTCACACCACTGCGTAGAACATTACTTGTTGAGAGGAGCTGCTCTGCAAGGTTGGTATGTGTCAACAGCCAGGTTTGCCCTGTACCTGCAGAGCAGGTGAGCAGGCTGAGTCTCTGTAGCACAGGGTTAGGCATGGGAGAGCCCCTTGCATACCTGCCATAGCTGCAGAAGTGCACTTGTGATTGAGAGGGAGAGCAGGCTGTACATTTTCCTGGGACATAGACTCCCTGCCAGCACCCTCCCTCCTGTAGTGCCTTCTCTGTACCTGCTGTGGTGACTGCCCTGGGGAGCAATCCTTTTACAGGCATATGGAATAGCAGAGAAAGCTTTTTGCTTGTACTAGTAATCCAGTTTTCCACATCACGCTATCAAAATAGCTTTTGTACTAGCCTAGTACATCTGTGCTTTGCTTTTTTGCTGGCACATTCCAGAAAGGGGTGCCATGGGTTACTCAGGAGCTGCCACTCTGCATTTTGTAGAGCATATCTGGCAGCAGAACAGGCCAGCGTCTTTTAACATCCACTTTTGTCAGCATTTGTGAGCAGTCCCCTCAGTACTCAGTCATCAGCATGAGGCACTTTGGAGTTAATTTAGGCTGACTGACAGATGACTTTGGTCACTAATCTTTGAGCTCCTCAACAGGTGCAGACACAAAGGTTGAAAATCTTTCTTTTGACACTGTTTGAGACCTGTCTGGCATTTTTCCTACATTTGTGGTTGGTAAGAGTGGACTGTGCAGACTGTTCTTGAGCCACAGATATTCCCACTGTGATGCTGGCAGCAAAAGCACCGTGGTCTTCCAGTATTTGTTTGAGCACTGAGTTTGTTTACTGCACAGATCTCTCAGGGCTTTCCCAGCTCTGTGGCACTTGGAATGGCCTCTGCTGCTGCAGTCTCCAGGAACAAAATCTGTCCAACTTTAACTCCTTTGCAGGCTATCACTTCATGTGCCCACATCCATCAGTTCTTTGCCTCTCTTTGCACTGTGGAAAAATCCCTCAATAACAGGTAATTAGAAGTAATAAGTCTTGGGAAGACCTGGGGTTTTGTGTTGTACGATGGATCAGACCAAGGTCCATAAGAAAGGTGTGTGATATTCTACAGAGTGCTCTGATGAGCTATTCCATGATTTTCAGCAAAGAAGGGACACAGCAGATGTGAAAACTGCAGAGGATCTGCCCTGCCCAGCATTGCCAAAGCAAGGGCAAGCTGCATGGCTCTAGCCCATCACAGAGGGAGAAAGCAGGAGCTCCTCTGGGCTGGAAATGAAATCTGGAATAATCAGGCTGACCCATAAGTACTGAATTTTCATCTTTGAAATGCCCTGTCACTCTCAGCAGGTCCAGCAGTGGGTAAAAGGGAAAAAGGTGTGAGAGTGGGGAGGGATCAAAGGCACAAAATTAGAAGTCTCAAGCTGTTAATTTGATTTTCCCAAACTTGCCTCTGTGTTTTACTTGGAATCATGATAAAAACTTCCTTGAAATCTGCTAGCTTGGGGTTAAATGTCATTGTTTACTGCACCTGAAGTGTCCTTCCTGGCAGTTCAGTGCTGCTTGTAGCTCCTGTTCTCCCCCTCACAGCCCTTGTGACAGGGACAGGCCAAGCAGCTCTGAGACTGCTTGAGAAAAATGCAGCAGTGCAGTGGGGAGCATGGAAGGGGTTAACAACAAGCAGCTCTCTGAGCTGCTAAAAGACCAGCTTTTGTGGAAGTCTGAGGGAAGGAACAAGGATCTTTGAGCATGACATTGTTTGGGATGTGAAAAGTACAACAGGATTTCAGTTATTGCCTCCATATGTAATACTTTGCATTTACTCCTAGCGTGTTTTGTTTCCTGTGTTGTTGCCTGTTCTTTTAAGACTTATCAGAGCTCATGTAAACAATCATGTGTAACCTGAACGTATTTACAACACATTTCTCACTTTCCTGAATTGTCTGAGGAGTGACTGGCATCATCACTCCTCAGACACATAACCAGACCTTTGTGGCTGACCTTTGATTTGAGGAAGATTCTTTTTGTTTCTGCTCTTTGCCTTCTGGCTTGTCTATTTCTTATTTTGTATAGTATTTTTTATTCATTCCTTGTCTGCTTCTTTTCTTCTGGAAGTCTTCATAGAAAGGAGTTCATGCTTTCACAAGCATACCTGTGATGGTTGGTCTAACAGGAGATATCAGCACTCCCAAAAGTGCCACACACAGACACTCATGCCACCATGGCTACACGGCTATTGACTTTATTCTGCCATTCTGCTTAGTTCTACTGTGGTCACCTATAAGCACTTTCAGAATGTTCTTTTAAATTGGCTGCCTGGATCTGCTTTGTCTTCCTGTTCCTTTCTAATTCACTTATTTAGCCCTTTGTTCATGTTTCCAAAATGAAACCCTGGAGTTGCCGTGTGGTGAAACGCTCCTCCTTGAGCCATTGCCACAAAACCACAAAGCCAGACCTACAGTGACAAGCTGGTGCTGTACAGGAGTGGTTCCAATTGCTACAGAAGTGAAATTTGGTTGTAGAAGAGGCAGAGCTGGCAAGCTTTTGGTAGTGGGGTAGATGGAATAATTGGTACAGAGGAGTTTGGAGGAGAAAAATGGAGATGAGGAGTGACAGTTTGCAAGGGGTGACAGAGAATGAAGAATTAACAGAGTTTGGATTTGATACAGATATGGCAAAGTGCCATGTAGATATTGCACAGAAGAGGAATTGTATTTCCAAGGGTGAGCAAATGCTTAACTAAGAAAGGAACAGACAGAAACTGGTTTGATAGACGTAGTTTGTTTTGTAGTCCTGAAGAACTGTGTACAGAATTCAGTTTAAAAATGCTGCTGAGGGCTGTGTGTGCAGCACACAGCTGAGCAGTTCCAGCCCTGCCCATGTAATGAGCTGCCTGAGCAGCAGATTAGCTTCTACTGTGCCAGCTGCTGTATAATAGGACTAATTCATTACCCAAGGCCAAGTAATCACTCTCAATAGCAAGATTTAGAAGAGTGCCTATGACTTGTCTCACTGCGCTGCAGACTGCTGATGATCACAGTGATAACTGAGACCAGAAGAAGGCTGGGAATAACCTCAGTCTGTTATGGAATGAAGAGTAGAACTTCAGGTATTTCCAAAAAGAAATCATGTTTCAATCATCTTTAGGAAAATAATTTTGCAATGAACCTGAGTCAGTGAGCCCCTGTGCACAGTTCCTCTGAGCTGCACTGCCCCAGGTTTGGGGACTCCCTCACTCCAGCTCCCTCCAGCTCCCTCCTCTGCTCTTGACCAGCACCATTTACTAAGGCTGAAAATGAATCTTCAGTGAGGGACAAAGCTTTCCTCAGTGCTTGCCAGAAACATAATCATGAGCCAGAAACATAATTCATCTCTGGGATGGAACTGTGGCAAGTTCTGCTGTGCAACTTGCTGGCAGTGCTGGGGAGGAGAATTTGCTGTGCAAATCACTGTTCCCAGCACGTTGTGATCACTGTGGCCAGTGCTCTGTGCTGCCTGGCGTGCCCCCAGGCAGGATGCTGCCTGCTCAAGGAACAGGGCACCTCCAGCATGTCTCTGATACCCTCCTTGGGAATCTTGTCAATTTGGAGGTGGGACTGCCATATCTCCCTGCTGGAGTAGGGCAGGAGGTCTGCTGGCCACGTTGAAGACAGGGAACCCACAGATGGAGACCATCAGCTGCAAGTAGCACATCGAAGGGGAAAGGAGCTGGGAACTGCTGAGTGCTTCAACTCTGGCTGCATTTTTTACTCAGTTAGGTCAGAGAGCTTGATCACAGGGCTCCACCCAGCGATGCTCAGTGTGCTTTATATCACAGTCTTAGGAGCTTGCACACAGTGATTTTGGTGACACATGGAACAATGCTGGCAGCACTGAACAAAGCAGCTTTTTGCTGGGCACGATGTGAATCTCTGGAAATGCCTCTTTAGTGATTCTAGAATCAGAAGTACATGAACAGGAATGGCTGTAGTGCCTGTGTGAGTGCTCTGTGTATGTGTCCCTGATGTATGCAGTGATGTTAGAGCTGCAGGGCTGAACCCCCTCCTCCCTTCTGCTGCCTCCTGCAGCAGCGGCTCCAATGCCCTGGCTGGGGTCAGAGCTGTGCCCTGGCAGCCTGTGAAGAGCCACTCAGAAGCTACAGCCTGTTTCCAGCCTGGAGTCAGGCCCTGGAATGAACAAATCCCAACATTCACTTCTGTGGCAGGGAATTTGCTTTTGCTTTCAGTGCTGGAGGATCCAATATTTGCCTGTGGTTAGAGGAAAGCAAGCTTGAAAACCTTTTACTCCTCCTTCCCTAAGGCAGGGAAGTGTTCTGGAGAGGTTGATGAGAGTTGCACAGGCTTTCCCCTCCTTGTGCTGGGATGGGATGTTTGCTCCTCACCAGCAAGAAAGAGCCTCGTACAGTCTTCTGCTCTCTTCTTAGCTCTGAGGAGTCACACTTCAGCCACCCTGCACCTTCATCCTCTTGGGCACACCCACCTTTGGAAGAGTCAAAATCAATCTGAGCCATCAGTCCTCTACTTGAAAATAGCAATAGTTGTGGCTACAGAGTTTTGCACTGTGTGAGGGAGGTCTTGGGGCTGCTCCTTTCAGCATCTCTGGGTGGTACCTGCATGGGGTGCACACCTGTAACCCCCACAGAAATGCAGCATTAACATCATCAGACAGCTGCCATGAGGGGTTCTGCCTGCTGGGGATGGCACCAGTCTGGTTTTAGGTCATGGTTTGTCATTGACTCTCTGTTTGGGTGGCACGCAGCTCAAAGGGCAGACACCCACCAGCTTCTCATAGTTTGAAATGCAGTGCAGCTAAAATCCTTCAAAATCCTTTTCCCTTGTATTTACTAATTTTAATAAATAAGGTTACAGCTTGGCTTTTGGTAGCCTGTACATCTGTCTCATTCTGCTCTGTGGAGAGCAACAGTTGTCCCTCATTATCACATAATGTGCAACTACCTCAGAATATTCCTAAGGAGTACAATTGAATTGGTGTTCATCACAATATAGGACACAATTTTGTCTTCTCTTGTAAGCTTTTTCTTTTATTTATGATGTTGCCTTCCTTGACAACTTCCACGCTTTCTTCTCAAGCTGAGAAATTTACTTATAACTGAATGAAATATATACATTTGCAAATGTATAATGTCTTCATTGTTGTTCATTTTCCTCTCTCTCTGTGAGGCTGCAGCTCCAGCAGTAGTAAGGCAGTATCTGCAGCTGAAGGAGTTAAATATACCACCCCAGAAAAGAGCAGGCCAGATCTGAAAGCTATTCCTGTAACACTGATTTTGATCTCAGCCCTGTTTCCTGTCTAAAGACTTTTCTCTTTCAGTGGAGATCATGAAATGTTACATTTACTACTTTTGCTCAGAGCGTGCTGAGAAAATATCTTTCAACTCCAGAGGTTCCCTCTCTCAGGAGCCCAGCCTGAGGAACAGCAACCACAAGTTAAAGCATAGTTTCAGTTCTCTATATTGTTAAACCATATTATTCTGAAGAAAATAATACACTGAAGTGTGCTGCCATTGTGTAGCAGAATCTAGTTAGGCACTAGATTCAATACATTTAAGCATGCAAGACAACTACTAGAGTCAGGCCAAAACCAAGGTAACATCTCAGATTTCCCTCAAATAAAACAGGTTTTATTTTTCTTCACATGGTGAGATCCCACAGCTGTGCAAAATTCACCAAAAGAATTCCTTCTGCAATCCTACATTAACTTTTTCCCCTTAATCCAGTCAATTACAGGAACTTGGAATGAGCAGCACAGAGCTGCTGCAGCAGGAGCAGCACTGCAGTGCTGAGCCCTGTGAGGTGCCACAGAGGATGGGGGAGCAGACCCTGCTCCGTGGGGCTGCACAGGAGGGCAGTTGTGTACAGATGGCACAGGCACAGCCATCCTGCAGATGCCAGGCTGCTGGGAAGCCCTGACTGCTCCAATTCAGCAGCAGGCATAGAAATATTTAGGGTTGTGTGCAGGGTGTTTGGGCTGTGGCAGGTGAAGAGATGGCAATGCTGGAGACCTGAGCTGCTCTGGGCTTCCCTTAAACCCTCTTGTGCCTCCTTAGCCCCATCTGCACTCAGCAGAGGCCCTCTGGAAACTCCCTCCCTGCACTGCTCCAGCTCTCAGCACTGCTGTTTTCCTGGGGGAGCTTCTGAGTGGCGTGAACCCCCGAGGCCATGGAGCACCAAAACCTGCTCAGACACTGAGGGTGGGCAGAGGGCCAGACCCTGCTGTCAGCCACCTCAGTGCCTGCCCTGTTCCCCTGGGGCTGCAGCAGCCTGGTCTCCAGGAGTGCTGAATGTGTCCCTGCTGCTCTGGGTGGGGGCTGGAGCAGACTGAGCACACAGGTGGGAAGGTTTCACAGATGGCACCAGAGCCAGACCTCAGCCTGGTCACTGACACATGGGTGCCTACTGAAGCAGGTTATCTCCAGCTCCTGACAGAGCTGCCCAGCCCTTCTGTACAGATGATGCAGGAGGTGCTCATTTCTCCAGAGAGGATGAGTGTTGGTTTATGCCTGGCAGGAGCTGCCCAGAACTCACCAGTGGAAAACTGGGATGGGGTGAGTGAGGGCTTCTCCTGGCAGCCTCCATGCCTGGTGAGGGCTGTGTGTGTTTGGTGTCCACTGGCTCATTTGTAGTCTCCAGGAGAGGAGGATTAACCAAGCTCCTGTACCAGGTGAGCAGCTCAAGGGCAGAAACTGATATAGACGTGGCTGCAGTTTCTTCTCTGCATGGAGTCAAGCACCACATACTTTCTCAGGGAACTGCTGTGCTGTGGCCATCCTGCTGCCCCAGGGAGCCATCAGAAGTGCCAGCACAGGATGTTCAGGGGGATTGCAGTGTTCTCATAAGCTTCAGGGATTGTTTGTGCTGTAGTGTTCCAGCGTGGACAGGTGAGAAGCCTTGGGGCAGGAACTTCTCAGTCCTGCAGACAGACGGTGAAGAACAAGTTCATCCTTATTTCAAAAAGACAGAACATTCTGATTCCTTTACAGCCAACTGAGGAAGAGAAGCTCCTGAGGTCAGACTCTCCCAGTGCTTTTTCAGATATTCAGGCCGAAGGAGCAGGGTTATCTTTTTCTCCCTGGTGATCAGAGAGCTGTGAGCACCTGCTCAGCTGAGGTCTGCAGTCCTGACTGGAGGCGAGAGGATGGAGCAGCTCTGCCTGTGGACATGCTCAAACAGGCTGTATGGCAATTCCCACAAGAAACTGCACTGAGATGTAGTTTTCGTGTCTTGCCGAGCTGTTCTTCTCCTGCTAAGTCAGAGAGCAGGAGCCTGAGGGTGTTGTTATCAATCTGGAGTTTGAATTCAGCATCTGTTCTGCATCGTCCTGCTTCTTTCCTGGGCATGAGGCCAAGTTTTGGTGTCCAGGAGGTGGGACCTGCCTGCAAATGCAGGGCTGTGCTCAGCCTCCCCTTTTCCTCCTCCACAAACAAGGCTGCTGCAGCAGAGCTGGAAGGTGCAAATATGATTTTTACAGCCCAGAAAGCAGCTCTTGGGTTTGAATTACATTTTCCCAGAATTAATGTTTTTCTCTGCACCTTGCATCTGTCTGAGCCCAGCACCAATGTTCAGCAGCTGGGTGCAGCACCACAGGTGTCACAGAGAGGTTCCCCAGGACTTCGTTGGAAGTCTCAGAAGGGAAGTAGCACAAAATGTGAGGTGCCCTGAGCAGGACAAGCTCCTGACAGAAGGGACCCTGTAGGAGCTTGGTGCTTTGGGTAATATCAAGAGAGTGTTTCCATGACTCCTGGATTCAAAAACTGTGCTGCAATACTTGTTTTTTCCTGCTCTTCACAGGGTAGCAGCTTGTGATCTGGAAATTTATGACCATTTATTTTTATGTTACGTCTAGATTGATAATACAATTCTACCTTTTTCACAAAAGCATATGACTTAAAAACCTCATGGACTTAAAACCCCCATGGACTTAAAAACCCCATGGACTTAAAAATCCCCACTAAAGTAGTGGAATATAATGGACAAACTCAACAGAACTTTCTTGTTTTCCCTAGGTGTAAATTTTTTTTTTTTTTTTGCAGTCCCAGGCTTCAAAATATCTCAGCTGCAAATACTATCATAATTCACATGCCAAAGCTTGCAGAGGTTCATGTGGAGAGGGTTTGTAGGGGAGGAATGATTTCTTTATGCCTGTTTGATGTGATGATGGGCAGGTAGTGCAGGGTGGCCAGACAGCACCTTTGCTGTGACAGTATTATTAAAGGTTTCATTGTGAAAGCCATCAGAAAGACTGTATCAGCCCCACCCCAATTCTTTCCTAAGTAGCATTTTCTTACTAGATCATGAGATTATTTCTATTAGAGTTTAATTCCTTTCTAATACATGATGTCATACTTTAAACAATATTTCTATTTTCGTATCAAATGTGTCCATTCCAAGCCATGTCCCAGTGGAATGTCAGCATGGTGTAATCTTTAGAAACAGCTGCTGAGGATACATATGTGTACCACATACTCCAGTCGAAGGCTCACTCTTTTTCCTCAGAAAGGCTGAATAATACCTACTTCATTTCTTATAAATAGTTATTTGATATTTTCTTAAAGAAGTTCAGCCTTTACTGTGGCTTCAATACCACCTCCATCCTGAACCTTCCCTTCTGCAAGTTAAATTCATTTTTCTCTCTCCTGTGAGGGATGAGAAAATAAACCACTCTTTTTATTTTCAGCAGGTTGATGGCATATCCAAGACACTCCTCTTTCACTTATTATTCCAACCCTGTATTAAACTGCTTTTTCTTTTTCCATTCAGGTAATTTTTTTCTAGATTTCTGGTTTTTACTCTCTTTTGTACTAGATTTTTCATAGATTCTCAGTGAAGATTAGCAAATGCTCTGAGATTTATGAGCCTGTTCTTCAAAAGTCTATCAATCTCAGGGTTCTCTAACTTATTCTTTCACTGCTGCAGGCTAAAATCTTTGTTGTTGATATTAACTGTGACAGCCACTTGGTGATGGATGACTTTATTAATAAATGACATTTTGTTGAATATCCTGAACAGTCACGGGTAACTCTCTTCTGCTGAGCTTCTTTTACTTGGTCTTCCTCTTAATATACATTTATGAAGTATTTCCTGTTACTGTTAATGCTTTTCTGCTGATTTTATCTACTTCTGCGCCTACACTTCTGTACTTGTCATAGGAATAACTGGCAGCTTTTTTTAAATTTAAAAGCAGTCTAAAAGGTTCATTCTCTTACATGCCTAGTACCAAGCACAAAGGCTTCCCAGTCCCAATGACTTCTGATGTTTCCATATTACAATTATTCAAATTCACTGATACAGTAACAGGTAATTAAACACTGTAATGGACATAGGAGGAAGGCAGATATTTAAATGCCCAATTCCATAAACAAGATTAACTTGCTAGGTGTAGAGCAATCAAACTAATACATTTTCTTTATCTGCTTTGAGAGTGTGGTTTGATGAATCTGGAGTATGCAGCAGGTCACAGTGTCTGGACCATGTTGGAAATGCATCCTCTTGGCAGGATAGTCCCAGGGATTGAGGTGCCAGGCAGTTTTAAAATAACCAGCTTATTCATCATCTTCTTTAAACCAGCATTAGTGGGATAGGAGACTGATGGGAAAAGAGAGGGGGTGGAGGTGACCCAGTGACATTCTTGGTGTTCTTCTGAGGATGCTCAGTTACTGCACAGGGCAAATTAAAATTCATCAGTAACTATTTCCAGGGCTTTCCCCCCTGCTGGCTTTTTTTTGGGGCTGTTTTCTCCAACTTGAACTTCTTCCAAGCTGAATAATGAATCGGTATTTCCTGGGTGTTTCTGCCTGCTCCATTTTTTCTGCACATGTCTGACCCATCTGCAGTTGGTCACCTCCCACCAGCAGGTCTCCTGCTCAGCTGCTTCTGCTGTCTCCCTGCACTTTCCTTGAGGTCTGTCTTTGCTATCCCTCATCTCTGCAGTCCTCCCCACCACCGGCAGTGTGCTGCCTTAAATGTTATTCCTGCATATGGACCAGGACTGAATGAATTTCATTGCACAAATGCAGTGGCCTGGATATTCTTCTTCTCAGGTGAAATGTTTGTATGGTGGAGTTTCATTGGAAAGAACTAAACCAGAGAGATGAGATCTGAGCTCCCTTCAGCGTGTGGAGGGCCAGGAGCAGCACTGTGAGGACAAGAAGCAGTTTTTTTTACCTCAGAGGTAGGCCACTAATTAGAAGGTAAATGTGAGCAAGCCCTTTAATTTCAGCCAGAGACAAGAGGCATTCACTTCTCCAAGGACTGCCTGGTCTGGTGAAATGGCTGCTCACATTACAGTCCTGGGAAGGCTGCGTGGGAGAAACACATGGGTGTCCTCTCTTTTTGTCCTCCTCCAAATCAGAAGGGGCAGAAGAAGGAGCAGAGCCACAGTGTGGGAATGCTGCAGAGAGCTCCTGGTGCTGATGGATGGGAGGATGAGGACCAGCTCTGTCCTTTCCAGGAGCACGGGGAAGAGGGAACCAGTCGGCTCCTGCAGAGCACTGGAGACCCTCTGCTGCTCTGCCCACCAGGGCTTCTTCAGGGTGCTGCATTACCTGGATGTCACACACTGGCTGGCCTTGATCTCAGCCCAGCAAACAGCTCTGACCTGGCTGCCCAGACCTTGCTGTGGGAGAGGACTGAGGCAGCCAGGCACAGATACTTGTTCATGCCTGAGCGACCTCCGGAGTTGCTGGGCCCGGTGGAGAAGGAGGATTTTCCTGAGCGACATCTCAGGATACAAAGGCAGCCCCACACTGGCATACTTAGAGAAGGGGGCCCTGGAAAAACGCTGCAGATGCAATATTTGGTGTCAGTGGGGCTCTCCCTGCCTGCTGAACCTGGCAGGAGTCTGTCCCAGCTGCGAGGGGCACCAGGCATTCTGCACTGCCCCCAGAGTCCCTTGTCCTTCCTGTGCCACCCTGTCCTGCCAGGCATGGGCACATGGCCCTGCTCTCAGGGCAGCAGTGGCTGCCTGTCCATCTGCCTGTTTGTGTGCCTGGCTGCTTGTCTGTCTGTCTGTCTGTCTGGCCACTGCAGCAGGCAGGGTGAGCTATGGCTCTGTGCAGGGGCTCCTGCAGCCTCATTCAGGCGTGCCAAGTGCTCAGGATGGCCTTCCCCCCATGCCTTATTTTGTTGTTTGTTTGCTCGTTTATTAAGATTTGTAGCAGCAGCAAAAATAAAGAACTAGAGGTGGTGTGTCAGTGTGAGTGCATTGTGCTGTGGGGTTACAGGCACAACAGCCACATTCCCCACGCCTGAGAGAGATTACAAGGGAGGGCGCAGGAATGTGCATCTGGCAGCACTTTGTATCTTGGCCATTTCACTGCTTTCTCTGCATCCCAGCTTCCCAAAGTTTTGGTCATGGAGGGCCATTTAATCCAGGGAACAAACTTCCTCTGCAGGGAAACACCACTGAAGAAAAATTGAGGATGTTTGTAAAGGAATGGTTGCTGCTTGAAAAAGTAGCAAGGCGCGTTATGTGGGGATCTGCCCAGCCACAGCAACAGGAGGACGCAAATTTAATTTTAAAGTACAGGGAAGTGTTGTTATAATATGCCAAAAGATTGCTTAAGGCCTGGGGCCAGGAACAGAATTTGAGCTATTACAATTTTTTTTAATTTCATGGGTTTTGAGATAGTACTTATAATAAATTTACCAGAAATGCAAATCATTAAACATAAGGTTCTCAGGCACCTTGCCCAGCATTCTTCCTAAAAGAGAGAAGATTAGTTAAAGTCTTTTTAAAAGGAGTTACAGATAAATAAATTAGTGCCCTATCTCTGAAAGTGTCAAAGGGCAGGCTGGACAGGGCTTGGAGCAGTCTGGTGTGGTGGAAGGTGTCCCTGCCCTTGGGAGTGAGTTGGAATGGGATGAGCTTTAATGTCCCTTTCAACCTGAAGCATTCTGTGATTCTATGATAAATACAGACATCTAACTGGGAGTATTCTCTGGATGCTCTCAGAATGTCCTTTTATTAACTTCTCGTGAGAATGAGAATACACTAGCTCTCGAGATCTGATGAGATCTACAAAAACGTATCTAGATGCTTTTAGTTGCTTTTCTAACTTATAGATACGTTACTTGCTCCAAAGTGTTTCTGTAAATACACGTTTTTGACAGATGACTGCAGCAAGGTTTGAGGTTGCTGTGCCTTAGCTCTGCTATGCATGCTTGTGTGTGCATGTGGGAGGGAGTCTCTGTATTTTAAGGGAAAATTCCTTCCTTCCTGAAAGGACACTAATTATTAGCTGTTATCAAGTGATTTTATTGTGTCTGGGAAACTGCAGAGCCTAGCAGTAGAATGGGGCTTGTTAAAACCCTAGTGATGTATGAGAAATGAAGCACATGAAGTCATGCCCTGGCAGAGATGGGAGAGAGGATGCTGGAATTGCATTGTTTGGAATTGCATCCAACTGCTGGAATTGCAGAGGATGCTGCAGGAAGATAACAGTACAGGTAGAGAGCACTCAGCCAGGCTGAGCTTCCACAGGGTGGAGGCCCCACATTAAAACATTTGGCATTATTCCCAGATATTCCATTCCTCCAAACCCAGCTGCACTCACAGGCACAAGAATTCCAGAAGGCAGCTATGCTGCCCAGCTCTTTGTTTGCCCTCAAGCCTGCTGAGGGTGACTTTTCTACCCCCCTTTTTCATGCCACAACCCAGGGAGAGGGGTCAGGCAGCGAATTTAAATCTGTGGGAAGTTTCTTTTTTTAACTGCTTCCAGTCACCCTTCCAGGGCAGAGCACCTGGAGCAAACAGCATGCCCCAGCTCCCTGGCTGCCTCTCAGACCTCTGACCATCGAGCTGCTGTGCCACACTCTGCAGTCTCTCAGGGAGGGATTTGTCCCCACAGCAGGTCATTCCAAACTGGAGACAAGCAGTAATGCTGCAGCTGGCTTGATCTGGGCTTGTGACTCTCTGTGCTTCTGGGGGTGACTCTGACAGTACAAGGTTTGCTCAACAATGGCTCTGTTGTCCCTGGATGCCCAGAACAACACAGCCCTTCAGAGTACTTGGCCCTGGTGCTCTGCCTCGTACCAGATGCTGGTGTCAGAGACAGAGTGGCACATCCCTCCTGAGAAGGGTGAGGCTTGTATAAAAACTTCCCTGCTCCAGGTTTCTCACAGCAGTCTCAGGCATACAATTTTGGGAAGAAATACCTTAATAATTGAGCGGTACAGTGCTAGAAACAGCCCTGAGGAGAGACCTTGAACAAAGGAATCCCTGGGCTTTTACAGCCTTACAATCCACATACCCACTGCAGTGGTTATTTTGGGTCCAGCGTCTCTTGCTGTTCTCTGGCCCCTGCAGAGTCTCAGGGTGACTGAACATGCCCTGCTCAGCTCTGCAGGGCACTGAGCCCTTGGTCAGGTGAAAGTCAGTGTCCATTCCCAGCTGCTTGCCAGGGGCTCCGGCCATTCCCCCACTCCTGGCACAACCTGCAGGTCCCCCCTCAGCTCCCCCTGGAGCACTGGGGGTTCCACAACAAAGGAACTCAGCTCCTGCCTGCTCCTGGGCTGCCCTGCCACAGGACACATCCAGCCCAGGGTTCTTGGAGGGCTGGCATTTGCCTCATCCCCAGTCTTTCACCTTCTTCTGCCTGTTCCTACCCTACCAAGCCATGGTGTGATAACTCCTGCTTGGGGAAGCCTTAGTATCCAGGAGAGCCAGCTCATGACAGCCTATGGCAGAGCTCTGGGTCTCCATTCCCATCGAGAGGATGGGGCTGTGACTCAAGTAGTTCATGTCAAACTCTGTCACATCAGAGTGGGCTGTGTTTACACAGCAGCATGCAGAGCTTTTGCATAGAAACATGAAATTGTGCTCATGGCAGTTCTAGATCTCTTGAGAAGTCAGCTTTGTCCCAGCTGGCTACATACTGTTAGGGAGACAGCATGGCTTCATTTTCTGATGACAGAAAAGTAGCAGAGCAGGGCAGTGCCTGGCTGTCCTGGCAGATGAAGCATGCCTAGACCTCCAGAGCCTACACCCACTCTGCTAGTTAGCAAATGAGGTTCCAAATGCTAACTGAACAGCAAGAAACATTGGTGCTGAGAGGAAAACAGAGGAATGGGAGAGTGCTAACTTCTGTATTTCTTTTGAGGAAGAAGGAAAAAGACTACAGCTAATTCAGAATAGCTCCTTGGCTCCTACAGGGAAACTGGCTGCTGGGAGGGTTTACTCCATGTTTCAGGAAGGCAGTTGGTCACAGGTGTGCTTGGGAATGGGTAAGAGATACCAGCCCAGTCCTTCCTGGCATTCTTTCACTGGACTTTTAACTTCTGGATGGAAGTTCATATGCTGACTTCCCACAGGGGTGTTCAAGGCCACGTGTTGATGCCAAGATCTCCCCCTTTTCTCTTCAGCATCTGTTTCTTAGACAGGACAGACTGCAGTCATCAGTCAAGGCATGGACAAACAAATGTCATCACCAGCTGCCTATTTAACTGGTTCCTTGAATCCTCTTACCCTTCCCTGGTTTCATCCCTTTCCCCGTCTTGGTTTCTTCCTCTAACCATCTACCCCTAATCATCCTTTGTCTTGTATAATACCTCTTTCCCTGCATCCCTCTCTCAGCCCATGGTCTGGAGAACCTTTCCCATGACTCACTGTGAAGGTTTTCACCCCAGACCAAGGCCCTGATGGCTCTCACCACAAGGGTGACTGCAGAGTGCTGTGTTTGTGGGATTAGGTTATCTCATCTCCTATTGTTGTCCCTCTGTGTTCTGTTCCCGTTCCTCTCTGCTCTGCTGTGTGTGGAGTTGGGCCCTTCACAGAATCACAGATTCCCTAAGGATGGAAAAGCCCTCTGAGATCATCAAGTCCAGCCATTAACCCGGCTCTGCCAAGTCCAGCACTGAACATGTCCCTAAACACCACATCTGCACATTGTCTGAGCACTCCCAGTGATTCTACGGCTTGCCTTGGCAGCCTCTCCTAATGCCTGGCCACCCTTTTGATGAAGAAATTTTTCCTAGTATCACAGCAGTCTGTCTACATGACTGCTCATTGTCCTTCCAAGGCTGTGCTGTAAAAGCTGCATCCAGCAGTGTGAGCTCCTTGTGGCTGCCTGATATGACCACCCACAGCTTTTTTCCTGTCCAGTGTCAGTCTGGCCATCACCTGTCTGTCCATGCATGGCTCAGCTGGGTACAGGAGAGGGGCTGCTCAAAGGGAGTTGGACAGATTTTTCCATTAAGTGACTTGTCTGTTATCATAGAAGGGAAAAACAACTGTATGTTTTCCTGGGGGTGATTCCTGAGCCTTCCTGTGAGTGCATTATGGTCACTGTGTTCTAGATGGGCTTTCTCAGAACAGACACTACTCCCATCTGGCTGTCCATGGTCCTTGGCACCTGGTGTGAGAGTGGTACTTCATTTCCCCCTTCTCTTTCTCTTTCATTGCCTGGTCTCTGCACCCTTGACATGAAGTGCTGAATGCTGTCACTCCCTGAGAGCACACAGAGAAAGGAGCACAGAAAAGGCAGCAGAGCTCAGGCAGAGCAAGAGGCGGGAAGGCTGACAGCTGGGCTGTCCTTTGCAGACTGCTCTCACCCTCCTGCTCACTTGCCACTCACCAAATCCCTGCTGTCAAAGGCTTTTTATTGTCTTTTTGCTAACTACCCTTCAAATCAGGGCCCCATTACCAACGCTCTTTCTCCACACTGAATCTCAGCCCTGCCATCTTTCTTATGCTTCCTACTTCTTACACCTGCCTAGCTTCCCTCCTCAGCCCAAACCCACCGATTGCTGCTGCCAAGCATTCCCTGAGCTGCTGCTTTGCCAGGGAGTGAGCATCGTCTGTGGTAGGATGTGGACCAGACCTGGTGCCAGGAGTCCCACGTCACCCACCACAGGGGCAGGCTCAGCTGCAGCTCAGTGCTGTGGCTTCTCCCAGTCTGGCACATGGCTCTGTGCACCAGGCACATGTTGGGAAGGAAGGGAGAGGGCTGAGCTGCACTGGGTTACACAGATTTTTCACTTCTGGTTTGACAGCCTCTATTTTGAAGGGGTCAGGATGGGATTCACAGGTCAGAGCATTTCTCTTCCCACACATTTTGGTCTCTCACAGCAGTGAGGCAGAAAACACAGCCCAGTCTGTCTCCCTGGGTCATGTACCCTTCAGAAACAGCTTGTTTTCCCCTCATTTATGGTACTGATGGGGAAAAATATACTAGTCCCAGAAGGCTTATTCTCTGCTAACACAGTTCTTTTCATGTACATTACATTAAAGCAAAGTCCTGGGCACATGCCTGTGCCGCAGCCTGGGACCTGGGTGGGTGAGAAGGGAGGCTTTTGGCAGCTGTGGATCTGGCTGGAGACCAGGCAGAGCTGGGTGGAAAGCATGCACACTGTGTTCCAGAGCCAGTGAGACAGAGAGGAGTGCAGAGATAGGGGAGAGCTGGCCACCCGTTCCTCCTGGCCACAGCCACCGTCAGCTGGTGGGAAGGTGGCAGAGATGGCATCCAAGGAAACAGCAGCTGCATGGAGATGCAGGAGTTATTTAGGAAGGAGTGAAGCAGAGTGGCATGGCACAGAGGAAACTTATTAGCACAAGGAGATTTTTGAAACTGGGAAAAATAAGAGCTGCCCAGCTAAACTGAAATGTGGGTTTATGTGCTGGGCATAGTTCAGCCCACAGCCTCAAGCTCAGCACTCTGAGAGGCTCTAACTGAGCACAGGAAGGGGACTGTCCTCTGGGGACGAGGGCTGGTGGCACAGGAGGCTGGGGCCATGGCCAGTGCCAGAGAGAGGAATGGCACAGCAGGGCTGCAGGGCAGTGGCACGGGCAGGGCCACCCAGGGAGGGTGACTTGTCCCCAGCAGAATGTGCCATCCTATTCAGCCTGAGGGGAGCTGTGCTGGTTGCCAGGACAACCAGGACAGATCATATGACCCGTTCCACTTTCTATATATAAATCTGTTTCACACAGTGTATGTGACTCCATGGAAACCAAATGTTGAGCAAGAAAGATTGCATAAAAATGAACAAAATACAGAATGACTCAAAGTACGAGGCAGAGAGAGGCTGTGGGCAGGCAGAGAGGTTTTTGGGTGCCCCAGGCCTTCTCCTGAGCCGGGTCACAGGCTGATATAGGCAACAGCTGAAGCCCAACACAGACCCCACTTCTTTAACTGCACCATAAAGCTCCTTCCTGTACCTAAAGGGGCTCCAGGACACCTAGAGAGGGACTTTGGACAAGGGCCTGGAGTGACAGAGAACAGGTTTTGGTAAGCTTTTAGGAAGAAATTCTTCACTCTCAGGGTGGGCAGGCCCTGGCACAGGGTGCCCAGAGCAGGTGTGGCTGTCCCTGGATCCCTGGCAGTGTCCAAGGCCAGGCTGGATGGGGTTTGGAGCAGCCTGGACTGGTGGAAGGTGTCCCTGCCCCTTGGCAGGGGGGTGGAATGAGATGAACTTTGAGGTTCTTTCCATCTCTAACCATTTTATGATTCTGTGGTTCTGCCTTTTCTGCTCCATACCCTAGGACTGACACGCACCTTTTCCAAGCTCAGTGGTCACACCAACTGCAGTTAGACAGAAAGATAAGCTCAGTGCTGTCAGTGCAGAACAAACCATTCCCCACAGGACAGAGGCTGTTCTGGGGCAGATTCATGCTGTGTCCTTGCATTGCTCCGTGCAGGGAGGTTCCCCTCTATAGTTTTCCCATCTTTCTGTCACCAGTGATCCTCCAGCACTGCAGGGCAGCTGCTTGTTTGGGCACTGTGGCCTTTCCTTGTGCTGCTGTCTGCGAGTGTGACTGCACAGGTGGCAGCAGCAGGTTAGATCAGGTTGCTCGAGGCCTGAATTTGTGGGTTTGGGATTGTTTTGCTTTCCTTTCCCTGGGGTTGTGTGTTGGGAATTGCCCCTGGTCTGAGCTCTGCTGTGCAAGCCCACACATCTTCAGGGAGCTCAGGCTTGTCAACACACAGATGTTTCCTCCCCAGGATCCCTCTTTGAAGGAGAATGGGGATTTCCTGCAGTTTGAAAATGGGAAGTCATTTTCCTCTATTGAGCAAGGCAGAACTTGCCTCAGGGTCAAGTCATCATGGATTGAACTGATGTGTGTTACTCCCTGTTGCCTCACTTTGCTGTATAAAACCCTCTTTGGCTTTTTTTCCACCACTGGGAGGGAATCACGATGCCAAGGGCTCTTCCAAAGGAACTGAATCAGTTGGGCTGCTGCTAACTTGATCAAGAAGACCAAGAAAGAAAAGAAAAAGCAAACAGTCAGAAAGTCAGAAGAGGTGGAGTGGGAGAGGCATTTACCACCTTCCTGCTGTCTGTGCTGCCCTGTTCTGAGCTGGCCCAGCCAGACAGAAAATGTCAGGGCTCCCACAGCCAGGCCCTGGCTGCTGCTCTTCTTCACATGGAGCATCCAGGATGTCTGACCCAGTTGTCCTTCTCTTCAGACATGCTTCTAGACCATCAGTGTATGGCAGCACAGGGATGAAACAGCATCCCTGGTCAGGGTTGTGCTGTGGGGTGGCTCTCTGGCCCACACAGGTTGTCCTCTTCTTGACATCCCTGGCCCAGTGCCCATGGATGCAGGGGAAGAAGCACAGAGAATGGTCAGACTTGCTCTGACCTAAACAGCAAATCCCTCTGCCTCTTGTCAGTGCTGCTGTCCTGGATTAGAGGAGTTAACCCCGTAGATTTGTTCTTAGTCCACATGCTTGCCTTTGCCATCTCTCTATCGTGTGGTTTGGTGCTGAAGAGCTCCAGTGCCCTGTCTGCATTTCCTGCTCATTTCTGTTTCCTCTCTGCTGTGCATTTATCAGGAGAATTCCATCTCTGTGTTTCTGCAGGCAACAGACAAAAAACACTGCTTGTCATGTGGAACAAGACCTGTTGGATGGCTTGCACGTTCCCCTGCTACGTGGAATTCTGATCCTAGGAAATCTCATGGAAGAGAAGTGCTTGTCCTGTTGGATTTTAATGTTTTGTGAAACACTTTGATCCCTTTTCCAGGCATCAAATGCAGATGGAGGAGGATTTCACTGGGGTCACACATTTGCTGCTCACATTGTTCAGGTTTCCTGTTTCCTCGACAAGTGTTGCAGACATCCTTTCCGGGTCCAGATTTGCCTGTCCACCGCCATGGTGACAGCAGCTGGTGACACTTCCAGCAGTGTCAGTCAGGGGAGTGGCCTGAACATTTCTGAGCTCAAAGGCTGTGTAGGAGTTGGAAGGGTTCGAAAGCGGAAGGGACTGCAAGCCCACCCAGCCTGAGCTGGGGCAGGGGTGTCAGGGTCCTGCTTTTTCTTTTTATTGGAGTAGAGCAGAACTTCTAGAAAGAGGCCCTCAATCTTGATGGAGGAACCACAAGGAGTGCACAGCTCCCTGGTAAGCTTTGATACTTATCCTCATGGTTGGCAGATTCTTTTCAAGCTGAGCTTTTCTTCATCCTCTAGTCCCTGCCTGTCGCTCTCTCTCAGCTGGTCTGCAATGCTCTCTGCTGATAGGGAGCCTCCTCTCCATGCAGACGTCCTCTGTTGTGATTTACTGTTCTCAGAAATTATTCTGGCAATAATTCTCCTAAAATAGGAACAAGAAATCAAAGAAACAGTCCAGTCTTGCTGATCTGTCTAAGGAAGAGGTGCATCTACACATGGGTGCCTCTAAGCACTTTCTTTGTTGCATGTGGCTGGGAACAGGTGTGCCCTGGTGGGAGCTGGGTTTGGGAGAGCTCTGAAGCCTGTCTGTGGGTGCTGTGCCAGATGTGGAACTGTGCCAGATGTGGAGCTGGCCTCTTGGAACACTATATGCCAGTCACCTCTGCTCCCTGTGCAGTGCCATGGCCCTGTCCTTGCTGTGTCCCAGCAGCAGGACTGCCTGTTATCCTGTGGCACAGTAACCAAAACTTCTCCCACATAGGTGTGCAAACATGGTCCCAGTTTAGCTGTGCTGGTGCAAGGAGAAGGGACTGCAGATGGCCTGGCTGGGACAGGGTTGTGTCTGCCGAGGAAAACAGAGCAAGAAAATGTCTCCTTTTCCTCAGATCTCCTGTTTTGGCAGAAAAGGGATGATGTGCTACCCACGATGGCCTCTCTGGCACTCTCATTTCTGAAAGGATGGCTGGCTGGGTGTGCCTAAACTATGAGATACTAAATCTGTGGTGCATTATAATGCCCAGGCTCATGTGCATCTATCCCAGATCTCATCATCCCACACTATCTATGCCAGAGCATCCTGGGCTCCTAAATGATGAGAATGATACTTGTACTGATATGGCAAGGGGGAATGGCTTTAAACTGAGAGAGAGTCTGTTGAGATTAAGACATTAGGAAGAAATTCTTTACTGTGGGGCTGGTGAGGCCCTGGCACAGGGTGCCCAGAGAAGCTGTGGCTGCCCCTGGATCACTGGAAATGTCCCAGGCCGGGTTGGATGGGGCTTGGAGCCACCTGGGGTAGTGGAAGGTGTCCCTGCATGTTGCAGGGGGATGAATGAGATGATTTTTAATGTCCCTTCCAACCCAAACCAGTTGGTGATTCTGTGATTCTGTGAGGGCAGGGTGGTGAGGAAACCTGTATGAAGTCAAGTTTTGTGTCTTCTTCTGTTCCTCCCCTATGCCATTTTCAGTTCCTCTTTCCCCCTAAAGCTGCTGTAGGAGTTGGAATCCAAGTGTTGCTGGGAGGGGATTGCACTGGGACCAGTTAGGGGCTCTCACACAGAAATGGTCCCAGCACAGTGGGACTTCCTCTGCAGTCTCCATGGGATAAGTCCTGCCTAATAGTGAGTGACATTCCTCATACATACTCCATGCTGTCTTGGTTTCAGCTCAGATACAGTTAGTTTTTTTTCTGGTAGCTTGTACAGTGCTGAGTTTGGCTTCAGTATGAGAATAATGTTGATAATACCCTGATGTTTTAGTTGGTGCTCAGCAGTGCTCGCTCTAAATGGAGGACTCATCTGTGTCCTGGGCTGTGGCAGCAGGGAGCTGCAGTAGGAGTCAGCAGGGAGCAAGGCCAGGACAGCTGACCCCCACTGTCCAGAAGGATATTCCACACCACAGAACGTCATGCCCAGTGTATAAATGGGGGAGTTGGCTAGAAGAGGCTGCATGCTGCTCAGGGAAGGGCTGGGTATGGGTGTTCAATTGTACTGTGCATCACTTGTCTTTCTTGGGTTTTATTCCTCTCTTTGTTTCCTTCTGTTTCTTTGTTATTTTCATCATTATCGTTATCTTTTACTTTATTTCAATGATTAAACTGTTCTTTTCTCATGAATTTTACTTTTTTTTCTGATTCTCCTCTCTATCCCAGGAGTGGGAGGCAGGGAGTGGGTGGCTGTGTGGTGCTGAGTTGCTGGCTGGAGTTAAACCACAATACATGCACATAAAAGCAAATTGTTTCCCCATTGTTTACAAGAACTTCAGCATTTGGCAGTGCTGAGATTTCCTCTTGACTGTCATTGACAGAGACCGCTGTGCTCACAGCACTTCTTGATTGGCAAAATCAGAAGCAAAGGTGTAAATATTAGTAACCAAAAAATAGAATTAGCAACTGCAAAACATAATGCTTGTATGCTGTTTGAAGCAATGCACATTTTGGAAGGGACTACAGCTGAAACACTGGGTTAACTTTATACTATTTCCATCCAGTATTTACTGGTATTTACTGTATACCATCCACATCTGTCTCTTGGCTTAGCCTTTGTTTAAGAATGCAGCCATGGCACTCACCTGTGAAGGAGCTCTGCTTTTCCTGCAGTCCAGCAGAGAGGCATGAAGCAATACTGAAAATGTGACTGAAAGGATGTTGTGACCATTCAGAGCTTCCCTTAAGCAAACTGGTAATGTCTGTCCTTGCACTGGTGCTGACTGAGCAAAGTGGAGGAATTCCATGGGACCCTAGAGTGATCAGAGCTTAATGGTGACCTGCACATGGAATCACTGTAGGATCATATTAAGAAGTAGAGGTAGTGGGAATGAAGGGACTTCAGTTGCAGAAGGGAAAGAAGGTGTTAGGTACAGAAATGGCAAACATGCAGCAAAAATGTGTGAAATCTGGATCTTCTGGAACAGAACCCAGGGCTGGGTTACCCCAGATTCCTCTTTTTGAGGTTTTCATGCACAGCAGAGCTAGTCTGGTGTATCTTTGTTATTTTCAAGGCCAGATATCTGTGAAGGGAATATGAAGGAACCAGCCTGCTGCTGTATTCTTCCGGAGCTGGTACACTCCCACACTGCAGAGTTTACTTTTCTTCAGCATGCTTTGGCAAACAATAACAGGGGACCATTAATCCTATGGTGGAGGAGGTACCCCAGGATTTGTTCCAGTACTCTGTGCTATCCAATGGAGCTTACTGGGAGAGAGTCTGGTTTTGTGGTTCAGGTGATGGTGCCCCTGTAAAATAAATTGTGACAGCATCTCCATGATCAGTGATTTCATCCACTGGTATATCCATGGGAAGGTAAAGGAGGGCCAGATACCTGTCTCTGTTTCACAGACACTTGACCATTTCATGCTTTGTGTTTTACTGCTCAACCAGAGTCATTTTCTTGGACATTAAATACAGAGGGGTTCATTTCTGTCCCAAATGGTGATTTCTTCAAGGCAGTGTTGCTTCATGTTCTGAAGCTAGCAGAGATGAAGGGAGAAATGGACTGAAATTCTTTGGGTACATTGGAATCTCCAGAATGCCAAACCACATAATTTCTTTCCAGCTGTGTGTCTGGTTAGAATTTACATTATCTAGATATTGACTTAATAGGTTGGGTTTTTATTTTCTTTTCTCAGCAGAAACCCCGAAAGGCGACTCCTCAGCCAGGAGAAGACACCTTGAATGGCCACCTTCCCCCTGGCTGGCAGAGCTACATGTCTCCCCAGGGTCGCAGGTACTACGTGAACACCTTCACAAATGGTAAGTGAGGGTGGCTTTCCAGTAAATGTTTCACCATGCCAGCACACATCTGTTTCAGGAAATCAGTTTGCTAGTTGATTTTGATAACAAAAGTAGCTGCAGAGCCAAAGTAATTAATATGACACCATGTGAAAGAAAATGCAAGAAGGTTATGATCCTCTGTCATCTTAATTCTGACCATCAGAAGACATCTGAAATGTTGACAAAAGATAGAGAATGTAAAGTAGAAATACCTCTGTCATAAATGCTTTAGAATCTGAAACACTGCTAAAGTTGCAGTTTTTACCACATTCCCTATTTCCTTTACCTGGAGATATTTATGTCTCTATATACATGTACATATGTCTCTATGCACATGTAAAGTAGTTTGATAGAACATCAGATATCACTAAAACACCATTGGAGAAAACAGAAACAGTGAACTGGTCAGACTCAGCTTGTCCATGGAGACCAGGAAAGAAAAATGCATGTAATGGGACAGCACAGACAAAGCTTTCAGTCTGTATTTGTGTGTTCTAGTCACTGTCATGTTGAGAAGCAGATTTAACTCATGATCTTATCACCTGCTCAAGACCTGTCAAACTTGTACCACCTCCGGTTTACCTGAGACTCTGTGTCGACCTGCTCTTCTCACCATGAGCTCACAGCAGCATTGCAAAACAGGGTCTTGTGACCAGCAAATCCACATTTCTTTAGCAAAAAGAATGCCATGGAGGAGCAGGAGCTCACCTTGTTCACAGGGAAGCTGCAGCCATCAGGAGTGACCTCTGGCATTCCTTTAACTCGCTCACAAAGGAGAGGGCACCTCATGGTCAGTTCAGGGGCTGATGTGTTTTATTTCAGAAGCTTTTGGCCCAGAACTTTGCCAAGTCATTATTTACTGGAGTTTGTTGCACTCACATCTTAAACGAAGCTCCCTCTAGTAGGTGCATTTCCATTTAACCCTGCCTCCATTTTCAAGCACAGTTTGCTCTGGCTGATGGGCAGAATCCCCTGCACAGCTGGGGAGATCAGCAGGAGTTAGATACCTCATCCCCACTGCAGTTCAAATGTAGGGGAGGAGGTGATTATACTCACCATCACTGTGGTAGACCAATACTCACTGGGTTGAGGCTGGGTAAAACCAGCAAGAGGCAGAGCCTGTTTCTTTTGTGCTAAGAGCTCTTGCCACAGGGACCCTGCCTCAGACCAGTGGGGGACTGGGACAAAATTTCTCCATAATGTCAGGCAGTTTTGTACTTCCCTCACAAAAGTTACAAGTAATACAACAAGGGCCAATTTCCATATCCTGCTTGGGAGCTCAGACCAGAAATCAGGAGATTTCTGATTGCTCTAGGAAGGGAGGATAACTTTGGCACAGGCTGACCAGGGAGGCGGGGGAATCTCTGTCCTTGGAAAATCTCAGAAACTGGCTGGACAGAGCTGTGGCTGAGCTGTTGTTAGCAGTGATCCTGCTCAGAGTAGCTGGGCTGAAAACTTCCAGAGGTCACTTCCAGCCAGTTTTTCTCAGGAGAGTGCCCAAACTACCTATGGTTATGCTCTCAACTATTACAGTGTTGTGTGGTTCTCAGAATAACAGCGTGTAAGAGAGGGTAGAAGTGAGGTTTCTGTGTTCTGAGCCTTGCTTTAGGGATCACTTACTCAAGTTCCATTTAGATGAGAATCTTTTCACCAGACTGATCCTAAGCCCAGTTGGCTTTGAAGTTAGGCTTGCTCTTTTTCCTATGCTGGGCACAAGAAGCCAGGATTTCTGAGTCTCCCATTGTTCTATGAGGGCTGTAGCATTTTGTGGGACAACAGGAATCTCCTGCAGCATGTGCAGGGGCACTCTGACTACCCTCCAGCTTAGTTGGTGTTCCTGGCAAGCTCAGCTTATCTAACCCGCTCAGTTAGAATATGCAGCTGCCTCAAAGTCTTCTAGCTGCATAGAGACTGCAGCTGGATGATACTGCTTGAGAGTGTTTTTGCTCTGGTTGAGCTATATTGCATGATCAGACTCATATCTCATATCAGACTCAAATGCCTGTGCTTCCTCAAGGTGGATTATGTGCCACAAAAGTGTCACTTGTGCTGTCATCTAGGTTTCAGACGATGCAGAATGCAACCTCCAGGCCTTTTGGCTGGAGTGTGTGGTGAAGCCTTACCCAGTCCTGGCATGAGCAGCTGTCTGGACACTATTCTGATTTAATCTGACTAATAAGCTTTGACCTCTGATCCCACAAAACCTGTAGTTCAGGACTATCCATAGGCTCATGTTGGTCAAATTTCATGTTGCTATACTTTCTTCCTTGACTGTGCTGCAGAGCTGGACCTGTTGAGCCATGCAGTCACCATGAGGTCACATTTGGCATGTGAGACTTGCTCCTACCAGTGGGACTGCACTTTGACATTTAGAATGTACTCTCTGGGTTTGAGCTATAGGGTAAGTCAAAGATAATATGCTATAAGCCTTAAACCTGCAGTCCCCATCATTCCTGTGGCAGAGCTGCATTGGCATGGGTAATGTTTATTGCCAGTCTCACAGACTGGACAGCTCACTGCTGACTTGTCTGAACTGCTTATTTGTGCTGTCACTGCTGCAGCAGCTGCTAGGAGCACCAAGATAAACACTGGCAATGTTTGTCATGAGGACATGGTGCTGGCACACATCTCTGTCACTTCATGGGCCTCTGTCCTTCTTGGCCTCCTTAGCACCATTGTTCAGCATCAAGGTGTAGGTGTACTTCTAGGCTGCTCTCTGATTACCATTTACCAGATGATGAAAGTAGGATGAAGGAATGAAGGAAGGGAAGGGACGGAAGGGTTCTGAGCAGTTCTGACTACTGCTGCTGGAAAAGTCTAGGTTCAGATGCCTAAA
>JAOTQP010000792.1:2201677-2217136 GCA_026413545.1 Cichladusa arquata
GGAAGGAAGGAAGGAAGGAAGGAAGGAAGGAAGGAAGGAAGGAAGGAAGGAAGGAAGGAAGGAAAGGAAGGAAGGAAAGAAGGAAGGGAGGAAGGGAGGAGGGGAGGAGGGGAGGGAGCTCAGGGGATCCTGTCCAGCTGCTTCCATCCAAGGGTATTCCATCCATAGATGCAGCTGTTGAGTCCCTGATGACAGCATCGTGCTGCAGGGCACCTCTGATCCCACTTTTCCAGAGTCCCGGGGGATACAGACTTGACCTGCCACTAAATGCAGTTAATTGCTGGAGTGCTCCACTCTGGCTTTTCCTTTGGGGCTGGTGTTAGGCAGCAAATGTAGCACTGCATTTTAGGTTGAACAGCTCTGAGGTCTCTTGGAGCCTGGGGCACACAGATCCATCCTCCTTTCTTCTTGCACATGCCCCTGGGGCATTGCTATCACACAGCCTCCCTTTGGCTGCCCCTTCCAGCACAGGTCTCTCATGCACGAGGTGGAAGAGAGCCCCACAGCAGCATGGTGAGCACACTGTGGGAGCTCCAGGCATTGGGTTCACTGTCTGTTCATGTAAATGTTGTGTTTGGACATCCTGAGTGGCATGTCCTTCACTGCAGCACTCCTGGGTGCCTACCAGTTGCCTTGCCAGTCAGTGGGAGATAGATCCCAGGGCAGAGAGAGGGGATTCATCCAGCTCAGGGCTGTGGCTGAGCCCTGGGTCAGGTACAGAGCATCCTTCTGCCCTGCTCTGGGGTCTTGCTGGCTCCCACTGCCTTTCTCAGGGGGAGTGCTATCAAGAGCAGGCTTTCTTGGCAACTCTGTGGCAGTTTTAGCACTTCTATCATTGAAAAGCTCTGGTGAGAGGAGGTATGGGCCTTCTTGTGGGGTGGGACTGTGGCTAAACATTTACCCAGCATCCAGGCAGGGTCTGTGGGTAGGGAACCTGTGTGAAGGAAGGCAGTTCATTGATGGAAAAACAGCTCCTAAAAGCAAAAAGGCAGTTTGAAAGCTGAGCAAAGGGAAAACAAAGCGGGGACCATAGTTAAATTGCAATAAGCTGCTGCAAAACTGTTTGCCAGCTCATCCTCAGAGCATGGGGTTCAATGGTCCCTTGTCCAAGGGGAGTTTGTCCTGAAGGGAATCCTGCAGTGATCTGCCTGAGAATCCATTCTAGACAGCATTTCCACAGATGAATGGCATGTTGACATTGAGAGCACTTATTCAAACAATAACTTTTAACTGGAGCTGGGAGAGAACACGGTGTTCTCTCCTGCACAGAACAGGCTCAGAATTCACAATCACCCTGGAATAGGAAGATGCTGTTCAGTAAAGATGCATTTAGGATCAGAGATTTCAACAGAAATAATTAAGTGGCAAAGACAGGCAATGGAACAGTTTACAGACGAAGACACTGGGACTCTGGAGGATCTGAAGTTGAGTGAGAGCCAGCAGTGTTGTGCTAGTACAAACCAGCCAGCATTTTCCATTGTATAAATAGGAGTGTTGTCTGCGAGGCATGAGGTAAGCCTTCAACTTTACAAGGAAATTATAAAGCCTCAGCTGGAATATTTTATCTTGTTTGGACTCTACACTTCAGGAAATATGTGAGTCAGTTGGATAAAGCCCAGAAGAGAGTAGCAGAAGTGATGGAAGATGTGGAAAACATAGCCTGTGGGTAAATGCTGAGAGATTGTGGGTGTCTGCCCTTAGAAAGCAAAGATGTGGACAGGGTCATGAAAGCAGGCCTAAAGTGCATAAAATGCCATTAGGGAGAAGTCTGTTTGCAATGCCTGTCATCACTAGAAGATTTCAATTTGAATGTCAGTTTTCATCACTAGAACATTTCAGTTGCAATCAGGGCAACTAACCCTTCCTAGCTCTCTTGGAAGTGAAGTGTGGGAGTACAGAGCTGCCTGGGAGTGAGTCTGTATCACTGGAGCAGGTTATGCAAAACCATGAAAATTCACACTGGCCTTCTCTGGGGTAGAGCAGGGACAGTATGACATCCTGAAATTCCTGTCAGGCCTGTTTTTTCAGTCTGTAAAGCCTGAACTATGTGAAAAATATTTATCAATGTAGAAAATGACAAATGCCTGGGAATGAATGGAAGTTGCTCTTTATTTGTTTTCTGTGTATTTCCCCAACTTTTACAATCATCATGTCTAACCAGGCTCTTGTCACTCATCTTCTGGTTTGCTTTTTTTTGCTTGTCTGAGTCAAATAATCTTAATATGAGTTCAGAGGAACATTTCATTTGTGCTTTTCATTTGCAGCTGAGCTGAATCTTCCCTCTGTGTTTTGGGGCAGGTCCTGCTCCTCCGTGGACTGTCCTGCCCTCGAGCTCTGCAGGGAAAGGCAGGATCAGCCAGGAGTGTCACCAGGCAGCAGCAGAGGGTGGGCTCCACACCACAGGATCTGCTGGGATGCCTGCATGGCTGGGAGAAAGGGGGGCACAGCCTTTGAAGAAGGTCAGCAGGCTGAAGATGTCCAATGTCTGGTGTGGCAGAGCTCTGTGCTGCTCCCCAGATGAACTCTGTGTAGTTCTCTCTTAGTTCTGTGCCTTCCTCCTAAAGGCAGGAGGTGTTGGGTGACCTGTCAGTTCAACAGCTTGTCTTTCTGACCATGCCTGGTGGTGCATCTTCTCTGCCTCAGTGCAGAAACCTTTTTTTGGGTTAAATTGTTTTATTGCTCTTAGTGCTTGAACTATTCAGAAGGGGTAACACAAGTATCCACTCGGTTCCTGCGAGGGGAAATGGGATTATAGGGGCAAGTAACATCTTGATTCTTCTGAGCCTTCAAAATACAGCAGATGCCTGCCTCTTGTGAAGCATTACTGTTATTGTCACCATTGTTTCCAGTGGCTAATGTCCTTCCACACTGGGATTATCTGCCTTTGTTATACATCTTGACCCTGAGATGAGCTCAGTTGGTCAGAACAGGGTGCTAATAATGCCAAGGTTGTGGGTTTGATCCCCATATAGCCAATTCACCTAAGAGTTTGACTCCATAATCCTTCTGGGTGCCTTCCAACTCTATTTTGTGATTTTGGGATCTTACCTGGCTGTAACAGTATTTCCACCATGTGTTGTTGTGTGGTCTAATTTTCATTGTCTTTAGAGGAAAAAACACAAGGAATTGATTCTTAGCTAGAAAGAAATAGAATCTATGAGACAGTGTTCTTATGTGGAGGAAAAATGTTAAGAAAATCAGTAATGAAGGAATTGGGGTGACTCTGGAACAGATGTGCAGAGGTGACAAACAGCACATTCCTGTCTGTCTCCACTTGATATTCCACCAGATAAACACTCCACATTTATCATCCTTTAAGCAGGTTCAATCTTGAAACCTTTGTAAAGGCATTTGAGCTGTATATGATCTGCACAATGAAGCCCAAGACAATTTCAGTGTAGCTAAGGTTTTCTGAGCATGGCCTTGCTACAGGAAGGTTGAGTCTGCACCAGTGACATTACAGCTGGGTGCCTGGCACCTGCCTTGTGCAACATCTAGAGACATCCCTGCTTGCCATGTCAAAACACAGGAAAGAGTGCCCAGAATGCACAGCCACTACGTGGTTAATGAGTTGCTCAGTGTCTGTAGGAGGGGTTTGCAATTGTGTGTGGGTGGTACATTCAGCAGGAAAATATTTCATTATGCTGAAGAAATTCTTTGATGGGCTGCAGCTGCAATACCTCTTGCATTAGTCAAACAATAGCACTCCAGCTACCTTGCCCATCACATTAAAGATGGCTTATGTACTTGTGACACCAGTGTTTGTGTGGCTTACTGCCACCTTGCTTTCACAGCTGAGCCCAATCTTGCGTGGTATGTTCTTATTTCCAGCCTTTTCTTGTCTTTTATGTAAGGTCCTTCCCATTTACTGTACAGCATTTATCTCCTGGAAAGCAGGACTTCTGCTTCCGTGTTATCTTGATCCTGATTAAGGCCCTTATATTCTTATCACAAACATCATTAATAAGATGCCATCTGCAACAGTAAGTTCTGGGGCAGTCTTGAAATGTGTGGCTGAAAGTGGTAATTTCCTTGAAAGGTCTCTGAGTTGAGGGGTTTTATTCATACCTCCCCAGCTACAGTCAGCTCCTACTCTAACTTATGAACTGCAGCTCAAAGAGTAAGTGCTCTATGGAGACACCAAAGAGATGTCAAGCATTTTTATTGCATGTTTTTTCTGACACAGTTAGAACATTTCAATTTCCCTCTGATACAGGATGCTCTAGCTAAAGGGTGATATAGGAACCTGCCTTGGTAAAGTGGCTTAAAACCTAGAAAAACAAAGCGTGTCTCAGAAAGTGCTGGAAATAGCATTATTATCACTGCTAAGCCTGCAGTAAAGGGCTCACTTTTGTCCCATGGTGTTTGCAAAAGGAGGGGCATGGTAGATATCCCAGTAATCATTTTGAAAGATCAAGTGAGAGCTCTTGTCAGCAGCTTTTCCCGTGCTGTGGAGGTGGTGACAAGCCCCTCTCCATTCCACACGTGGACAGAACAATTCAGGAACTCCTGGATGGTGCCTGTCTCCGTGGTGTGTCTTTCAAGACTGAGGTCAAAAGCTGTTTGGCAGCTTCAGTCTCTCTTTTATTGAACTGCCTGTGGGATGGAAGTGGATTTCAGCTCTGACACCACAGCTCCTGCTGAACAAGTTCATGTGCTGCCTGGTATTCTGCTTTCAGCACTTGTGTGCTCGACTCTCATGTTGGATGCAGGTGCAGAGAGATTTGCATTGGTCAGTTCTGCCTGCTTTTTTTGTCTCTTTTTATTATGTGTAAGGAGGGAGGTAAAGGCCACAGTCCTGGGAAGCCCATGGAGGAGTGTGAGGTCACTGTGTTGCAGTCCAGAGGCTCATGCATGGGCTGGTGGTTTGGGCATTTTGAGCTGATACTGATACAGGTGACCCATGCAGGATTCAGTACTGCAGGGCTCAGTGGGCCAAAATGTGGGAGCACAAAGATGAAGAAGCTGCTGTGTTGAATCAGGAGAGTCCACAGCCTTTGGTCTGCAGGAGGTCAGGTCTGGTCTGAGTCACTTCTGTGAACTGATGCAGAGGTGAGACCTCCTCATTCCAATAAAACACAGTCTTGTGCTACATATCCTCTGTGGAATAGAAAGGAAAATTTTCATTGCACCCTTGTTCACCCATTCCTTCTGCTTCAAAAGTTCTGAATGGTTCACACCAGTCTCAGGGCATTGTGAGTGATGTTCCCTCCTTACATACCCAAACCCCCACACTCCCTTGGCTGTTCCTTTGGGCTTTTTTCTGCTACACACAATATCAAGAAATAAAGTGCTAGTGAAAACTTTGCCAATTCATCACAACTGGGGGAAGGTTTTAGCCAGAAAGGGGACATGAGGTGCAACACCCCTGGCAGTTCTCTGCTCCTGGCTGGTGAGGCGAGGTTCAGAGCCTGGTGGCTCCAGGCAGATGGGAGGTCTGGGCTGCAGGTGCTTGCTGTTAAAGAAAACCTGTTTCCAAAGCAGGGCTGCTTGCCCTCCCTCTGAGTCACAGGGCCAAGCAATCTTAACCCTTTGGGGAGCCATGGACAGGCCACAAACCTTGCTGAGAACCTATGGAGGTGCAGTGGAGAAGCATAGAAAGGTTATGGAGGGTTTGCAAACCATCTGCAAGGTGTTTCCTGCCTGCCATTGGCAAGAGTCAAGTGAATCCAAAAGGGAGGAATTAAAACTGTGTGGGCCTGTTCTACCTTTCTGCAGATGTGACTTCTAGTTCTGCTTCTTTTCAGGACCAGTTTGGGAGAAGTTTCCAGGGTTTCTTCTTGTGGCATTGAGAGGGGACATGTTCTGTTGCTTTCTTCATCCCTGTCTGTGTACCTTCATCCTTGGCATGTGCAGCCTGCACAGCTTCACATTATTCAGGGCAGAAACTGGGTTTGGAGCTCCTCAGCATCACAGATTTATTGCTATTAAAGCCAAAATAAACTACAAAACCTATTTATAAAGATGTGAGTTAGCACCAGTAGCTGGGTGACAAAGGGCAGGTGCTACAGATCCTTAAGATCAGGAGAGGTGTCTGCACAGTAAGCAGACCCAGAGGTCCACTGGCTTGATCTGCCCCATTCTTGTAGTTTAGACAATGAAACTATGGAGCATTTAGCTCCAAAAATAGAACTACACATGACAGCATGCTGAGGTACTAAATCCATTCCTGAAAGGAATATAAGCACATTTGTGAGGGAGTGTGCTGGTACATAAAGCCCTGACGTTTGGCTGATGATGTATGTTCAAACCGGCAAGCAGCTCCTCTGACCTTAGAGTGCTACTGAAGTCATGGAAGAGAGACCAACAATTCATTCTTCAGCTGCCACAGTGTGATCACAAAAATCGTCTGCTTCAGGATATTCTCACAAACTGTGGTTCTTGAGTAACACAACTAACCCAGCTAGCCACAGTGTGTGGCTCTGTGACACATCATGTCATTTCTCATTCTGCCAAAGAGAAGTGAACTTGCTTCCCTCAAACACCACAGGTTTCCACTTTTCCTCTGGTAGGAAATGTTTCACCACTGTGATAACCCTCTCTGGTTCTGTTGGCCAGCAGAGCTTGGCTCTTGTAACTGTTTTTCCTTCTGCTACGTCTTTTCAGTTTTAACAAGTGGTTTTCTCCTGCCTCACTGTTCACTAACAAAATTCCACAGAACCACGAAAGGTTTGGATTGGAAAGGACCTTGTGCCAGCTCCCTGCAGGGGACACATTCCTCCATTCCAGATGGCTCCTAGCCCTGGCCTTGGGTATCTCTCAGGGCTGCAATGCTTCTTTTTTATTCACAGTCCTCCTGCACAGTCAAGAGTTGTCTGCAATTGTCTGCTGGGTAATCTCTCTCAAAGAAACTCTGGTTATTCCTTCCCCACACTGCCTAAATGGTCTAATTAACACGTGGCTAATAAGAGAGGACAGAACTTGTTGGTGTTGGTCTGCCAGTGCTAAATTGCACCCAGAGTAGGTGGCTTTAGCTTGACTGGAACATCCTTTGGGGAAAAACTGTGTGGGATATAAAATCTAGGCCAATATGGAATCTATTCCTAAAAGCCATGATCACTGTTCTACCACAGGTTACAAGTGGCCTTCTGATTTTCCAAGCACCAGGATCGAAGGCTCCGTGTGGTGCTCGCAGACAAGACTCTGCCTTGGCTGGATCAGACAGTGCATTATTCCTCAACAAGCCTTCTCTGTGTCTCTGTAAAAAAAAGTCATCCCCCCCCCCGCCACTTCTAATCCCCACTCTCACTTCTAATCATGACTAAGCTGCAGAGAAATTTGTAATGTCACAGTTTTACCTTGGTAAATGTAGTTGCTTCCAGTAGATGGCATTCCAACAGTGCGGTCCTGATCCAGATTAGTTCTTCTCCCTGCTTGATCTGCCAGAATAATCCCTGCACAGAAGTGGACATTTTTTTTCTACTAATGCTCAAAATAAATAGAGTTAAAACACTCTTGGTCATTTCCTACCCAATTAAAGATACTTTTTTTTATTTAATGTATTTTATAGCATTAGGGTTTTTTTATTTTTCAATGTACTTAACTCCATAGTAATTTTATTTTGGAAAATGTGTCAAGACACTGAATGTTTTGGATTGGATTCACAAATCTGCTAACCAGTGGACACTGCTCTTTCATGTGTGAATTTTCTGCCCTCAAGTTATGTGTCTGGGTCCTCTGTGGGAGAGGGGAAGAATGAGGCACTGCACAGCAGTTCCACAGCAGCCAGCAGGCAAAGCAGAGACCAGTTACAATTAGCAGCTGGTAATTTTCACAGAATCACAGAGCATTCTGAGTTGGAATGGGCCCACGAGGATCATCGAGTGAATGGCCCATACAGGGATCAAACCTACAGCCTTCATTTATTAGCACCATGCTCTGGCTAACTGAGCTATGTCCCTTTAACCAATTAATTACATTTCATGTATATTTGGTAGGTTTTTAGGTACATTCCTCGGTAGGGTCTCAAAAATGCTGGAGACAGATATGCTTGTGTGAAACCCCCAAGCCAAATATGAAGGTAACTTGTTTTACTGCTGACATCAAAGTCAGTGCTGGCAAAAAACCATTACTGCACTGAGTGCACTGGGGCTCAGCATCAGTGGGCATCACATTCCCTTCCCACAGATCTCAATTCACTTTATTAATTAATCAACAATTCAATTTTTTTTAACTCTACAAAACACATGGGTACTGTATTGTTTACCTTTTCCTTACAGTAAATGTAAATTAGAATTTGTCTTTATTTAACCATGCACTTGTGGATTGTAAGCCAAGACAAGCTGACTCATAAAAGACAACTCTTTGCATTTGATTTTGCTTCTGTTTAGTTAAGACACCTCTCAGTGCTTCTTTATTGACCTGGAATTTATTTACTTACTACCCAGTTCACAAAAACAGGCTAAAATTTAAATATTCCCCTGTGACTCAGCAAAGCTTCTAGTTCATCAGATTTTGCACTTGTAAGGGAAGAAAAAGCTCAAAGGATTTTTCTTTGCAAGCAAAAGTGTGCTGTGGCTTGGGGAGGGGTGAGAGGGGAAGGATGGGGAGGGGCAGGGCATGTCTCTCAGGGACATTACAGGTGTGGGGGGTGGCACCTGCTTCCATTTGGGATCTGTAATCCTGAGTTCTTTCCTGAAATAAGGAAACCCTTGAGGACATCTCTGTTATATATAGATATGTATATATTTATATATATATATACATACACATAGACATCTATATGTATATACTAATGTGCATGAATCTATATATAAAAATAGGCTTTTTACAATTCTTGAAGCATGTTAACATCCTGCTTGATGCCCAAATAAGCACTGACCCAGGACAGGAGGCCTTCTGTGCCCTGAGGGAGGTGCTCACTGCCAACCCTAAACTGTTAATCCTCAAGGGCTCTCCTCCATCACCACTTGACCATGGTCATCCAGAATACTGACACAGATGCAGGATTTCAGGCTTTGGCAGAATTAGATGGTTGTTGGTTGGGATTTGGGAAATAGCAGTTTCAAATGAAGCAGCCAAAGTAGTCTCAGACTTGATTATAGTGACTTGTTTATTTTCTTATTTGATACCATCTGGCAATCAGTTGTTTAGGTGATTTGGAACTGACACATGCATTCAAAAGGAGTGGTACCTGGGGCTTTCCAGCTGGACTTCTGTGGAAGTTGCTGCTCTCACTTCGCTATCTTCTGTTCACAACTTCTAAAAAGTTTTGCATTTAAATCTTCTGTCTTCAACATATGGTCAAAAATAATTTTCCATTTGCTGAGAAAATGAGCAGAATAGTTAAACTACAGAGGCAACTGAGGGGAGAAAGCAGCAGCACAAGTGGTGTAAGAGATATTTGCATATTCCAGCTGCTAAGTGACCTGAGTGGAAAAACGGAAATTTTCCAGGGAAATATTTTTTTGGGGAAAAAGGGTGCTACAGCTTGTGTATGTGTGACTGGAATCACATCTGTGTGTCACTCACAGCTGCCTTTCATGGAGAGAGCAGGGGAGGGGCACTGCCTTGCTTGGTGCCTGTCCCCAGGCTGAGGACCACGGCTGGCACGTGGCAATGCCCACAGTGGGCTGCAGGCAGTGCCCACGCTGGGCAGGGCTTCAGTGCACCTGGAAAGGCAGTCTCTGCAGGCCAGGTGAGTGATTCCAGGCAGTGATCTGGAAGAACCAGTGATGCAGCTTCCAGTCTGCTCTGTCTCCACCCATCCCAGCCGGCAGCTGGAGCAGGAAGAGGTGAGGGGAGAGAGGAAGTGCAGGGAGGTGCAGGCATCTTCCTTACAGTGGGAAAAGCTGGTTCAGAGGACAGTGAGGGTCAGACCCGCTGGTTTATGTGTGATAGTCATAACTCTGGTTTGTGCAAAAGCCTCCATCACCCTCACTCTGGTGTTTGCCTTCAACAGAAACGACGTGGGAGCGGCCGAGCAGCGTGCCTGGCACTCCAAAGAGCCCTGTGTCACAGAAGAGTTCTGCAGGTACTGTTTGGTGCTGTGCCTGACTGCTGCACTGCGTGAATCTGCTTCTCTACCATTCACCAAAGCAAAGGAAATTACTGTGAAAAGTGGGATAGAGACTTGATGTACATACAGAATCATGGAATGGTTCAGGTTGGAGGGGACCTTAAAGATCATCTCGTTCCGCCTGCCTGCCTGCCTCCTGTTATCCCAGGTGATGGAATAGGCCCCAAGCTCTGTCCAGTCTGGCTTTGGACACTCCCAGGGACTCAGGGGCAGCCACAGCTTCTCTAGGCACCCTGTGTCAGGGTCTCACCTCCCTCAGATTTTCTCTTAATCTCTGATCTCAGTCTGCCCTCCTACAGCTTAAAGCTATTGGCCCGTGTCCTGTCACTCCAGACTCTTACCTACTGTCCTTTTCTATCTCTCCTGTATCCCTGCTAGACACTGGAAGGGGCTCTAAGGTCTCCCCAGACCGTTCTCTTCTCCAGTCTGCACGGTCATGAGAGTGTAGCAGAGCAAACACAGTGGGGCTTTCTCTACTGACACATCTTCTGCACTTCTGTTCCCTGCCAGTCCATCTTCTGTCTGGGTGTCTGAAGTGTCCACTCAGGAGTTGGGGTGGCTCCTTGTGGGAGCACAGAGGCAAAGAGGGGCCCAACAAGCACTTCCTCAGTTCTGCTTTCTGACAGGGCAGGGAAATTAAAGAGCTGCAGATGCACATGGGCTGGCTGTTGCTCTTCCACATAGAGCATATGCACAGCAAAGAGTTTTAGCATGTGATGGCTACAGGGGTGACCATATATATCATCTCTGGCTTGACTTGAGGTTTCAGGGAAGCAAGTGACAGAGTCAGATGCATAACTACACTGAAAAGCTCTTGGGTACTGCAGAACGACAAAGCAAAGCAAAAATTAGAATAAAAAGTGTTAAATGTAAAGGCCATTGCTGCCAGTGACTGTAAATAAATCAGGTTTGAGGATGTTTCCCTTAGAAATTTTGGAACTAATGTCCCTCTTTATTAGCAGAACTGGGTGAGGAGTCTGTGTGAAGATTTTTCATTGTGACCAAAAGATTTATAATGTAGTTGAGCATCTCGTTCTAACACTACTTTGAGCATTATTGAGCTCAGTATATTAAAAAAAAGGCAATTTATAGTTCCACACAGAACCAAAAACACCTTGCAAGTCTTGCCTTCTTGACATGAAAACTCAACTCCCTTGGACCAGTACTTTTAATGGATGCCAGGTGCCCAGCAACTCACTGTCACTCTCCTCCTCAGGTGAATGGGGGTGAAAATTACAACAAAAGGCTCCTGAGTCGGGATAAGGGCAGGGAGAGATCACTCATTATGGTCATGGGCAAAACAGACTCCACTCAGGAAGAGGTTTAATCTATTACCCATCAAATCACAGTAGGGTAATGAGAAATACAACTAAGTCTTAAAACACTGTGATCTGTATCTGCATATTCAGTTATGGGATTAATTTTTAAATTTGTGCAGTTTTTATTCACTGTCAGCAGCAAGCCTGCTAACTCTCCACCTGTTCTTACAGTGAATGGCTACTACATCTCTGGGTCCCCAGTACACCAGCTCGACTCAGGTCATACCAGCCTCCGAAAAGCCAGTGGGGACCCCCAGGTAAGTTTTTGGGAAAAAGCCAAACAGCAGGATCCAAGAATAAATGGGTTTCTACTTAAGTAGTTTAGTATTCCACCCAGAGCAAGAAGTCAAGAGGTCATTTTCTTTTAGAAACTCTCAGATCAGACAGATTTGTTGCATGTAGCACAGTTAGTCTTTGTGTCCAGCTGGTAAAACAGTAAAAAAGGCCAAGATCCTTTGGATTTTTTTGTCCTATCACTCCTTACTGAAAATCCACCAGGCCACTTCAGTCACTGTTAACGACCCTGTGAATTTTCCTGCCACTCCAGCCTGAACCCTGGGCCTGTGTCCAGCACAGTTCTCTTTACACTTGCACATCCGCCCATGTTTGTATCTCATTGTATTTTCCTGCAGTTCCAGCTTTCCCTCCCAAAGACAGTATTCACAAAGAATTCACCCAGAGCTTTTTTCTCAATGACTTCATCCCCTCCAGCCTGTCCTTTTACAGCCCCTCCTCAGTGCCTCACCCAGCACATCACCCCGAGTTAACCTACAGGATGCTGACCTGTGGATAGTTGGCCTTCCCCTGCCTTTGTCCAAATTTCCAATAAATATCTCTGCACGTTTGCTTGAAACATGTCATATTCCTGGGAAAGTCTTCCCCACAGGTCTGCAGATGCAGCACAGGGCCCTCTTCCAGCTCCTCCCATGAAACCTTTGCTCCCTGCCAAAACATCACCATGTGACTGCCACAGCTGGTGGATCACACTCCAGTTGCACTGTGCTTCCCCACCCTCTGGTTTCCCCCAGTGGTCCCAGACCTGAGTTTTCTGTTTCATTTCTTTATGAAAGTGGTGAGTCCTTTTGCAGTGCTCAATACCCCTGGGGAAATGTGTGTTTGATTGGTGTGCTGCTGCCATGTGGACCTGGCCTCTCTGGTGCTCTCAGTGTCTGTCTGAATTCTCTGTTTCTTGGTCTAAGTTTTGTGTTGTCTGATAACTGTCCCGCTTTGCCTTGACCCTCTTCCTCACATGCTGCTTCTTCAGTAATTCCCTTCAGCCTTTCACCTAGGTCAGTGTTCCTGGTTTAGATTCATGATATTTCTCATGATACAGTCCAGCTCTTTTGATTCCCTGTTTCTTCCACATCAAACATCTTGTACTAACTCCCTGTGCTGCTGTTTCTCTGAGCAATTTGCCTGGGCTGGAGATAGTGAGCACCTAAACTAGGTCAAAAGCATTTTAGAATCTTACATAGTGCATTACCAGATACCCCTGTCCACACGTCTACTGTGACTCCCTCTGAGACCACAGATAAACTTGTAGGCTCTGACTTCCTTCAAAAAGTCCCTGGTTAATCCTTGTGCCAAAAAAAAAAAATTCTCCAGGTATCTGACTCCTGTGTTTTTCTAGTTGGCTTGGAACACAGATAACTAACTTCTGCAGAACTTCCTTTGTAGCAACATTTGCCACCTTCTGTTTTTACAGTGCTGAGTCTTACTCAAGTTCACAGACACCTTTTTACTCAAATTCACTTTTGAGACACATGAGGAGTCATAGAGTCATAGAATGGCTTCAGCTGGAAGAGACTCTAAAGCCCATCCAGTGCCACCCCTGCCATGGGTAGGGACACCTTCCACTGTCCCAGGCTGCTCCAGGCCCCATCCAACCTGGCCTGGAACACTTCCAGGGATCCAGGAGCAGCCACAGTTTCTTTGGGCACCCTGTGCCAGGGCCTCACCTTCCTCACAGGAAACAATTTCTTTCTACTTTCCTATCTAACCCTGCCCTCTGTCAGAGGGAAGCCATTCCCTCTTTTTCTATCACTCCATCCCTTGTCCAAAAACTCTCTCCAGCTTTTTTTAGGCCAACTTCAGGTACTGAGAGTTTCCACTAAGGTCTCTCCAGAGCCTTCTCTCTCCAGCCTCTGTCAGCCTCTCAGTGCTAAGCACTGCATTGCTCAGCTGACTCAACCATCAGCCTGTCAGAAATCCCTTTCATGACTTTGCTCGCTCCCTTCATTGCCTCCATGATAGTTTCTTTCCAATGCTCCTTTATTACAGGTTTTTCCAAACTGAACTCCTGGCTTCATCCCTGCTTTGAACCTGCTTTGAATTAGTTCTGAATCTCTAACTGGCTGCTGGTGGCATTAATTCTCAGAACAGCTTGTGTCTACGCCCTCCTGGGAAGCTGCTTTTCCTGGGAGCTGTGGCAGCTTTTGCAGGAGAGTCCTTAGTAAGGAAAGCATCTGACCGTAAACTCGTGGTTGCAAGAAGCTGTTCTGCATACCCTCAAAGTCTTTTTGGCCTGTCTCTCTCTCTCCTTGTATATCTTGGGCCATCCTAAGCTGCTCTGCTTTGACTGCCTCCTTGTCTGTTCCTGGCATGGCCTGCCTCCCACTGTGGAGCAGCTCCTGGGCTTTGGCCAGGACACTTTCTTAGACCTGGGCAGCAGCCACCATGCAAACAAATGCTGGCAGGATCCCTCCAGCAAGCTCAGCCACATTTCTTGGAAACAGGTCAGGGGGTGGGGGGAAAAGCCACAACTGAGAACAACAGGGAGCTATGCTGTGCTGGGCACAGGGCCAGACCTTTTTATGGCTTCCTAGAGAGCAGCTAAATGCTGCCTGTTCAAGTTGTCACAACTGCCACCGAGGGGACAGCAGAAGAGCCGTGGAACTGCACCTGTGTGGTGCTGGGCACGATGCTGCTGCTGGGTGTCCAGTCCCAGGAGGAGCAGCGGGTGCCCGGCAGTGGGATTTGGGGTGGGAGTCCCTGGCACAGCCCAGTGATGGTGCCAGGAGCGATTCACGTGCTGCAGAGCTGCCTCTGAGCCCCACCAGGGACCCTGCGACAGGGACAGGGGCACTGCCCTCCTGGGGAGACTGGGGCACATTTGTGTCCCTGTCCCCAGGGGGATACGGTGCCACCATTCCACAGCCAGGCAGGAACTGCCTGATGGCAGGACACTGCCGCCACCATCGCTGTCCCCAGCAGTGGATGGCACCATCCCCGTGCCCGATCTCGTACCCAGCAGAGCAAAGTGCCACCCCATGGGACACCAAGACTCCCGTCCCCGTCCTCGGGGGGTGTGACGCCACCATGCCATGGCGGGACACTCTTCCCAGCCCCGCCAGCGGGTGCCACCGTCGCACGGCGCAGCGAGCCCCGGCCCGCGCTCGGTGCGGCGGAGGCGAGAGAGGCGGAGCAGCCAGCCGGGGCTCCCGCACGCCCCCTCCCTCCATCCCTGCCTCCCGAGCCGGGCCGAGCCGAGCCGTGCCATGGGACCCGCCTCTCCCCGCCCCGCGCAGCCATGCTGGGCTCCGAGAGCGGCCGCGATGATGCGCTCCGCTTCCCTCCGCAGAGCCCGGGCTCCCCGGCGGCGCCGCGGCGGCAGAGCAAGGAGAGCAGCCTGACGGTGAGTGCGGGGGAACGGGGCTGGGAGCCGCGGGGAGCCGTGCTGGGCACCGGGCAGTGGGGATGGGAACCGCGGGGATCCGTGCTGGGCACCGGGCAGTGGGATGGGAACCGGGCAGCGGGGATGGGAACTGGGCAATGGGAATGGGAACCAGGCAATGGGGATGGGAACCCCAGGGATCCGTGCTGTGCACCGGGCAGTGAGGTTGGGAACCGGGCAGTTGAAATGGGAACCGCGGGGATTCCGTGCTTGGCGCCCGGCAGTGGGATGGGAACAGCGGGGATCCGTGCTGGGCACCGGGCAGTGGGGATGGGAACAGCAGGGATCCGTGCTGGGCACCGAGCAGTGGGGTGGGAACCGGGCAATGGGGATATGAACCAAAGATTGCCCGAATGATGCTCATTGAAATCGCAGGAGAAAGTCTGACAAACCCGCTGGAAAGGAGATTTGATGACATGAAATGCGAAGGAAAAAATCCCCAAAAATCA